>JANRMT010062850.1:358245-418492 GCA_026402145.1 Polypterus bichir lapradei
ATCTATCTATCTATCTATCTATCTATCTATCTATCTATCTATCTATCCTTTATATAGTTCCTTTCACATCTATCTATCTATCTATCTGTCTATCTATCTATCAATCTATCTATCTATCTATCTATCTATCTATCTATCTATCTATCTATCTATCTATCTAAGTAGATGTGTAGTGTGCAATCAAGTGACAATAACTGAACTAATTTATGAGTGTCCATTTAATCCTGGTTGTGCTAGGGAGTCCCTTTACTGCTCTTCATTGTCATAATCTGGAGCCCTGTATATTGCAGATTTTTATATTTTTTTTAGTTAATACAAACTTGATCTTTGAACAGAAACCAAGTCCACCATCTTTATAGCCCAAGCGATGAACGACTCTAATTCATACTTACCAGCTGAGCGAAACCAGATGCCAGTATACCAGGGCTCAGCCTACAGTAAGCAGATTGTTGTTCACCTAGCTGGGACTTCTCCATGTGTAGCATTGTATGGTACCCTTGAAGTGATTCATTCCCTTGATAAATGTAGGCAAAGGCTTACTTGGGGTGGCAATGGTGCTCTAAGCAAGAGTAGATTTATTGAGCTGGTAGTAACAGAGTTGGTTAATTGGAGAAAAACAGTGCATAGTCATGGATGGTATGGATCAGGGATCAGTCTGAATTATTGGTAGATTGATCAGTCGAGTTTTTTATTAATTTTTAAAGAATAGGAAAGGGGAACAAACAAATGAAGAAAGTGCAACATCAAAATGAGAATAACGTTCTCAGCCCACTGGCATTATCCCTGTTCCATCCTACCCTATTAATTTTTTCCTTCCAATCATAAATCAACACGTATACTACATTATGTCCTTTACTTCACTCTCCATAATTTAGTGCTTTTAAAAAGGCACTGACTTTATGGTGGCTACCCTCCTTTTTATTGGCCAGAGGCAGAAAATCTCCCAGAAAGCCAACATTCAATGTATTGATATAAAGAGAGTATAAATTACTATTGACCATGACTCCCTCTGGCACCAGTTAACCTAATCTGCACATCATTGGGACTTTGGAGGAAAACCAAAGCAGAAGAGAAAGTGCACTCAGACAACAATGGGGGGTGAGATTTGAAGCCATTATTCGTAAACTGTGAAACAGCAGTGCCGGCCACTGTGCTCTCCCACATGGGCCACATGGCGGCTGATCATTTTTCTCATTGTCTTGGACAGGGGAATTGATTTTATCTGAAACAGTCATGTTTTAGGTGAAGTGAACACCTTTGCCCCATTCCATTACTTTTGAATTCATCAGCCTCTGCATCTCACTGCCAGTTTTTTGTCTGCTACAGTGGAATTCAACCAATAAAATAATTCTTAATTTCTGCTGTTTATCATCATTAGATTAAATGATGACCTCTAATAGTGCACTAAAAATATATGAAGTGCTCTCGGGCCTCCGGGAGCCAGAGGTACAGTAATTGGGATATATTGATTTGACAGGATGAGGGATAGTCTCAGTAATACAGGCCATCTATGAGCTATTCATACTGAACACTCGGTGGAAATGTAATAAAATCTCGAGAACGACTTCTGCGGCTCGCAGAATGACATGTTTCAAAAACACATGGCAGCCTGGAGCTCTGAAAGGCAAGGTGGGCACAGCAAGGAGGCTATATTGGGAGAAGGAAGAGAAGGAAATGTACTGCTGAAGTGAGTAAACAAAAATGAAAGGCACAAAGCATGGCGGTTGTGGTGGGAAGATAATTTGTGTCATAAGAAAATGTTCAGAATGTGATAAAACATGAAAGGAAGCCTCTGAGTATTTTTCAGCTGTGACACACTTCGAACTGAGAATCTCTCCTCAGCCAGCAACTGGTAGAAGGCTTCAAGGTCGTGTCTGCTGCGACACCGAGTATCATAAAATGAATGTGTACGTGTGTGTGTGTGTGTATGTGTCACATTGAGCAGTTCAAAGATGCTTCTGTCTCTTAGAGATTTTATTTTTCTGCTAACGGCTGTCCATGCGCTCTTTCTTAGAAGGCAGCTAGTGTGCTGTTGTTATTAATGTGGCATCTCCTTGAAATTTTATCTTAAAGTTATAAATGGCTCATCGTCATTGGTTTATTCGAAAAAAGGAAAGTTACGATTACCTGGAAGATAACCTTTTGTAGGACATTAGTCTGACTGTACAATTTCTAAACCTGCTTATTCCATACAAGGTCAACAGGGCATTGGCAGCTATGCAGACATCTTTGCGTGGAAAGCAAGAACAAGCCTTGACCGCTGATTTTTTCCAAAATTTCATTCTATCATCTCCATAACATTGCACGCCTCCGTCCATTTCTGTCCTTTAATGATGCTCAAACTCTGGTTCATTATTTCATGATGTCTTGTATTGATTACTGTAATTCCCTCTTTATCGGCCAAAATCTATACAGAAGCTACAGTACATTCAGGACTCTGCAGCCACACAAAGCGTTGTGCTCAAATCTCCCCGGTTCTCTCCCAGCTTCACTGGTTACTGGTTCCATCAAGGATTCTGCTTCTCACCTTCAAAGCCCCACATTACCTTGCCCCCCTCTACCTCACTCAGCTCCTAGCTCCTTACACTCCTTGTCACTCTCTCAGGTCCTCTCTGTCACACGGACCAGACTCTCCACCCAAGTCCTTCAGTGCTATGGCCCCTCAACTCTGGAACTCTCTTCCTATGTCTCTCTGAGTTGCTCCTCTTTCTCCACCTTTAAATCTCAACTGAAAACTTTACTCTTCTATGAACTTTTATCTTAAGTGTAAATTTTTATTATTATTATTATTATTATTATTACCACGCTTCTTTTAACTTCACCTGTTTGTTGTCTGGTACAAATCTTGTAATCGATTTAACCCACTTCCTGTTGTCCAAATGACTTGAAATTTTGCACATTTACTCACTTCCGATGACAATACATGAAACAATAATCAATTTCACTAATTGATCAATTAATCCATGTTAATTAAGAAATGAATTTTTCCTATGAATTATAGTTAAAGATTTCACCAATAGATGGCGCTAGTAACAGATAGAAATATTAAAGGAAATGTTAAAATATTGATTACAAAATTATACTAAAACAAACCCAAGACTAAAAATTTGAAAATAATATGTAAAAAGTATTTTTATATATATACAGTGGTACCTCGGTATACGTCTGCTTTGGAATAAGTCCAACTTGGTATACGTTCTTTTTGGACATGAAAAATTTTGCTTGGTATACGACCTTTGTTTGAAATACGACTCGTGTGCTACCCTTGTTTACTTCTCTCTTGAGACAAAGCCACAACTGCCCACGAGCGTCAATACAGCAGTTGCTAGCATTCAGTGAACAACCCACGTGCTACCTGTTGTATATGATTGTTCAATGATGCTTTTATCCATTGCTTTATGTTTGAGTGTTGATTGCTATGGTCTGCGTCTTTTGAGACGTATGACTGCCGGAGGGAGGGGTGTGGTTTAGAGGGCACGCTGTATGGAGAGTTGGTTAAACATGGTTCAAAATAAACTGCATTCGAAACGTTATTCTGAGTGTGTCGCTACTTCAATCTAGAGAATACTACACCACCCTTGTTTACCTCTCTCGAGACAAAGCCATGATTGCCCACGAGCGTCAGTACGCCAGTTGCTAGCATTCAGTGAACAACCCACGCTATAATTCTCTGTGAATTTTCACGTGATTTTGTGTTTTTTTGTGTAAATTTGAATTAATTGTTGAAAAGTATGAAGGTGGTATGCGTATCTGGGACGTGACTGCTGCATACCGTATGCCGAGAACGACAGTATGTACGATTGTGAAAAACAAACACGCTATTAAAAAGTAAATTGATGTTAAATTTTCATTTATTTCATCTAATTGCTTTTGTATTTATGTATTTTAGTATTAAGCAGTGTAAAATTATTTTATACAACCCCATCAATGTATAATATGCCAATAACAATAGGTTTTTTTTTTTCATGGGAACGGATTAATCATTTTCCCTTTATTTCTTATGGAAAAAATTTGTTTGGTATATGTCCTGTTTGGTATATGTCCAAGGATCTGGAACGGATTAAGGACGTATACCGAAGTACGGCTGTATTTATTTTTTTAATCCGTATGTAAAGTGACCTTGGGTTTGTGAAAAGCACTCTAAATGCAACTTATTATAATTTATTTTTGACCATGGCACCAGTCCATTACAGACCACAAACATTCAGGATTGCGCAGTCTAGTCTAATTTCATATGAACATAGGGAGCATATGTAACCTTCACACAGAAAGGGACTCTTCCAGGAAAGGACACCCGGTCCCTTGAGCCCTGAGGCAGCCATGTTCACCACTGTCACACTCCATTGTAATTCTTACATTGATTATCTATATGTTGAGATTTAAGGCCTAGTCGCAACTGTTCACAGCTTGTTACACCATCATCAGTACTTTTCATTCTTGTTTTCCTAGTTAGGGTTGGGCAAGACTGAGTTAGTCTGACTGTCTGCCCCCTATCTCTTGCTTGTAGACCCTTCTAAGTCTGCCCCTGGGCCTTCTCACCAGAGGCCTTGCCTTCTACACCTCCCATTGCAGGTATCCTAATTACCTGCCCAAACCACCTCAGCTGGTTCCCCTCAATCTGAGAAAGCAGTGGTCCTGCTCCAAAGTTCCCCTGTATTTCTGAACTCCCTACCCTAGCCCAGAAATCCTGTGCTGGAACCTCATATTGGCCTGTAGTAGCTGAGGACTCGGCTTTTCAGTCATGATGTGCACCCGAGGCTGGGCTTGTAAACTGATTGGTAAACCAAAGGTTTCTAATGTGAATTTAGTTACTGCTTCACCACAATGAATTAGTGAACCATTTGTGAAATGTCTGCTGGTGCACTGATTTGCTGGTTAATCCCATAATCTTGTCTGTTTTCGCTTATTATTTCTGAGCTAAGTGATCTCCTCTGCCTGGGGTAGCTGCTCTCTAGTTATCTGTCGGAAACAGGTCAGTCTTTTTGGAGAGAGGACCATGAACATCCGAATTGGAGGTGCTAACACTCATTCCAGCCGGATCACACTGAAGATCAAACACAGATGAACAAACACTCTGAGGAAAACAATATCTGCCACCCAAATAAGTGCTCTTCAATGTTCAGACTTCTTGAAAATGCTCCACATCTTGGATGGGAGAGGAGACACTTGTGCCATTGGTAGAGTCTGCAGTAAACAGTCTTCATTTTATACAAAGTAAGCAAACGTAAATCTCAAACCACAGATAATCAGCTTCAGCCTTGGAACCCCATACTCCTGTAGCACCCTCCACTAGATACTAAAGGGGGTCTAAACTTTTGTCATGCCCATGTGATCAGGATCAGTAAAGTCCCGTAACCCCTCAGATACCCATGTCGTCTTAAAGAGTTGGTCCAGTGATCCAGGGTCATAAAGTAATCCAATCACTCCTCCGGTTCTAAAATTGTGTATGCTACAGGATATCAGTAGTGGGTGTAATGGTGGTGCAGTCAGTGGTGTTTCTGCCTTGGTCCCCATTTCAGATTTATACTGGGACACCTTGTGGCCCACCAAGATTAAAATCCAAAGATAAGTACTTAATGAAAACTGCTAAATTATCTGCTGTGAGTCTCAGTGTGCCATTTCATGGATTGCAATTTCATGCATTTCACCCAAAGCTGTAGGTGAAGTCAAATCCATGCATCTTCATAAATGGACACAGTTCGCTCTATTTTTGTAAACTTAACAGCAGCCATGGCCAGACAGAGGACCAAGCATTTAACACAACCTGGACTAAAGAACTGGTGAGTGCTCTTTTGAAATCGTAGAAATGGATGGGAATGCCGTCAAACCCAAGAAGTAAGTGCTGAAGGTATGTAGTAGTGAGCCCCCACATCTTGAAACAGACAACAATTATGTGATAGATGAGCCCCCACATCCTGAAGCAGACACCAATCTGTAGTCTAAATATGCCCACCCTCACCCTGCTGCCCAGAGTGGACTGTAGTAGAATTTTGAGTCATGCTTAGCTGCAGGAGGCCATTAATAGAAGATATGATAGGATCATAATTCTTATGTGAGGAAGGTCAAATGCTAATTTTTAAGAAAGCTGTCCATGTTCTGACAAATTGTTACTTGTGGGACAACCCAATATCCAGTGTCACCGAGTGGCTGATGTGGTATTCATTCAGAGAAACATTTGTGGGTGCAGGCTGACCATAATCTTGGCATCTTGCAGGGCAATGCAGCTGTGATAAGATAGTCCAGATAAACCCAACAAAGTATGGAATAAATGGAGTCTCAGGAAGCAGCAGGCAGGTCTTTAGATAGGTAAAACTCTGTCTGTCAACTTCAGATTTCATATTCATTGGCAGAACTGCTTGACATCTCTGCCCTCACCACTCACTTTTACCTCACAACTCCTGTCATCAACAGGACTTTAACTGACTTTCTTCTGCAAAAAATAACCAAGACTCCCAGCATCAGAGGTAGGATTTCTTGTGTGGTAATTTGACGAATTTGTCCTTCAGCACCCTTGGTTCCACCCAGTAGCAATATCTGTAGAAACTGTCAACAAGATGCCAGGCTGGGAAAGAACAGCCTCGATGGCAGAGAATTCTGCATATATCATCTATTCATGTAGAGCAAGTAAGCGTATTTGGAGTTTTGTGTCTTAGAGGACAGAAAATGAGGTGGGAGGAATGAAGAGCTGACGTGGTTCTCTTTTGCTGATGGCAGCTGCAGGACTGATTGGCAGGAAGATTGATCAGTGGCCATTTCACTACAGAGCAATATTTGTTTAGGAGAGGATTGATTTACGCTTATTGGACATTGAGTTGAGCTCTCCTGCCCTATAAATAAATAAATTGGTAAATGAAGAGCCGACGTTGCATCTCTTTATAAGCACTGAATTTGATTTGGAGACAGCGTCATAAATCAGAAGTGTTCTGGCTTGACTTCACGCTAGTGACACACCGTGACAGGTTCTGAGTGACTTGCAGGGGGTCCTGGCACTAGGGGTTGCACATCTGTGATGCCCCTCATAATGCTGTGCTCCTGTCCAGAATAATTAGGTCCTTTGTTCATTATGTGAAGACATAGTGGATGCAGCTTTGTTTTAATGGTAAAAGGAGAAGGAGCGTCTCTGCGACCACAATGCATTAAGTGAATCGGGGTGGATGGATTTATTTAGTTTTTCCCGCAGTAGTAGTAAAGTAGTATGCAAAAAGAGCTTTAGTGGGCATTTACTGGCTCAGCTGCATGTGGACGGTAAAAGTGTGCCAAAGAGAAACAAAATACACAATTACAGCAGCAGGTCTTCCCATCCTCCTGGGGGTCCACCCTGTAGGCCATCAAGTCTCCAGAGTACAATATAATATTTCTCTGTTGGTGCGCACTCACTCTTCAGCTGTGAATTTGTGGTTAAAGAGCTGCACTGGACACCATCATAAAGCTTCTGGATCAAATCCCTCAGCTGGCTTACGCCCATGGATTTACTGAAATTCCCCTGCAGCCGTTCTTTTTTGTGGTTGTGATGCTATCCACCATGAAAGATCCGTCCGTGTGTTATTTAGTTGGTTAACCCGTTCAGGGCTCTAGGATGCCAGGGCTTTTAATAAAAAATTGGTGAACATTTCAAATTTTACACATTTCTATCTGCTTCAGTCCAGCTGTTATGTGTATAAAACTGTGTGAAGATGTGCTCACCATAAAATCCTCAAATGCATTTGCTTAAATTATGGAAGTTTATACTGTAAAAAAAATCCCTGTGATGTAGAACTGGATAATCAGGATAGAAAATGAATAGCTGGTTGGGATGATGAATAAGCTCTTAGGGGTGGTGATCATATCATAAAGTGGAAAAATGTGTTATCTTTAAAAATTCCTGTTTAGAAAATGGATGGTGGGATGGACATGCTTCTTAAAATGTAGTGTAATTTTAATGCTTCTTAACATAGCATAATATTTTCTAATCCAACTAAGGGTATTGAGATACTGGCAGCATCAGGAGCAATGCAGGAACTAACCCCGACCAGGGTGCCAGTCCATTACAAACCTTTTATTCTCTATAGGTGAATAAAAATGTATGAACAACATCCATTATAGAGGAAAAAGATGAGTTAGTGTGAGTGGGTGAGTGTGCCCTGTGGTGGACTGGTCCCCGATTGGCACCTGCTTTCTTCTGAATGCTACCTGGATAGGCCTCAACTCCGGTAATCCCAACCTAGAAGAGCACGTTGAAAAATCTGGTATTTGCTACACTGTGTTAATCCCTGAGGGGAAATTGTCTTTTCACTTTGAGCTTTAGGGATGGGTAACCTGAATAAACATACACCTCTTTAAAGTGGTTTTGTGTAAACAGTGTCAGCCATAAAAGGCACAATAAAAAAAGTCCCATGATACAGTATACTGTATGTAACTGGGTTTATTTTTATGCCTGTTGCCTTATTTTTGTCTTCCTTTCTCAAGTGAGATGAACCCAAGGTACAGCCATCCAGAAGGATTTTTAAAGTGCAATGTGAAAATTAGAAGGCCACCCACGCCACCGTTTCTTTAAATCCTAAAGTGTCACACATAATACCTCTATAAATATCACGTGGGCATTCATCTTCAACGAAACAACTGGGAATAATGATTTTATTGAGTCTGAATCAATCCCTTTGAGAAACATGGCTCCCAGGTTGTGGGTGTTACGTTACTATTATAAGCAAGCGACTGAACCTTAGTGCAGAGTCAATTGTGCCTAATTTAAAGGATTAGGAGGGAACAGAAGAGTGAGCTAAACACCCCTCACCAGCCCCCCTTGCTCTTAAATGCACTCCTTAATCCAGGCCATTGTGTCCATAGTAGTTTGGTGTTTATATATACAGTATATACAGTGGGATGCAAAAGTTTGGACAACGTTGTTAATAGTCATTATTTTCCTGTATAAATCGTTGGTTGTTACGATAAAAAATGTCAGTTAAATATATCATATAGGAGACACACACAGTGATATTTGAGTAGTGAAATGAAGTTTATTGGATTTACAGAAAGTATGCAATAATTGTTCAAACAAAATCAGGCAGGTGCATACATTTGGGCACCACAAAAAAGAAATGAAATCAATATTTAGTAGATCCGCCTTTTGCAGAAATTACAGCCTCTAAACGCTTCCTGTAGGTTCCAATGAGAGTCTGGATTGTGGTTGAAGGTATTTTGGACCATTCCTCTTTACAAAACATCTCTAGTTCATTCAGGTTTGATGGCTTCCGAGCATGGACAGCTCTCTTTAACTCACACCACAGATTTTCAATTATATTCAGGTCTGGGGACTGAGATGGCCATTCCAGAATGTTGTACTTGTTCCTCTGCATGAATGCCTTAGTGGATTTTGAGCAGTGTTTCGGGTCGTTGTCTTGTTGAAAGATCCAGCCCCGGCGCAGCTTCAGCTTTGTCACTGATTCCTGGACATTGGTCTCCAGAATCTGCTGATACTGAGTGGAATCCATGCGTCCCTCAACTTTGACAAGATTCCCAGTCCCTGCACTGGCCACACAGCCCCACAGCATGATGGAACCACCACCATATTTTACTGTAGGTAGCAGGTGTTTTTCTTGGAATGCTGTGTTCTTTTTCCTCCATGCATAATGCCCCTTGTTATGCCCAAATAACTCAATTTTAGTTTCATCAGTCCACAGCACCTTATTCCAAAATGAAGCTGGCTTGTCCAAATGTGCTTGAGCATACCTCAAGCGGCTCTGTTTGTGCTGTGGGCGGAGAAAAGGCTTCCTCTGCATCACTCTCGCATACAGCATCTCCTTGTGTAAAGTGCGCCGAATGGTTGAACGATGCACAGTGACTCCATCTGCTGCAAGATGATGTTGTAGGTCTTTGGTGCTGGTCTGTGGGTTGACTCTGACTGTTCTCACCATTCGTCGCTTCTGTCTATCCGAAATCTTTCTTGGTCTGCCACTTCGAGCCTTAACTTGAACTGAGCCTGTGGTCTTCCATTTTTTCAATATGTTCCTAACTGTGGAAACAGACAGCTTAAATCTCTGGGACAGCTTTCTGTATCCTTCCCCTAAACCATGATGGTGAACAATCTTTGTCTTCAGGTCATTTGAGAGTTGTTTTTTTGACCCCCATGTTGCTACTCTTCAGAGAAAATTAAAGGAGGAGGGAAACTTACAATCGACCCCCTTAAATACTCTTTCTCATTATAGGATTCACCTGTGTATGTAGGTCAGGGGTCACTGAGCTTACCAAGCCAATTTGAGTTCCAATAATTAGTTCTAAAAGTTTTGGAATCAATAAAATGACAACGGTGCCCAAATTTATGCACCTGCCTGATTTTGTTTGAACAATTATTGCACACTTTCTGTAAATCCAATAAACTTCATTTCACTTCTCAAATATCACTGTGTGTGTCTCCTATATGATATATTTAACTGACATTTTTTATCGTAACAACCAACGATTTATACAGGAAAATAATGACTATTAACAAGCTTTTGCATCCCACTGTATATACTGTACATACATACATATATACAGTCATATGAAAACGTTTGGGAACCTCTCTTAATTCTTAGGATTTTTGTTTATCATTGGCTGTGCTTTCAAAGTAGCAACTTCCTTTTAATATGTGACATGCCTTATGGAAACAGTAGTATTTCAGCAGTGACATTAAGGTTATTGGATTCACAGAAAATATGCAGTATGCATCATAACAAAATTAAACAGGTGCACAAATTTGGGCACCCAAACAGAGATATTACATCAATACTTCGTTGAGCCTCCTTTTGTAAATATAACAGCCTCTAGATGCTTCCTATATCCTTTGTCTGGATCTGGATGGAGGTATTTTTGACCATTCTTCCATACAAAATCTCTCCAGTTCAGTTAAATTTGATGGCTGCCAAGCATGGACAGCCTGCTTCAAATCATCCCATAGATTTTCGATGATATTCAAGTCAGGGGACTGTGACCGCCATTCCAGAACATTGTACTTCTCCCTCTTCATGAATACCTTTGTAGATTTTGAACTGTGTTTTGGGTCATTGTCTTGTTGGAACATCCAACCCCTGGGTAACTTCAACTTTGTGACTGATGCTTGAACATTATGCTGAAGAATTTATTGATATTGGGTTGAATTCATCCAACCCTCGACTTTAACAAGGGCCCACAGCATGATGGAACCTCCACCAAATTTGAGAGTAGGTAGCTGATGTTTTTCTTGGAATGCGGTGTTCTTCTTTTGCCATGCAAGCGCTTTTTGTTATGACCAGATAACTACATTTTTGTCTCATCAGTCCAAAGCACTTTGTTCCAAAATGAATCTTATCACTTTGAGATTAATAAAGTATCTATCTATCTAAATGAGCATTTGCATACAACAAGCGACTCTGTTTGTGGCTTGAGTGCAGAAAGGGCTTCTTTCTCATCACCCTGCCATACAGATGTTCTTGGTGCAAATTGCACTGAATTGTAGAACGATGTACAGATTCACCATCTGTGGGTTGTCTGTAACTATTCTCACAATCCTGCGCATATGCCGCTCCTGTATTTTTCTTGACCTGCCAGACCTGGGTTTAACAGCAGCTGTGCCTGTGGCTCTCCATTTCCTGATTACATTCCTTACAGTTGAAACTGACAGTTTAAACCTCTGAGATAGCTTTTTGTAGCCTTCCCCTAAACCTTGATACTGAACAATCTTTGTTTTCAGATCTTTTGAGAGTTGCTTTGAGGATCCCATGCTGTCACTCTTCACAGGAGAGTCAAAGGGAAGCACAGCTTGCAATTGACCACCTTAAATACCTTTTTTCATGATTGGACACACCTGTCTATGAAGTTCAAGGCTTAATGAGCTAATCCAACCAATTTGGTGTTGCAAGTAATCAGTATTGAGCAGTTACATGCATTCAAATCAGCAAAATGACAAGGGGGCCCACATTTTTGCACAGCTAGTTTTTCACATTTGACTTAATTTCATACAACTAAATACTGCTTCACTAAAAATCTTTGTTCGGAAAACACCCCAGTACTCAGATGTTCCTAGGAAATGAAAGACGTACCACTATTATCTTTTTTGTTGAAAGTAAATTATTATGCAGGCTGAAAGGGGTTCACAAACTTTTTCATATCCATATCCATGTATATGAATTCAGAGAGTATTCAGACTCCTTTCACTTCCTGCACACTTTATTGTATTGTAGACTCAATTTTAAATGGATAAATTTGCTATTTTTACCTATCAGTCTACAATCAATAACACATGACAAACTGAAAACACGTGTTCAGAAAGGTTTGCAAATCTATTAAAAATCAAAAATTGAATTCTGTCATTCATGTAAGTAATGTTAGCCCCTTGCCAGCCCCTTTGATTCTTCTTGAGTTGAGTCTCAACAAGCTTTGCACACATGCATTTGGGCAGTTTATCTCATTCTTCCCGGCAGATCCTCTCGAGCTACGTTAGATTAAATGGGATGCATCTGTCAACTTCCACCTTCAGTGCTCTCCACACATGTTCTGTGGAGTGTAAGTCTTGGCTTTGGCCAGGACATTTAAGAAAAGCAACAGACTTGATCCAAAGCCACTCCAGCGTTGTCTTGGCTGTGAGCTTCAGGTTTTTGTTATGCTGAAATTTGAACCATCGCCCCAGTCTGAGGTGGCGTGCACTCTGCAGCAGGTTTTCTTCAAGGACCTCTTTATATTTGGTTCCATTTATCTTTTCCTCAATTGTAACCAGTCTCCCTGTGCCCTACTGCTGAGAAGCCCCTCCATAACATGATGCTGCCACCACCATGTTCCACCACAGGGATGGTATTAGGCAGGTGATGAGCAGGGCCTGGTCTGCACCACATATAGTGAGTTCTGCCCAAAGAGTTTAATTGTTGTCTTATCAGACCAGAAAATCTTTTTGCTCAAGCATCTCAGAGTCGTTATACTGTCAAATGACTTTTTTTAATTAAGAATGACTTTCATCTAGCCACTCTACTGTAAATACCTGACAGGTTTCTAAGAAGTTCCACTTCAACCTTCTGACATCACAACAGAGGACTTCTGTAGCTCTGTTGCTCCCCACCCTGACCAAAGCCCTTCTTGCACAGTTACTCAGTTTGGCTGTAATGCCAACTCTAGGAAGAGACCTGGTCGTTCCAATTTTCTTCCATTTCTTAGATATTGAGGCCACTTTGCTCCCATTTGAAACTTCAGAAATGTTTTTATACCATTGTCTTGCTCTGTGCATCACCACAAGTTGATCTCTAAAGATCTAGAGAGTGTTCCTTGGATGTCATGGCTTGGTTTTCATCCTGGAATGCAGTGTGAATTGTGGGACTTTATATACACAGATGGTGTCTTACTAAATGATGTTCAGTCACTTCAGTTTGCCACAGGGGAACTCCAAATAAGTTCTAGACACATCTCAAAGGTAATTAAATCAACCAGGACACCCCTGACCACAATTCTGAGTGCCACAACAAATGATGTGAATATTTACAGAAATGAGAGATTGGTTGAGTAATTAAACCTCATTGCTTTGCAACGTTTATGAGAAGTAGTAATGTTTGTAAGTGAAAGAGGCAGACAAAGACTGTGGAGCAGGGTATATCTTGTGGAAATACTTGGCGGAAGTGAAAAACTTATCGCTGTTCTTAACTTGTAATGTGCAATGAGTATTTTTGTGGTCATCAAATCTAGATTGTTGAGCCTGTTTCTGCCAGCATTTGCTCCTGAACAGGGGGATTCCATAGGCTTCATTTCTTTCCAAAATGTTCCTCTTCAAAATTTTCAATGACCACAACTGCGTTTTAATAAGGAGCCATTTTTGAGGACTTGGCACAGGTATGCAAAGTTGTTCCCCAGGTGGGTTTAGTCAGTAAAATTTTGGTTTGGAACCAACATTTTTCCCCCGGGGTATTTACGTAGTGACTACACCTGCAGTTTATTCCACCCCAGGCCTCATTGGGTACCCCTGATAGTATAACATATAACCTTTAAACCTGCTTAATGCAGCTCATGGTCGCGGTGCCATACTTGGTCAGGGTGCAAGGCCTTTTCTGGGTACTCTTGCATACATACCCACATGGGGCCAGTTTAGAAAAGCTAATTAACCAAACCTGGATGCTGCTGAGGTGTTGAATAGAAACCCGGGCACAGGGAGAACATGCAGGCCGGATATTCTTTAATCCCTCACTGGCAGAGATCTGTGACCTCTCCTGCACGTTTCTTATGCTCAGTGAGACGGTGTGTTGGATGCCTTGTGTTTCTCAGCAGTGTCAAGTATTTAGCAAACTACACAAATCCTTTATCTGCTATAAAATCATAAGGACATAAATCTTAAAGCACATGTTCAGCACACTTCAACACACTTTTCTTTCTTAATGCTAACAGGAAGCACATCTTGCTTCTCCAGTAGAACCCAGTCTGGTTTGGCTTTGGCGCATTAAACAAACATATTAAAATAAGCCAAAGATTTCTGTCCAGTGTTCATTAAATCTTTGCCACATTTGTGACAACTCAGATAGTTCTGCTCTTTTCCATTTGAATATCAAACCAGTGAAAAGCTGCTCCAAATGTCCAGCGCCTTGTCTTTTCACTGTGCTGTATTGGCCACTTTTGATTGGCCTTTGTATGTCTACTGGCTCCATTTTCTCAGTTTGCTGAGAAAGACAGAATTTTTTATAACATAATGGTTTTAGTTCATATTCATAGAAACAATTTTACAATAAGGGATTTATCTTGAATTTCTCTGACCGCCCATTCCCGCCCACCTGAGTGTATAAAAGATCCCACGCTTGCATTGTGATGCCTCCTGTGGGTCCCTTGGGATGTCGGTCCTGATTAAAAAAAAAAAAAAAAAAAAACCCTCTCATGCAGACTCCATGCAGAAAGTGACCAGGCCCAGGATTTCAACCTAGACTGCTGGATATTTGAGAGCAACTGTGTCACCAACTGCAATAAAAATCTCTAAGAAAAATTTTCATAACACTGCTTTATAAAGATGACTGGACTGGAATCGTTGCGTGGTGTATAAAGAATCCTTCAGCTAATTTTCAGTGATGTAATGCTCAAAACTCTTTATAGTCCAATAACCCAGAGCGTACACAGAAAATGATTTTGGAGGAAAGGTGCTACCTAACGTAAACGTTTAGTAGAAGTGTGGCAGGTGACCAGATAGCTGCGTGGAAAAGAATGCTACATACCTGGTGCCCCATGGTTTTTTTGTGTTGACCAATGTACCAGATACAAGATGTTCAGGGTCACTAAATAATTCATAAAATGAGATAAAGTAACTTGCTCTCTGCGTTACTAAGGGTAAGAGCCACTGTCAGGAGTGGAGGAACTGACTCCCCATGTCACATTTGTGGTCACAGCCTAAATGTTTATAAGTGTACTTGCCCTGATGCCTGTTGAAGACAAGTCATAGAATCATTTAGAAACAGTTGCTGTCTCTTGTCCTCCATGTGCTTTCAGCGCCTTTTCTCTGTATTCGCATGTGTCTGAATCTCTCTTCACCAGTGCTCCCTTTCTCAAGCGAGTTTCTGTAAAGCCTGCTCCTCAGTTCCCCTCATTATTTTCAAGGTGCCATTCTCACCTCCAGTTCATTTTTATACATTCCATCTTTGACGACGACTCTCCCAACTTGTGCTTTGACTCCTCCTTTTGCGTCTCACACTTGCACTTAATCGTCCCGCGAGATGACACTTTGTGCAAACAGATTTAACTATGGCCGGGGCCAAAAATAAAAGACAAAAAGTAGATGACAAAGATAGCTGCTGTACATGCTTTTAAATATTTGAAACGCTGCACGAGATGCAGATCACCCAGCACGGCAGCAGCAGCAAGCCAGTAGCTGATCAAGCAAAGAGGAGGTAAAAAAAAGTGTTTGTTTCCCATTGTATCACAGTTTATGAGGGGGTTTCGGAGGAGCGACCGAATCTCCTTGGGGTGCGTTCAACCCCCCTCTTCACAACATGAATGGCAGAGACGTGAAGTGACTGGCGTGTAGCGCAGGCTGAGGGGGTTAGCGGGCGAAGCGAGCAGGGGGTAAGCCCCCTAGTATTATATAACAACAACAACATTTATTTATCGAGCATGTTTCCATACAAATGATGTAGCTCAAAGTGCTTTACAAGATGAAGAAAGAAAAAATATAAAAATAAAATTAGGCAATACTAATTAACAATGAATAAAGTGAGGTCCAATAGCCAGGGGGTCAGCAAAAAACAAAAAAAACTCCAAAGGGCTGGAGAAAAAAAACCAAACTATTAGTTCCCCTGTACTTAATAGTGTAAAGCAGCCAATTTGAAATCAGATTTCTTATTTTTATAAAGTCAGGTCACTCCTAATGAGAGAGTGCTACACTAGGATGAATGACAGGTTCATTCAGCCATCTGGCCATTTTCTGAACCTGATTGGTTCTGCTCAGTGTCACAGGATTCCAGAGCTTTTCCCACAAAGCCTTGTAGTAGTAGCAGTAGTAAAAATAGTGGCATGGATACATCCACACTACATTTTTATTTTCAAAAAGCATTTTTTTAATGAAAACTAGGGGGCTTTGCCCCCTTCTAACTTTGCTCGCTAACCCCCGGGCCTGCACTATGCGCTAGCCTCTTTGCGGCTCTGCCGCTCGCATATGGGGATGCAGATGTACAATTTAAACAGATTATTTTCATGGGAATTGTTACATATGCATAATACAACTATTTTACATTACAGCGAGTAATTAACTATATTAAAAATAGTAAAACGTAACAATTTGAAAGTAAATTATGTTTCATGTTGCGTTAGAGTTATTCGTTGTGTAATACAATTTTGTGCTGTTTGGCTTTGAAATTAACACGCATATACTTTTTAAACTTACACTTTTCTGTAAAACTTCAATAAAAACTCTGTTTTGAATAAAATTTTCGTCAATATCACATTGAATTTTGATTCTGCATTTGGACTTTCATCGTGACAATGTAACGTATATAACTGCCCGTGATTGAATTTCATTTCTTTCTCTCCATTAAATAAAATGACTTTTCTTGAATGTTTGGCTCTGAGATTTGTTCATTGTCTTTGCAAAAGCTATTCTAACCGGAAACTGTTAACGTTTTAATATGAATGGCATATCAAGATCTCCTTTGGTGTCTAATGCTATCCAAGGATATATCCTTCTTTCAACAGTAATTCGGCCGGTGGAAGACCATACGGTGTTAACGGTTTTAGATATTCTTCAGGATATTGTAAGTTGATGTTTTCATCTTCTGCACCTTTACCACCAACTGTTTTAGCATAGTCCATTGATAGGCATTTAACCAATTTGCCGTGTAACTGATAGACAATTTTTGGTGTTAATTTGTTTGACTTCATCGTTTCTCTGTGCTAGGATTGCCCATGTACTCATTTTTTTTGTTGATAACCCTTTGTGATGAAATTCTCCAATAAGATTTGGACATAATACGTCTTCTTTAATTGGGAAATTAAAGTGAGGAAAACGTTAGATTCTATATGAGCTGAGAGTGCAGGAACTGTGTCTGTCAAAAGCATTCACACAAATGAGAGGTGAGAGGGCCGTGTGCGTAGTTCAATATGGTTGAGAGGAGGTGTAGATATTTGCCTACATTGAGCATGTGCATATAGGCCAAAAAAGTCCTTGAAGGGATGGTAACAGTGCCAGTCCCGTGATTTATCGCAAGACCGTAGTGACCAGTGAATTATTTGCCTTTTGTGGTTGTTTTCAGCATTCAAACTGCCCAAAATGCAATTTATAGTAGATGCACACAGCCAAGCAACACAACAAGCACCGTGAAGAGCAACTCTTCTCTGTGTTCTATGTTGGAATATGTTTACTTTCCTTAAGGGTGACCAGTCAGACAATGGGATGTTGGAATGATCAGGATCCAATCAGTAATGAGAAGTCAAGCACCTTTGACACCTTTTATTGGCTAACTAAAAAGATTACATTGTGCAAGATGTTCAGGCAACTCGGGCTCCTTCTTCAGGCAAGATGTCATCAATTAAGCGAAATCATAATAGTGTGGACATAGTTGGTATCTTTGTACGTGCATGAAAAACAAGTCAGGATACCGTGTGACACTTCAACAATCTGAGTCACTGTGAAAAACGAGAATGTTCTAAAATGAATAGCAATATCTCCTTTTATTAATAGAATGTGCAAACCAGCTTACCTGATGTACTCCTTACTCTTGTTTCTGTGCTTCTTTAAATGGGAACGAGTGCCAGTTTATTGGTGTACAGCCTCAGCAACACCCACAGTAAATGAATTTAAATGAGTGTATCCAACACGCACCTGTTAAGGATGTGGGAGGATAACAGTGGATCGGGAAATGAAAACGTGCCGACACGAAGAAAATGTGCAAACTCGTCACAGACGGTGACTTCGCTAGAATTCTACACAGACTGCATCCACTTTAAGAGAAAAAGGTGTCATGAAAAGTAAAGATTTTTTATATGCTGTTACTGAAGCCAGAACCATTTCGGAATCATCATGACAACCAGTGGACTGCATGGCACTGGATAGCACTGGAGAGAAACGTGTGCAGGTGAAATGACTTAAATGTCACCCTCACAGCTGGCAGAGAAGAAGTAGAATCACTTGGCATATATATATGACATGGCCAGGTCCTCGGTGAATTCTTTAATTATGAAAGTAATTGCAATCATATGCTTCAGTTGTAGGGGCGGATTTATTTCAGACTTTTGTGTGGGGGTACTTGAGAAAACAAACCAGTATTTGGAAGAAAGAAAAATGTGAGATAGGGAATGTTTGTGTGTGTGTAATGTAGGTGTGTGCATGCACGAGTGTGCCCTATAAGTGTTGGGTCCTGTCTTACCCCTCATAGTGCCAGGACAGGCTACATTGCCCACAAACCTGGACTGGATAAGTGGATACAGGGGAAGGACGGACAGATGGATGAATGGATTGGCTGGAGATGTGACATTGTTTTTTTCTCTCGCTCTTCTCACACGCTACTTGACATGTGTGACTTTAATGTAAATTTAGTCTAACCTAGAACATAAGTACATAAGAAATATGACAAATGAGAGGAGTCTATTCAGTCCATCAAGCCTGTTTGTTTAGCTAATAGCTAAGCTGTCTCAGTATCTCATCCTGATTCTCCTTAATATATAAAGCTGGATGTGTGTTTGTCTTGTCTGCAGTTGCACACCTTTGAACCTATCAGTCTCATCAGTCTAAGCCAGATTTTGTCCAGATTCCCCAAAGATTCATTCCAAAGTTTTATTGAGTGACTACACTTGCACTTTATTTTGGAAATTCTCCCAGGAAGCATTTTTTGGAACTTGGCATAAGGATGCAAAGTTGCTACCCACCATTGGTTTAGTCAGTGGAATTTTGGCTTGGGACACCAGCACTTTATTTCACCCTCTGCCACACTTGGGTACCCATGCTAGTTGGTACGAAAATTTGCCTCACCAAACATCCGATATCCTTTTAAAGCTAAGGATACAATTTATAGAAAACAGCATTTCACTCTGCTTGTGTCTGAAGTTGTCTCTTTTCTAGGGTAATAGACATTTTGACAACGTGCAGCATTTCAAGTTGGGCAGTGTATAGGCATCATGTGCATTAGAGCTGGTGATAAGTTTGTGTGATGTCTAGGGTTGTGTAGTATACCAGTACTAAAAAATAAAAAAAAACAGTATAGCACCAACATTTTTGTATTTTTAGTATCAGAAGAAGATTACATCATCTTTCTAGTACTAACAACGCCCTCCCACCCCGGTAGACGTGCCGATAAGTAGACAGAGAAAAGAATGTTTTGATGTGATGGAGACTTCATGGGGGATCGCAGAACACTTCCATACAATTGAGACTTAGTGGGGAACACACTGGACTTTCAAAAAGGGAACTGGCATGGAGTGTGACAATGGCAAAGCGCATCAGAAAGACTGGAGTAAGGCAAGGGAGTGTCTGGAATTACCTCTTATTAGCTTTGGAACCAGTACAGAGGTACAAAAACTGGTATTGATGCTGAAATTAATTCCGGTCCAACACTAGCAGTGTCCATAGCTCATTGTGCTCATTATCTCATCTTTCTTGGTCTGCCTGCCTCCAGGTAACACTTGAGTGTTTGTATGTGTCTGGTTCGGGGTCTGCAAAGTCAGTCGTGGAGGACCATAGTGACAGCAGGCCAATTGCAGATCTTATTTAATTTTATGGCTTGTTAGTGTTTTCCTTCTGCCATGTCAGGCCATTCATATATTGTAGATTTTTACCTTTCCAATGTTTTCATCCCAATGATTTGTATCCTAAAGTGGATTAATAATTATCTTTTTTCACTTTTTTTTCTCTTCAGTTTCCTTCCAAATATTTTATCAAACCAGATTAATACACACAGGTGGAAATGGAAACAATTTGCTGGAGAACTGCTGGTTCCTTTGTCATTTACATCATGTTGCTAATGAGGAGCCATTGGAAACAAAGAAAGAGCTCTTTAAGCAATTAAGGGTGGGCAACCTTAACATGCGAGACCACTAAAATAAAGCATAAAAATGTGGCCTAAGCAATAACTGACTTCTCTTTAAGAAACTGAGTTGGAACAAAAACCTGCAGCTACTGTGGCCCTCCAGGACGAATGTTGCAAGCCCCTGATATAATGAATTTGTACTATGTTTGTATTTAATTTGTTATTTTATGTACAGTACAGTATATGTATACATTTGTTGTTTTGTTTCCTTGTCTTTTATTTGCAAATGTTAGCTGTGTGTGATAATGATTTTTAGAGTGAGCAGTCCCATAAATTATTTTTCAGTTTATAGCTTTTCAGTTAATTATTTTTGCGTCTTGTTACACTTTGAATCCACTCTCGGCTTAGGCAGTTCACAAAGGTTACAACGTGAGCTGCTGCAAATAAATCAAGCTAACTTTCTTCAAAGTACAAAATGGGGAAAAAAAGATATTGAATAATTTCATAAAAGATTTTGTATATTTTCAATTTTTCAATATTGTTAAGAGTGTACATTTAAATACCAGAAGCATTCTCACTCCAGTTTAAGGATTCTGATCTTTGCACTTTGTATTGACAATTTGGTTGCTGTGGATTGTCTTCTGGACCTATTTTTGCACTTTTGAGCTTTTCTATGTATTTGTTTATTTTTGTAAAAAAAAAAATCTTTGATTTAATAAGATTTTCTGTTTGCCCTTTTTATTTACAGTATGCTTTGGATTTACGGTTATCCCTCTTCTTGTGGGGCTTTTGTCTTGTTTTTGTGTATTTCTGGTTGTTTCGACAGCTCCCCGTTTTTAGGCCTGCTCCAGCTGAAAGCACCTGGTAAAATTAGGGGTCTGGCTGAGTTTAGGTGAGCCTTTGGTCAGTTACAATTCTGGTCTGCTCCCTTGCTTATTTTTGGAGGCCTAACAGCCTTTTTGCTATTGTGGAAACTCCATAGCATAACGAATGTTAGTGACGTTTAAGTTGAAAGTGTCATTTTGTATGATAGTTAGTGTGCTAAAGAGGTGTATGTTGAAATTCTTTTTTGAGGTGGCCTGTAAAGGTTTGTGTATTTTGAAATGCCAAGTGGGCGAGAGTCAGTAAAGCTGCTGTGTGGGCACATACTGGTCATCAGAGTTTAAGAAAGTATTTTACAGAGAGAGGCCCAATTTCTTGCTGGTTTTAGGTTTTCAATCAAGTGGTGACAGTGGTTGAAAGTCTGGAAAAAGACCCAAGTTGAGTAGCGGCTGGAGTGAATGGGGCTGCTGGGCCACAGTATCTCATTTTCACGATGTCTCATTTCACCTCCCGCACTCCGGCAGACAGCTGATATAGCCCAGTAAGCTGCTGCATGCTGACACCACCTGTCTGGATGATCTGGCAGCTTCATGGTTGCTTTGGCTTCCTCAGTGTCTCTGAGGAGCAGTGTCAAAAGGTGAAACTCGAGGATCAAATGTGTAGCAAAGCTAAGCCTGTTTAAAAAGCACTTGTAAAGCAAAGATTTGCATCCCAGAGTCTGTCTTTTGTCATTTCAGGTCTGTTCAGAACAAACTGTGAGCAAATACTGTATCAAACATTGTTTTAACAAGTATGCAGTGAACTATCCGCAATGACAGCTGCCATTCAGTAATTTCTTACTCATGCTTTTCTTCAGTCCATCCGTGTTCAGAATCAAATTTTTCCAAAAAGTCCTGGACGAGTCGGGGCACAAGGCATAAGCTAAACCTGGATGGACGTGCACTACATCATAGGAGGAACTCCTAAACCAAAGAAGAGTCCTCTTTCTCAGAATGGCAATGCAAAGTGTATGCTGGGAGAGTAGGGGGCTTGAGAGAAAGGAATGGTGGCACACAAACCCTTCTAGAAGATCTTTCAATGCTGCAGTCATCCTATTGCAAGTGTGTACACAATGAAGAGCACCACACAAAAATGAATGCAATCGAAATGCTGGCCATCACGTGAGCACCCTAAATGTGTCGTGACCCATTATGTGCTGGCATTCTCATCTGCCGTCTTGTTGTCTCGTTATTCCCACTTAACTCATGACTTCACTTCTTCATACTTCTTAGATGGATGAACCAGAGTTCAGTATGCCTGTAATTAGAAACAGCCTGGAATTCCTTATCAGTTGAGCAGTTTGCTGTTTGACATACTCGGAGCACAACTGTAATGAATTCCAGAAGACACTGTAGCTCTGTTCAGTTCAGGATTGACAACCTTTGGTTAAGAACATATCCTTTTTATTTGATTTGATGTATTTGGTTCATCCCCAAGGGGAAATTGTCATTTCACATGACCTTTGGAGGTTATAGTGCCGGGTCAGCCATTGTACAGTGTCCCTTGACTAATTTTTAGCTTAAGGGTCTGGCTGAAGGGCCCAGCAGTTTAAGATCCCTTCTGGCAATGACAGGATTTGAACAGGCAACGTTCCAGGTTCAGATCCAATACTTTGCCCATTTGACATTTGGACTACTAGAATTAACATATTTGGACAAGTAAAGTGTGTGCTGGACTGCCCCAGCAAAAGACTGTACATCATGCTTTTACGCATATTCGGCCTTTTAATGATAACGTAACCTTCCTGCTTAAGAACATCCAGCTGTGCAAATAGAATGATTTGGCTTCATTGTTTGAATTAAATGCTCATCCATTCATATATCTAACGGTCCATCTGTTTTCATAGTGGATTCATTTATTTCAAATCAATTTAGTTTATTTTTGTATAGCGCTCTCCCTGCGTACATAAATACACAGGAGCCCCATTTTGTTGGAATGCCACAGTGGCTACTATATCTACTTTTAGAGTTGTAGTCTCCAGGAACTGTCTGAGTGACATCTGCATCACCTCCCTGTATTCATGTAGGCTTGGTCAGCTGGCATCTTTAAATTGGTTGTGTGAGTGGTGAGTCCTACTGTGTACTTGTGCCCAATCCATGGCTGTTTCTTGTTTCTCTTAACCCTGTATCTGTATTGGAACGATTGCTTTCCTTCTTCCCCCCGTGAGGCTCTGATCTTGTAGCGCTTTGTGCTTGTCTGTTTAGAGAGAGTTAAATAAAATGATGCTTCTTTGCTTTCCTCACTACTTTGTAATTTCACTGCCTATTCCTGCACTGTTAGTCGCAGAGATGAGATAAAAGTACATGTAGATTTTAGTCATAAATTCTCTGCCACTCACACCCAGTGCCAAACTTTTCTTTCTTTGTACCTTTGGGCGTAGGTGCAGGTCTAATGACAATGCTAAGGTTTCTAGCACTTTTAATCTTCTTAACTGCTACATCCGGCACCAGTAACACAGGAAACCGGGTGTGATTTGTACTATTGGACCAGGTCGAGAATGCCACATCTATCATGATAATAATTGTAGGCATCTGAGCTGCTCTCATAACTGTGTGGAGTGAGTCACACCCATGATGGTTTCAGTTTCACTACGATTCTCGAATGGATGGTGGTCTGGATACGGGGAGGTATTCTAAAGTACATGTGGATATAATCTCACTTATGCTTATAAGTTAATAGACTTTCTGTTACAGACCAAAAGTATTATAGTCTCAGTTACACCCTTAAATAGCTCACTGTTGGCTCTGGAAATTAAAATTAGAAATCATCCGTGCACTGCATGACGTTACACTCGGTGCCACAACTGAATTTGGTTTCAGTCGAGCTGTGGTTTGGAAACTTTAGGTCACGGGTGATGTTATGCCAGGTCTGCTACTCATTCTCAGTCTTGCCTCCCTAACGTACATAGTTTGAGTCACACCTGACCTGAAAACTGAGGGTCTTTTATACACATACACTACTGTAAGTCTGGGAGCAATTTCCTTCACATTTTGAAAATTAGACAGAGTATGGTTGAAGTTACATTCATAAAAAGCATGTGTTTTTGGTGTCATTCTAGTGTGGAAATTGGAAATATCAGGGTGCTGAGTGAAGTTCTGCTTATTGCCACAAATGTATTTGCTTTCAATCCAGCAGACTGGGTGATGGCCATGTGGTCACGCTAGGGGTGTGCGATATTGGCAAGAAATGATATCTCAATATTTTACAGGACTTTCACGATAATGGTAATTAGACAAGATTTTCCATTCTTTAAAAAGGTGTTTGTAAAAGTCTTATTGATCTTGTTAGTAGGATATGAATTGTAGCTGACTAATGGAAACAACAGCTAAGGAAAACAGATCTTATTTACTAACTTAAACATGAAGTAAAATAACACAAAAACATTAGACTCATCATTCGCTTACCATATTGCCGAGATCAAACAGTGCAAGTACGAGTAAAGCATTTCAAAGTGGACTACAGGATTTGCATAAATAAATTGCACTAAGACCAACAAAACTATTATGATGAGAGCACTTACCCTAATTTAAACATGATTTGAATCCAAAGGGAATCAAATACTAATCATAATTGAACTACAGGGCATGAACATTACAGTCTGGATACACATAAACTGCTCTGCTGTAAGGTGAATTGTGCAGCATACCAGCAAGAACAAAAATCTAACATACTGTACTAGAGTGTGAAAATCCAAAGTGTTGTCAAATACTGCACAGGGAAAAAAAAAGTATTTGTAAACCGTTCTGTCATATATTGCACAAAGATCCAAATAAAAACAACCCAATAACATTTTAAAATAAATTATTAACTTCAAGTTCTGTTGAATATTGCACAAAGATATATTAAAAAAAAATAAAACAATTGTAAAATTCTACTGAAGAAAATTCAAGCAGTCTGACAGAATCACCAGTCTGTTCCCAGCATGTGGCTCCAGAGCAGCACGGTTACCTGTTACAACATTTCCTCCGGTGCTGAAAGCCCTCTGAGAAGGGCTGCTTGAGGCAGGGATGCACAGGTACTTTTATGTATGCTTCCCCAATTTGGGGAAATGTGCTTCTTGTGTTTTCCACCAGTCAGGAGGATTTATATCACTGTCCACGTCAGGTATCATTGAGTAGCTGATGATGTCTTTTTCAGTGGCTGTATGCAAAAATTCCTGAGTTTTTGCTTTTTTTTTTTTTTTAAATAGCTGCCTAAAGACTCCCTGCATTGTGTCATCACCTGCTTTAATTTCTCTAGCCATAGGACGAGCTGAAGCAGTTGAGGGGCCTGGGGCAGGTCTGTATTTCTCTGTCACCATAACCATGAGTTCTGTCATACAGTAGCTGCTGTTGTAATGGCTTCGATCCTGTCATTATTATTGTAGCCGTTTTGTTTAAATGAACTGTTAACGTGTTGTTACACCATTATAGTTCATGGGCTTTCAATGAGTTTAACACCTACAGAAGACAGCAGAAAGAAAACAAAGTGCTTTGGCAGATGGAGTAAATCTCCCCATGGTGGCAAACAGGATGGTATGGGGTGACAAACTCCGAGCTGCCCCCATCTAACTATGCAAACACAGGTAATGTTACATGGGCGGGTCTGAAATCCTGACCCCACCCATGTATATGCACGCCCCTCTGAGCTCCGCCTCCACCTCATCCCGCGATCTGCAGTGAGGACCTTCTCCACCTATGCGCTCACTTTGTGCACATGCACTAGTCGATCCTGTTTGGTTACATGAGACAGTGAATATGTCGACTCTCAGGGCGTGTTTTTGATTGTTTTTTTGCAATGTGAGTGACATACTTGGTAATTTCAACTCACAAATCGTTAAAACAACAATTAAGATATTTTTGTAGATGATACATATCGCACACTCCTAGTTCACTCTGTGATGAGCCTTAAATCAATATTATGTCTACACTGCCATTGAACATGGTTTGATTCACATCTTAGCCGTGTCTAAAAATGAATACAATGAAAGTCATTTTTCATGCCTGACGGTGTCTGCTTTACTTTTGAAGTTTTGTTCATTTAGAAACTAAGCAAAAAGATTGTAAGTAAATAATCGATTTAGTCATAACAAAACATTTTGTTTTTGTGGTATGAAACTCTTGTCTGTTTGTTCACTTGTCTTGTATTTTTATGTTCACTGATCCAGTGAGAATGCTAAACCCTTGATTAATTAAATTCAGGGCCGTGACACATTAGACTTAATAGATTGAACAGTATCCATTAGAAGAACAAGAGTTTCTTGGGTAGTATAAATACTAATAAAAGGTTTAATGTATTATGGTTTTGTTTAAAAAAGAGTATTAACCTCCATTCAAGTGTGAGAGTCTTACTCATATGCTTTTTAAAGATTTTTATAACTTTTTTTTTTTTTCCACCCTAAACTTACTATTTTTGGATATGATGAGGGGTGACGGGAGGCAGTAAATGGGATCAAATGCAATGAAAGCCATGTATATTCATGCATAGTAGCGTTTACTTGTAAACTTTTGTACATTTAAAAAACACTGTAAATTTTTTAATTTTATCTATATATATATAAAATCCAACGTCTGTCTGTCTGCTTTTCACAAGAGAACTACTTAACGGATTTATATTGGGTTTTTTTCTATAATTTTATTGAACATTCCAGTTGATTTTGCGACTTCTCTCATCACGCTAAAAATCATAGTTTGCTTGCAGGAGTGATTTATTCACACTAATCCGAGACAGAGGCTGCGGGCCGAGGGGAGGGGGAAGCATGACATCAGGAGTGGGGAGCTGGGCAGAGTCCTCCTCACTGTCCTGTTTCACTACAACATGGATGGAGCCACGGGGGAGGCTAGTGTGTGTATAAATAAAAGTGAAATAAACAACAAGTTGGGCTCCAAACCAGGCTTCCCTTATTTAATGGTTGTTTTTGGAGTTTATACTGTACATTAGAGTTGTCTCTGAGAATACAGCCATTGTTACGGAGAGTAGTGTTCCTCTCAACTGCTCTTGGCTATCTGAGAGCTACTTCCTCTGTTGGTCCTTTTTAATTTCTCACAAACAGGTAGAGGTATAGTTAGGTGGCAGTGGAAGTGACATGTGTTGGGACTGGAAGGGATTTCCTCTATTCTACCACTGGAAATGGAAAATAGAGTTATAGTTTAACAACATCTTCTCTAGTCTCCCTGGTGTTCCAGAAACAAGTCACTCATACTTACTTGCGTTAATATAATATACATTGTGGAAGTCAACCCCGACATAGACAGACACAGTGACACAGCAGGATTGAGCTTCTAAGCTCCAAGCCCATGGCCCTGATGCAATCCATGGGGGTTGCCCTCTTGTGCCCCAAATATGTCCTCTTTCCCGGACCTTCCATCAAAGGGGCGTCCCAGCCGTCTGCCTCAACATATATATTTTTTCCCATGCATGTATAGCTTTGAGGCTAAGGATCTGCAGTGGTATCTGGGAGGTTGGCAGTTCCAATCCTGCTACTGCCAGAAGGGTTTCTACTCCACTGGGTCCTTAAGCAAAGCCCTTAACCTGAAAATTGCTCCAGGAGCGCTGTGCTGTACAATGGCTGACCCTGCGCTCTGACCTCCAAACGTCAAGCGAAAAGAAAATTTCTCCTTGGGGGTTAATAAAGTATATCTCTCTATTATAAAAAAAAATCCTGGAAAGGAAAAGCAGGGCGACGAGACATGATCTTCTCGGAAGACACTTAAAAGACCCGCGAGACGCATACAATATCAAATAAGAGCACGGCCAGCAAAACACTCAGTCGTTTAAAGGCACGTAACACATACAGATCCTATGCTCTCAGCACATATAAAGCATATAAGGACAATATGTTCTAGATGAAACGTCAACGACTAAGCAAAGAAGAAAGAGCAGTGCGGAGAAAAGAGACCCAAAAGCGTTAGAGAGAAAAAAGGCAGATAAGAGATTATAAAAGCAGTGGAATTCGAAAGGCTTAAATAAACGATGGCGCGATACACATGCAGAGAAAGGTACAGAATATGAAAGCAGTAAAATTTGAAAGTATTGTAGTGTCCCAGCCAGGTTGAAGCCTTTTTTGTTTTAAGTGACTGTTAGGTCCGATTGAGGGAGGGCGGAGTACAGCACGGAAGACTGATAGCGTGGTATTGATTGATGCGGTTTGGGTGAGACCCGGGGGATGAGGGGTTGGAGAGGGTACTAGAAAGTTGTGTTTGGGGTTACGAAGTCGGCGATTGTTCAAGTAAAACTTTTGTGACACTATATTACGTCAGTTGCTACAGTATCAAAAAAAACATAGTAAAGATTGCATTAGCGCAAACAAAAGGAAGTTAATCATCAGGACCAGGTGTAATTGAAAAAATAGCCGGACAAAGCGAGGTCAGAAATAAAAGGCAAAGAGCAGAAAACAAAGTCTTTTTCGCCTTTGCATCATTCAATGCACAAAACATAGATTTACACAATAATGGACCATACACTATGAGAATCTGTGGTCCCGCAACAGTTAAAGCAACAAGTTTAATTTCAAAGAAAACACAATTCAGTCAGGTGTATATTGATGATCACGGAGAAGCGATGCAAATTTTAACAGGCGACAAGAAAGGTAATGTATATATTCTGTGAATAACATTAGACACCAAAGGGTATCTTGATATGCCATTCGTATTAAAATGTTTACAGTTTCCTGTGAAAATAGCTTTTGCTATGACAATTAACAAATCACAGGGACAAACATTAGAAAAAGTCGGATTATTTATTAGAAAAACAGCAACAATATTCACTCACGGGCAGTTATACATTGCATTGTCACAACGTGTCTCCAAAAACCGAATCAAAATTCAATGCGATCTTGAAGAAAAGGTAATTCCAAATATTGTTTTTAATGAAGCTTTAAAGTAAAAGTGCAAATAATGAAATTGAAACAATTCCAAAGAAAAAAAAAAGCTTTTAAAATTGTATATCCGATTAACCAAACACAGGGGTTGGCGAGCGAAGCGAGCAAGGGGCAGAGCCCCTTAGTCAAAACAAAAAATCAAAAATATTTGAAAATATATATTGTATATAATTGTATGACAAACGATGCATTGTATGTATACATCCTGTGTGTGTGTCTTTGTTGGTATTGAGTCATTGTTACTTTTCTAAGGAGACAAGCTCGTTATTGTACAATGTTCTTTGTGACAATATACACAACAATGAACTTGAACTTATTCCACTAATGGGTCTTATTTGAATTCTAAATAAAGAAAAAACTGCCACTTGGTTTAAAAAATGATTCTTTTCTTTCTGTAGTGCTGTTGCTGTTGCTGGATATGATGTGGGTAGTAAGTAAGTGCCTGCGCTAAGTGGGATGAAATGCACTGAAAACCATATTTCATGCATGACAGTCTTTGATTTACTTTTGAACTTTTGTACATTAGGAAGGCAAACAAAATAGTAAAGCACTGGTAAATCACCAATGTAGTCAGAATAAAATGCTTACTTTTTACAGCTCACCAAACACAGCTAGAATTGTTTCTGTTTCAATTGTTTTACCACAAGAAGAAAAGCTTACCAGAGTTGAAATTAATCAGCTATTTAAATTCCCAGATCATGAAGTGTCCCAGTGGATGATTCTGGGATCAGTAGGCGGCTGTTCTCCCTCTTCTTTCTTATGATCAATTGTTTCATTCAGCTTTAAAATATATGAGAAAAGTAGGAACCAGATGCAATGGGAGGCAAATAAAGCACCTACTTACCACCTAGATTGTGTCTCTTCTGTCCGAGGACCTCAGCAGTGATTACAAGAGGTGGCTCAGCTGTTTTGGCTCCTCCTTTTGTTCCATCATTCGGTGGTTTCAGGAGTCTCTGTTATGAGGTACAGTATGGTGGGGCAGTCACATAAGAAGAAGAGAAGCTAACAGATCAATAGTCTGATCCTAAGGCTGGCTTTTGGCTGGACACTAATGTAGGTTGTCCAGAGGCAGGAGCAGAGAGAAGGATGTTGGCAAAGCTGCAGTCCATCATGAGCAGTGGCTCACCCTCATCAGCTGTGGAGCACCTTCGCCTTAGGGCTGATTCTTCCTGGGGGGCCAGTGGGCATTTAAAGATGTAATTTTTGCAACATGTGTTGCTGGGCCGTGTTTTTCCTACCATTTTTCTATGCTACTTTTAAATAGATTATGGACGTTTATTTTCCCATTTAGTCAAGTGAAAAGTCCAACTGGTGGCGAGCCAGTCCCAAGCTACAGTACCATGACTCAGATTGGAGGGACTGTACAGAAAGCTGCTTTTGCCCAAGTGCTTCACCAGTTGAGAGAGTGGCAAGGCGATAGAAAACACACACACTGACTGTTAGAGTTTGCCAGTCAGAACACAGGAGACTCTGAAGTCAGCTGGAAGAAAGTTCTGTGGTTTGATGAGGCCAACTTTGAGCTTATTGGCCATCAGACTAACTGACAAGTTTGGCATACACAGCACATTATCAAAAAGGCTATCCCCGGCCGTGCTTTAAGGTGGGAATGGTGCATCATGCTGTGGGGATGCTTCTGTGAGGCAGATCCTGGAAGTCTTGTGAGGATAATGTGAATGCAAGAAAATCTTGCAGGGAAAGGCTGATGCAGTGTGCCTAGCGAGAACATTGGTTTTCTAGCAGGACAACAGCCCCAAGCATAAAGCCAAAGCTACACAGGAGTGGCTTAAAAAGAACAATGTGAATACCCTGGAGTGGCCCAGTTAGAGTCCCGATCTCAGTCCAATTCAGAATTTGTGGCTGGACCTAAAAAGGGTTGTTCATTCATGATCCCCATACGAAGAAGAATTGGGAAAAAGTGCAGTGTCCAGATATGCAGACATGATGGAGAGAGATGTGAGCACACACACTCAAGGCTGTCATGGCTGCCAAAGATACATCTACTCACTACCGACTTGAAGGGGGTGAATACTTACACAATTGGTTATTTGTGTTTTATCTTAGTAATTAATTTAGACCAATTTGCAGAGATCTGTTTTCACCTTGACGTTAAAGAGTCTTTTTCTGCTCATCTTCTGTTGATCAATCTCAAAAAAAAGATTCAATATATAATAATAAAATGTGAAAACTTCCAAGAGGGTGAACATAAACAATGACTTGCATGACTTTGGGATGGGGTGGGATTTTAAAAACAGAGAATGTGCAAACCTGACATAGGCAATGAGCTGACCAAAATGTAAGCCAAGAACTCTGAAGGTGAGCACCATGTCATAATGTGAAGAGCACTATAGAGGGGTGGGCAAAATTAGGTTTACAGTCATGAGTAGACAAGGCCGGCAATTGGAGAACTTAACGCAAGTGTACCTAAGTGCTATTGTGACTTTCTTTTGAGTTAATAAAGCTATTGTAATAATCATAACCTGCATATCTTTTTCCATATGAACTATAAACCTACATTTGCCCACTCCTGTATATAAAATAGTTTTATTTAATGTTAATATCTATTTAAAACAAGGAGACTTTTATTTTGTAATCATTCAGATCCTGTCTTTGTAAATGATCAGAAACATTTAGAGACTTGTGAAATGTGTCAGTGATCTGTGGTGCCTTTAAATATGAGCAGCTGTATTCCATTGTCATAGAAGGAGCCCAGCCTGAATAGACCTAACATAATACACTGAGGCATTGTCAAACCTGCTTAATCCAGTTTGGTGGTCTAAGGCAGGGTAGCCCACTCGCACACACACTCACACTCATGTGTGGCCAGTTTAGCATCAATTTATTTTGCAAGTGCTGACCTGTTTAATATCGCCGTTAAAGTTATTGTTACGTTTTTCACCAGTTTTGCCGTGTCTTGTGAAAAGCAGATGAAATGAATGGATGTCTGATATGATTAGAGCTTCTGAAATTTTTGACAGTTGGTGGTGTTGGAAAATTGATTTGCCAAGATGATAATTTTAAAACTTGAAAGACTCATTGATGGGGATAATCGCAGAGGACGCACTGGCTTTTCAAAGCGACACAGATAACCTTTTGTGAAAATGAAAGGAGTTAATTGCCTTCCTGTTTTGGAAATGTACAGGAAGGGTTTAGGGAAGGAGACCCTACGGAGTGAGCGCCGAACTCAGGATGAATGTGATGAGGCTGGCTGCTGTATCCTTGAATGAGGTTTGGGTCCTCATTTGAAACTCTTGTATTAAGAGTGTACATGCGGACATGCATGGAAGAGGACGTTTAGAGCATAGAGGATAATGAAAAGCAAGTTAGAAACCATAGGTATAATGGCATAACGTTCAGGTCCATTTGGAGACTCGGTTAACTGTTTTGAAAGGGAGAGCATTGGTAATGTTTTTATCTACTTCATCAATGACAGAGACATTACGCATTTTTTTGTTAAATAGTTTCATTACAGTGAGTCATATTCAGAAATAATAGTGATGATAGAATGTAATTGCATATATTAGTAGAGTACAGAAAGTACATGTTTTTAATAGAATTTTACAATATCATGTACTTCAAAAATGGGCTTGTTTGCAGCAGAATTAGTTTCATCAACAGTCGATTCCAACTCAAGTGATAAAATAATTGCTTTGATTTGTGTCTTGTTGTTAGGTGTTGGTGATGGGGGGTCTGTGGCTAATTGTAGATTTCTTAAGCATAAAATGTTGGAAAGAAGTGCCCGATGGAGATTTAAAATCTGAGCTGAAGTCTCGAGCTAAAATTGTTTCCTGCAGCAGACAATGATGTATAGCAGGTCATCGTGGTGCTTTGCTGGTAAATTATAGTGTCAGTTTAATATTGAACTATTATAATCTGCAAATGATGCAGCCGTGAGTTTGCTACAGAAGAGCGGTGTCCAGTTCTGATCCTTTAGGGCCACAATGACTGCAGGTTTTCATCCTGACACTTTCTTCATCAGTGACCAATTTCTGCAGTTAGTTGATTTATTTTCCCTTCATTTTAATTGCCTTGTTTTTAAGACACAGCCCTCTGAATTGCTTATTTTTTCTTTAAGTGACAACCAAACAAAAATGAGGTGTGAAGTGAGCAGACATATGACCAACTAAGTCTGGGCCTTAAGCTCTTACGTGAAGGCCGATTGGTAATTTATCCTGTTATTTAATTCCATGGTTTATCTGCTGTGGAAGGATGAAAGCACCGACATTTCCACAACAGTTGATTTTCTTTTTTCTTTGTTTTGTGGACCTGAGCAGATCAACATTTCTGAGACCTTCACCTTTCTTTATTGTGAGATATTTTACAGTGTGTTGGCTTGTTTTGTATCTCATTATTGGTTGACTGCCCATTAAGGAAAAAGGAACAATTAAGGGGACTGAGTCTTAAACAGTATAGTAAGTCAGTCAAAAATCAAGATGAAAGAAGTGAATTAGCAGCAAAACTGATTACTAATCAGGAAAATGGTTTGAATGAAAACCTGACATGACCGTGCTCACCCACCCAGAAATGGAGTTGGACCCCCTGTTTGAAAGTAAATGCCAAGTACAGAGTGTGTTTTGTTCTCTCTATGCATCATGACTTACAGACTCGCACTTGCGAGATAAGTTAATTGACTTTTTGTTTTCCGTGTTTATAATTTTTTATTTTTATGGGTGTGAAGATCATTTATCTGACCTGGTGCTACTTGAAGCAGCAGAACAAGTGACCTGATGAAGGAAAACCTCACCCTGGTGTTTCATTGACTTGTATTGCCAATTTTTTTTTGTCTCTGCCAGAAAGCTTACACTAGACAACAAATTCATGCAAAAGTTCTACTTCCTGAAAATTGTTTGGTGATTATGATAGACAACTTCAAACTGAACACAACTATAACTTCAGACTGATTATACAGTATCACATAATAGTTTGGAGAAACATAAAATTTGGTTGAATTTAGTGTGTTTAATCGCTTAATGATGCTGACACATTGCATTAGTTTAATTGAGCTAACAATATTTGCTGCTGATTTCCATTTGCACTCGCTATCTGATGCTCCTTGTTTCAGTGTCTAACAATAGTCAGCCAGCATGGATGGTTATCTGATAGTCTGGTTAATATGCGATTTAAAGTTTAGGTCAGTCAATGATTACCCCTAAATTCTTTACCTCCATCTTGACTTTTAAAACTAAGGGATCAATTTAATTTCTAATGCCTTTGTATATCCATGGTTGTCAATCACTAAGATATCTGTTTTTCACTTATTTAGTTTGAGAAAGTTACTACTTGTTAAATGAGAATTACTGCTAAGACATTGGATCAGAGAGCCCAGAGCATCGGGGCCATCAGGCAGCTGGGTGCTGTCTGCATAGCTGTGGTAGCTCATCTTGTGCTTTGAGATAATCTGACCTAATGGAACATGTAGACTGAAAAGAGCAGCAGTTCTAGGATAGATCCTTGTGGAACACCATATAGGATATCCTGGGTCTCCAAAGTACAATCACCACAACTAACAAAGAATTTTCTATCTGATAAGTAAGATTGCAATCAATTTAATTCACGACCAGAGAGACCCACTCCTTGTCTGAGACAATTTATAAGAACACTGTGGTCTATGGTGTCAAATGCCACACTCAAGTCTAAGAGAACAAGAGCAGATATATGGACTCTGTCCACATTAACCTGTAAGTTATTTACTACTTTATTTAACCAGTCCACTTTCTGTACTATGGTCTGTTCTAATATCCGACAAAAACAAGTCAAGAATACTGTAGAATGTTTAATCAAGCAATCATTAAGCTGCTTAATAACTGCCTTTTCAAGAATTTTACTTAAGAGTGGACGGTTACAATGAGAAGTCGAGCAAAATGACACCTTTTATTGGTTAACTAAAACGATTGCAATGTGTAAGCTTGCATATTGTAATCTTTTTAGTTAGCCCATAAAAGATGTCATTTTGCTCAACTTTTCGTTGCATCCCTAAGGCTAACACGGTACAAAACCCTACTGTGAAAGGCAGGTTAGAAATTGGTCTAAAATTGCCAAAAACAGAGGAGTCAAGGTTATTTTTCTTGAGGAGGAGTTTAACAATTGCAGTCTTTAGACAGTCAGGGAAGACCCCCGTATCTAATGATGAGTTCAGTTTGTCAAGCACACTATCAGTAAGGTCTTTCACGTCTTACAGAATGTGTTTCTGTTTTAGAACAGACAGTTTTGAAATTTTGCCAGTGCTTTTTAAATGGGAGTTTTTGTGAAGTCAAAAAATTGTACTGACTGCTCTGTTTGAGATATCTCAACATAAATTGAACTTTCATGGCAAAATTCCTTAGAAAATAAGAAATTTAACAAACAAGAGGAGACCCTTCAGTACATCAGGCTTGTTTGTTTAGCTTAAATGTAAGCTGTCCCAGCATCTCATCCAGATACTTGGTAGGTTGTCAGGGTTTCCATTTCAACCTCATGCCTCAGTAGTTTGTTTCATATTCCCACAACTCTTTGAGTAAAGAAGTGCTTCCTGGCTTCAGTCCTAAATGCACTTCCCCTCTGACTTCCACTGTTGCCCTCAAGTGTGTGATTCCCCATTTTTTAAAGATTTTTGCTGGTCTATATTATCAGTGCAGTCCAAAGACTGTGTGCTTGGTGTGTGGGTGTGTGTGTGTGTGAGCATGCCCTGCGGTGGGCTGGCGCCCTGCCCGGGGTTTCTTACCTGCCTTGCACCCTGTGTTGGCTGGGATTGGCTCCAGCAGACCCCCATAACACTGTTGTTAGGATATAATGTGTTGGATAATGGATGGATGGATGGATATTATCAGTGTCTTTGAGAATTTTGAAGATATGTCCTCATGCATTCTCCTCTGCTTGAGGCTAAAAGAATAAGTGTGCTAAGTTCCAACAGAATTGGTGTCATTTGGAGCCAAGTTAGTTCAAGCAGACAGATGGACAGACATGCCAATTACGACAATAGGTGGTTCACATTTTACGTGAATGTACTTAACAGTTGCGGGGCTTCAAACTCACTTGAGAATGACCCTATACCTGTAATCATGGGTCATAAAGAATTAACAAATTTGATTGATTTCTAGTCATTCATTTGCCTGCATTGCCTGTGTTTTTGCCCCCGCCTTCCCCCACCATAACCTATCATCTAGGAGGGAGGGGCGAAAGCTTTAGATTTGTGAAAACTTTCATCCATCCATCCATTATCCAACCTGCTATATCCTAACTACAGGGTCACAGGGTGAAAAATTTCAATCTCTGGGTTTTGACGGATCTCGATGTTTTAGGGTCCCCTGACACCGAACACATTGATATCTCGATAATGGGTATGTGTCTGTCTGTGTGTTACAGTTTCTTGAACGATCTACAGCTAAAATGACTGAATGGAAAAATACCAAACTCGAAACTTAAGCCTGTTATGAGATGACGATGTGCTGATTAATTTTTGAACCAAATTGGTGCAAGAGAAAGAGGCACTGTATAGGAATCCTCAAATAATTTAATTCAGCAATTAATTATGAATTCTTCTTGTCAATTGCTATCATAATTTTATGATCAGAAAGATTAGCAACAAAGCACTAAATAATTACTGAAATGTTACAGAATAGTTCGGGTAACTTGGTTCCTAGGATGCAAAACCTACTGACACTCATGTCAGAATTTTTTTTTTGTTTTTGCTAAAAATGGCCATCTGCAAGAGTGAAAGGGAAGGTCTACAGGATAGTAGTGAGACCAGCTATGTTATATGGGTTGGAGACGGTGGCATTGACCAGAAAGCAGGAGACAGAGCTGGAGGTGGCAGAGTTAAAGATGTTAAGATTTGCATTGGGTGTGACAAGGATGGATAGGATTAAGAACAAGTACATTAGAGGGTCAGCTCAGGTTGGAAGGTTGGGAGACAAAGTCAGAGAGGCGAGATTGCGTTGGTTTGGACATGTGCAGAGGAGAGATGCTGAGTATATTGGGAGAAGGATGCTAAGGATAGAGCTGCCAGGGAAGAGGAAAAGAGGAAGGCCTAAGAGAAGGTTTATGGATGTGGTGAGAGAGGACATGCAGGTGATGGGTGTAACAGAACAAGATGCAGAGGACAGAAAGATATGGAAGAAGATGATCCACTATCATAACCCCTAACGAGAGCAGCTGAAAAAAGAAGAAGTTAAAAATGGCCATGCTGAGTTGTATTTTAGTGGCCATCCAGATTATGATCTGATCTTGTTGTTTTGGTGCTGTATTTGTAATGGCAGCTGCTTGTAGGTCCAGAGAATGTGTAACATGGTTTTATATTTCAATTAGATTTTAGTTTCAAAGATTTAGATTAGCTATAGGTGAAGGAGTCCACACGTGGTACATTTCTTACATCTTAAACAGTCCATTGTGCAAATCCATGTCTTTCTAATCAATGGCGTTCGTGCTCTACTAATGGGAATACCGATTTCTTTTTGTTGAATTATTTACAGTAATTCAGCTAATCCTATTGAATTGATTTTTACATGTCATTGACTTTCTCATGTATTTAATAGTGCTGCCAATTTGCTGAAGAAATCGGTTAACTTGAACCGAAGTGATGGACCTGATCAAATCAATATAAAGAACGACCGGGTAAAACACTTCATATGCATCCTTCACCTTTTACTGCCTGGAAACACCTCTGAGACCCCCTGCAAGCTTTGGTCACATCCTTGGGGCAGGGTATCACGTTACAGAGTTTGGTCTTTCATTCCTGTCCTTGGCAAATGAAGAGTCAGAGCAGATTTCAAGGAGGCCGTATGGTTGCCTTCTCCTTTGTTTGGCAGTAACACTTCTGTTTTAGTCTTCTTCTCATTTATTCCCATCTTTTATGATATTGTTCTTGCTTGCAGCTGTCCAAAATGAGCTTCACTGGCGGTCTTGCAGATGTAGATTACATATTTTCAGATCACAATGGATTTAACCTTGTTTGTATCGGCTTTGTACCAGTTTCTTCCCGGAGATGCAAAAAAAAAAAAAAAAAAAAACAAGACTGTATTTGTGTGTGTGTATTTTTTTTTTTATTGTAACACATGGTTTCAAACTATGAACCACCAGTTTTCCTCAATTTCATGCCTGTTACAAGAAGAAAACAACAGCTGGTGTTAGTAAGATAAATGGAAACATCTTCCATCTGTCTAAATTAGAGATTTCATTATTTCCTTGTTTTACTGGAAAAAAAAGAATTCTATAATCATATGTTATCTTTATCTATATTCTGCAGTGAGGAACTAGGCACACAAATAAAAAATGGAAATATAAAGGGACCCTGTTTAGATTTAGCTTTGTTTTCCTGTGTTAGCTGCCTGCATAGTTGTCAGGGCTGAGGTGGCTTTGGGCCCACCATGCACTTTAATACCCAGAAACCTGCAAAGACCACAGAACCCCCCCTGCAATTCATCAATTTAAGACAGCAGGACTAAAAACAAGCTTTATGACATAGTACAGTGCAATGCACAATGATGAAAAAAACAAATTTCATTAATCTGTCTGTCCAGTGTCATGTCCATCTTACCCGATTAGGAACTACGCAAAACCAGGCTGGAATGTCCACCAGGGAACTGAAATGTGCTTAAACTAGAATGTACATCTTGGAAAGCAAGGCCCCAGCATGGATGTGGCTGTCACTGGGCACACTTAATGTTTGCTTACACTGGACTAATTTAGAGTCTTTCATTAACTTAATTGATTATTTTTACTTTCTGCAAGAAAAAACAGCATATTCAGAGGGAAAGCCTGGGCAGACGCAGGGAGAAAGAACACATTTCACACAGACATCTCCTGGGCTTAGCAGATAAGGACAGTTGAGCTGTGGGGGTACTGAGTGCTGTACCACCTGACTTTAAGTATACACGGTGATTTTAAAAGAAATGAACGCTTTAAAAAGTGTGTTACACAGTGTATTAAGTGTTGGAGTTACCCATCATGTTCATACAGTTAGTTTGAAAGTGTTCATTCACTTTTGAGTCCTTGCTTGTTTAGTTCAGTTTATTTTGATACTAGGGGGTTCGCCCCCTGCTCGCTTCGCTCGCCAACCCCCCCAGCCTGCGCTACGCACCAGCCACTTCACGTCTCTGCCACTGGCATTGTAAAGTGGGCTGAACGCACACCAACGAGACGCGGTCGCTCCTCTGAAATCCCCTCTTAAACGGTGATACAGTGGGAAACAAATAATTTTTTTTTTACCTCCTCTTTGCTCGATCAGCTGCTGGCCTGATGCTACTGCTGCCGTGCAGCATGATCTGCATCTCACACGGCGCTTCGAACATTTAGAAGCCTGTACAGCAGCTGTCCTACTCTTTGTCTGGGCATGGGTAAATCTCTTGGCACAAAGTCTTGTCTCGCAGGATGTGAGTTCTTGATATTTTTTAGTTTATAATTTAAAAACGGAATAAGAATCTGAAAATCTAACATCACCACATTAAAGTTCAATAAATTCTGAAAATAATGATACCAAACATATATATGTAGGTTTTAAAATAAGCCCGATTTAAAGCATGACAGCAAAAAATGTAACATTAAAAGTCACATAAAATTGTTGCACTTTTAGGCTTAGGATTTTATATATAAATATAGCTTCATGTAATATTCTCAAACCCACTTAATCCAATTCAGGGTCACAGGGGTCTGGAGATTTCACTGCAACATAAGGTACAATGAAGGTGCCAATCGTGGAAAAGGTGCCAGTCTATTGCAGGGCTCACACATGCACACTCCCACCATCACATTCACATGGGAGCACTTTAGATAGATAGATACAAAAGGCACTATATGTTTGATAGATAGGCTACTACCTGTTTTCATTTAAACAAAACACGATCTCTGTCCACGCTTTCATTTTCGTATTGTTTACCTAAGTGTCTACTTCTAGAGTAAAATACCTCAAAACACACATGGCGTGGACATTTGCCTACACAGGGCACAAGCGCATTGGTGAAAAAAATCCTTCAAGGGATGGTAATGCAGCCAGCCATAGGATTTATCACAAAGCTGTAGCACCTGGTAAATTATTTTCCTTTTACGCATATATGCAGCATTCCAACTGAACAAAATGCAATTGAGATGCATACAGGTAAGCAACACTGCGAGTGCCATTGAAAGCAACTTCTCTGCTTCTGCTATTTTAGAATATGGTTTTCTTCCGTGAAGGGTGACCAATCAGGGAATGAGATTCTGCATTTTCAGAAGTTTACGGCTCTTACAAAAGTCTCAGTTTTTGTGGGGTTCAAAAAGCTCAAGTAGTGTGGACGAAAGGCGAAGGAAAACAAACTAATGTCTGTATTTTCAAATGAAAACGTAATAGTGTGGATGGAACCATAGACAGAGCGATAGAATTAAAATAGAATTAAATAAGAAAACTAATGGCTTGGCTAAAGTTGAGAGCAGTGACTGAGTGATATCATAAAGGTGCACTGCCATAGGTATGAAGGAGCCTCAGTAGCATTTCTTGACACACTTCTGCTGAATGGAGGTGTGTCAGAGAGAGGATGAGCAGCATTGTTCATGGTGGCCATCAGTTTTGCACTTTGGAAGAAAAATCCGAGTTCCAAGAGGTAATCTTGTGATGGTACAGAAAATGTGTGGCCTTCCACACAAGGACCAGACTACTGGATCCACATGAGAGCAGTGGTAACCACTGCAACACTCTGCAGACCTACATTTACATTAGTGTAGTTAAAAGAAAGAAAAACACAATATACCATTTTAGCAACGAACAAAGACAATACATAGAAATATTAAAGTGTGCTTTACATTGCAATAAATAAATGAAAAGGTATGAATACTTAAAGCCTAACTGGAGCTGGCCACACAGAATTCCAGCCTCCTTTTGTATCATACTGTACTCTATCCATCCATTTACTAACAATATATTCTTAAATTTGCTTATTGCAGTTAACCATGGACCGAGCCGGTCATGGCAGCATTAGGCACCAACCTTGAATGGGACCCCAGACGGTCACCAGGTCTACTCATACACCACAGACTCACACACACGAGCCCACTTTAATTAACATTGTCAGTTAAAGGAATATTCCACCCAGAAATTTTTTTTTTTTAATTCGTTGCCTACTTTGCGTTGTTAATAATGATGAATGAGAACATTTTTTAATTTTAAATTTTCATGGAGAATGGAGATTACAAATTTTCTGATACATTGTGCTTAATTGGAGAATGGCAGGAGCAAATGCTAAACGACAGCAAATGTCCACAACAAAATCTCTAGCAACTCGTGTTGCGTGATCCACGTGTCAGTTATCTAGTCGAATCTTCACAACTACAGTAGTGATGAGTGAACCCTGCTGAATTCACTTGACCTCGAGTTTGTCAAATTTGTGGGAATGTTCAGGAACTTCACTGAACTCGGTGAAATTCATTGAAGTCAAGGTGGGGAAGGAGAATGGACATAGTTTGTAGTAAATTATCATGGTGCAGTGGTCTTTTAAATTTTCCTGATGGTTATGCTAGACCTATTATTGTATACAAAATGTGACCTGAGCTGTGAGGTAGCAATGCTTGCCACTATACCTTCCCAGATATAAAATTCATAGAGTTAAATATCAGAAAAGTAAACTTGCTTGCAGACAGGAAGCATTATTTCGCCAAGGTTTGCCCTTTACAGATTTGATAGCAAGCACTCATCTCTCTTGAACAGAAAGGTACAGCTTGTATTTTCTTTTCCCACAACACCTTTGCTCGCGTATTGCCACTGCTATCAGATAAGCACATACTAAAGCTGTGGATTCTTCACTCCCTCCTGTTTGCATGAATTGCACAGCACTCGGGGTAATAAAGTTAGTATTGAATATCACATATTTGCTGCAAAAAACATTTTGTTTTTACATTTTTGGGGGGAGTACTCCTTTAACCTCACTTCTCACTCAGCCTTTTGGAAGGTGGGAGGAGAACTAGACTACCTGCAGAAGAACTCCTGAGTGAGGAGTGTGAACCTGGGGCTATGTCGTACTACTAGGCAGCAGCACTACCCACAAGGCCACTTTCTCATCCGCCTATTTAATCCCCCCAACTTTGGGGGTCTATGTTGTTATACATAAAAAGCCTATTGACATATCATTTTGTAAACCCCCCGGATCACCACAGTTGCCCTTACCAAGCTTTAAAACACAGCTCTTTGCTTTTGTGCCCATTTAGACTTGAAATACTGAGAGTTTAGTGGCTTCTAGGCATCCTTCTTTGCCTCTGTCTCCTCCCACATTTCATTTGAACTTGACTGTGACTACAGATAAGACGGATGCTTTCTTGAGCAGAGTCTGCGCCTTGTCCGTTTCCTCTAGTTGTCTCCCAACGCCCTGTTGCTTTCAGTGTAATGAGCTCTGTTCACATCGAAGAATTCCCATGAAACACTGAGACCTAGTATGTAACACTGATTTCTCTGTACCTTCTACTGGCAGCCGTAAAATCTTGCTGACGCTTGTGCCGAGCCTCTGAAAGCACCTTTATGTAGCCAGCAGTATATAATTAGCCTACAGCAGCAGTTTAATTGAATTGAAGCCTGGCCTATAAATGTACTCTCCGAGCCCAGGCATCTTTTAATACCCGTCATGGCTACAATTTGCAAAAAGTAGTGCACATCGATCAGCTTTTCGTGAGGCTGCTATAATATACATACATTTTTTTTCCTTTTTATTTAATTTTTTCTCAGAGTGAGATTTTGCTGAAATTGCAGTCAAATCCTGTCTCCTGCCAAGACTTTCAAGTCCTTTTGCATGGCTGAGGGGGCTTTTTATTGGCCTCCTGCTAAACAGCAAATAAAACCCGGGCTCAGATATTAAACTATCTGACTTTGGTGCATAGCTTACCAATTGTGTTTACTCACACCAAACATCAAATCAATTTCTTACTTCATTCAGTTTTCCTTATTTGTGAGGAATGGCACTCACTCTGCACTTTTCCAGCTGCATGTAAGGTGAGGCCAAACTGGAGCTCCGCTGTCATTTCACAGAAGAGTGAGCTAATGAAAGTGACACGCTGAGTGCGACTCTATCCTGATTGCATTTTGGATCCAAAGTGCTTGTCGGAGAGCCATATTTGAATGGCTGTCCATTACTCCATCACATCCAACTCCCTAATCATGCTGAGCCATATGCCAGTGATTTATTTAGAAGCACCTGAACCCTGTGGCCTCTGCTTTGTTGCGTTTTCAATGGAAGCTGCTGGGTGGAAAATTTTAAAAGTAGTTGCCTGCTTTGACTCCATTGGGATTTGTATTTATGCCATTGACACATTAGATATCCTTGTGTCTATTTTCCTAAACTACTTTTTAGTTAGTTATAGTGTCATGAAGCTGGAGATGTACTTGCCCACAGCAGAACATACTTATCTACAAACCCTTACAGTGGGATGTGGAAGAAAATCAACGCCAATATCTGGCAGAGGGGAAGCGACACATGGCAGAAGAGCTGAACCCACATACTTAAGGCTGTGAGGCAGCAGTGCTGCTGGGACAATGTCATTTTGGCACCTATCCTTAGGAATTCAGATGCGCACCTCGATGGTGTGACGCACACCTGCAATTGGATGTCCACATTTTCAAACCCGGTAGCATGTCTATGGATGGGGGAGGGGGTGGGGGTCTTTCGAGCAATACAACTGAAATAGCATCTATATATATTATACGCTACCATGGCTGTCCGTTTGTCGGTCCAGGATTTGAAATCACCCGTAGCTTACAAACCGTTTGAACTACTGACTTGAAATTTGTTACACATATACTATGTGAAGTCTACTATCCGGTTTTGGGGTGATAATTGACCTCCAAGGTAATTCCTCTTTTTATTTTTACTTTATTTTGTTGGAATAAACTCTCAGCAGCGGCCACCAGGGTGGCAATGCGACACATGTGTATGGGCACCGTTCTCATCCCTACCACCTTCACCATTACTTCCTCTACCTCTTCATATCTTAAACCATTCTTGAGCCGGATTGAAGACTTAAGTGCCAGCTTCAGTGAAAAATGAAAGAAAATGTACTAAGTAATTGCAACACAAACGCAGACTTAATCAGTTTTAACGTGGAAAGATGCCGTCGAAAGAAGAGAAGCAGCGGGCCGCTAGCGTAGAGAAAAGAAGAGTGGCTCAGGAAGCAGTAAGCGCATCAACCTCTGAGCAAACGAATGCTAAACGTACAAAGAAAGAGGATAAAAACTATAAGTCAAGTGTATTCACTCCTCCATTACTGGTTTCATTTAAATATTACGAAACTGACCTCGTAGGTGTCAGAGTGGCATAGTGGCTGAGCAGCTGCATTTCAAACCAATTTGACACTGATCAACTGAAACAGACTCTTAAATGTCAAAGTGAAAACAGATCTCTGCAAAGTGGTCTGAATTAACTGTAAAAATAAAACACCAAATAATTGAAAAAGTTGTAGCGGAGAATATATGTAGCATATAAATTGATAAATATTTTGTATGTCTTTTTTGTAAGCTAGATAAATGAAATGTAATATTGCTGAATCTTTTACTTTACTGATGAGAACAGCAGTACCCAGCCCCACAGTCTTTAGGATGGACTCCGGATGTGAAATTTATGGCGGGGGGCATGCAGCATATATCAAGCCAGTTTGGCAAAGGTGACTGCGTTTGGGCTTACATGAATCTACTAGCCATGCACCCGCATAAACTGCCTAAACATGGCAGCTGGGGATGAGTTATGGCCAAGCTCTTTCCCCCTTGGTTTGTGGTTTTGTGATGAGAGTAGGCCACCTTGCCTTTACCTCTCTCCCTGACCATATGGCCACGAAGAGAAGACCCTGATAAAGGCAGCCATATTAAGACAGGCTTGTGGCATGTTTCAATACTCCATTCAAAGAGCATTTGGTAGCAAAGCAAGCTAGCCTGAAGATAAGCCGAGGGCTGCCAATGGACACTGCTGCTTAGGCTATAATGGGATGGTTTGCCAACGTTCTTAATCTACAATGCGTCCTAAATATTTTTAGCCATATTACCAGTAACACATAATTAAATGTGTAATTTAATTCCTGCCTGTTCCTTTGCTGTATCTAACTGCCTGAATTTACAGATGTAGAAGGGAAGGTGGGGAGGAAGTGCTGAAGTACCTGGCCACAGAGTGGTAAGTATATGGGATTTAAGACATGTTATTAAGATCTATGCCATAAAGAGTGTAAAGGGGAAACTGTAGGACCCTACAAGACAAAACAGACGTATTCACCCCGTCATTTCAGTATTTAATAGATTAAAGTTTGAGTGAGGCGTCACGGTGGCGCAGTGGGTAGCACTGCTGCCTCGCCTGGGTTCGCTTCCCGGGTCCTCCCTGCGTGGAGTTTGCATGTTCTCCCCGTGTCTGAGTGGGCTTTCTCCGGGTGCTCCGGTTTCCTCCCACAGTCCAAAGACATGCAGGTTAGGTGCATTGGCGATCCCAAATTGTCCCTAGTGTGTGCTTGTTGTTTGTGTGTGTGTGTGTGCGCGCCCTGCGGTGGGCTGGCACCCTGCCCGGGTTTTGTTTCCTGCCTTGCGCCCTGTGTTAGCCCTGTGCTGGGATTGGCTTCAGCAGACCCCCGTGACCCTGTAGTTAGGATATAGTGGGTTGGATAATGGATGGATGGATGGGAGTTTGAGTGCTCAGGTCTCTCTCTATCACACATTTGCTCACCACCATTTTTTTCCTTTCTTCTTTGTAAAGCTGCTGAAGCTCTGTCAGGTTGCATGGAGATTGTTAAATGAACAGCTTTTGTCAGGTCCAGCTACAAATTCTCAACTGCGGATTGAGATCTGGACTCTGACTCGGCCACTCCAGATTATTAACGTTGTTTTTAAGCCATTCCTGCGTACCTCTGGCTTTCTTTTTGGGCTTGTTGACTTGCTAGAAAACAAATCTTCTCCCAAAGTGCAGGTTTCTTACAGACTGTATCTGGTTTTCCTCTGGCATTTCCACGTATTTTGATGCATTCTTTTTCTCCTCTACACTCAAAAGTCTTCCAACGCCTGCTGCAGAGGAGCATCCCCACAGCACAAAAGCATCACAGGACACATGTATACACCGGCATTCATACATAATGCGTATTTCTTTGGGGGCTAACAGAGTTTACTTAGTTTTGTAAGTGTACGCTTTTACCCTCCATTCAAGTAAGGGAATGGAAACACTGTACCTACATACAGAAATACTTCACACACATTTTCAAATTTGATTACTCTTGTTCACGGTCAAAGGGTGTGGAGCTGACAGCACTGGGAATGAGGCAGCAAACCACCTTGGACAGTGTCAGTCCATCACAAGACACGACACCAACATGACGTCAGTTAAACCTAACACACATCTATATATATAATTCACTAAGGCAAGACACCCATGGAAAGCACGCCGGAAGGGGCGTGGATTCACTAAGCCGCCGACAAGTAAGACACCTATGGCGCACGCAGGAAGGAACCATGCCCACCAACTCCAAGACCATTGGATACGACAACAACTCGCGGAGCCACGGCCACCAACTCGGACGCGACGACACAGAAAAAACGGCGTCATTTATATTCGTCTGTTGTGGAGGCCACATGCATCTCCGAGCCACGTTGACTGTTCATAGAGGCATGTTTCTCGCGGAGGTGAATCGTCATATGCAGCGTGTAAAACGGTTTGCGAGGGGTATCCCATGGGATCCTTAAAACAATCCTTTACATCTGAGGTTAAAACACAATGAAGTAAGCAGTCTTTAAAAACCGAGTTTTCGGTTACGACGCACGACCGCGTGCACCATAGCAAACTGTTTTACATGCTACATACAGCAAGAGGGAGTGGAATGGACGTCCTTCTCCTCTCCTCCCGTTCCACCCTCCACGCCTGAGCGCCGTCCACCCCCATCCCTCCGTCTGGGAGGAGAAGGCGCGATGGCGGTCCGCCAGTTTTCAGTCATGGACGATTGTGTGTTGGTTCGTTCCATGCATTGTTACAATGTTGCTTTTCTTGCTGATTTATTAAATTACCGATTTTTCAAATGTTAATTTTCTCCCTGTGCTTAAATTTCATTAAAAAACAGGCGTGATTATGCGGCGTTTGGTACGCCGCGGGTTGGCTAGTATCTTTAAATTGAATTTGAAAACAGGGAGAACATGCAAACAGTACACCATCACTGACCAGGCTGGGAGTCTAACCTTGATGTCTGAAATTGTGAAGGAGTAGCGTCACCTGCTGTGGTGCACTATAACCCTAGTTAAGGCTATACTGCGTAATGATTTCTCATAGTACTAATTTGGAATAAGCAGATCTGGAAGGTGAAGGAATGAGCAAATGATTAATAAAAATTGTTGAGGCAAAACAAAGCTGCCTACTACCTTCTTATTAATAGTGCGTGGCCAAAACAAAGCTGCCTACTACCTTCTTATTAATGGTGCGTGGCCATATTGACATGCTTTTCTGTAAGTAGGAGGCTCCAAGTGGAGGAGGCGGGTGCTCTGCCCTTTATGAGAGGTGAAGCATATAGCAGATTGAAAGAACAGAATGCATGTGGATGACTTATCATTTCTATGAGGGCTTGCTTACCCATGAGGGCCTGGTAATACAGGCAGGTAAACTGTGCTTGCTTACCCATGAGGGCCTGGTAATACAGGCAGGTAAACTGTGCTTGCTTACCCATGAGGGCCTGGTAATACAGGCAGGTAAACTGTTTTGTCTCAGATGGGTGCAATGGTGGGTATTAGAGGATCACAGGGGGCCCCAAGTTGTTACTTCAGCTATTCTGCTATTCAGAACATGGACTGTTGACTGCTTAAGAATGCCATCAAGTACACAGGTATTCCATTTAATATTTTTGATTAGCTGCATTCAGGCTTTTTGAGCTGTGCCATTCAGTTATGTCAGTTTTGTAGAAAGAAATATTCAAGAGAGTCTTCCTATAAAAGTAGTGCCAGTCCCACAGTCATGCTTTGAGCTACATTGGCAGGAAAAGGCACACTAGGGCGGTGTGAGAGTAACCAGTGCTTGGCGTAGCCTCTGTCACAAAGTGATGCCAGAGTTGTATGCGGAGACTTGAGCATCAATCACAATGTCGGTGTACAGATGAAGAATCCCTTCATGTCCTGTGGTAGTTTTTAACTGGTCTTCTAATGCATCTCACCACCGTTTGAAGGGGCTTCCTGTTTGTGGACGACTTTTGTTTTCTGGAGTTATCTAATTTACAGTAGTTTAGCAAAAACTGCATGTGTTTGTTATGTTGTGGTTATATGACTGGACAACTTGTCATGTGAGTAACGAGAGAATTTTTTTGATATCGTTTGTGATTGTCTAGCATTGGTCACCATTGGCTTCCGTTTTATCAGAAACCAAGAAACAATGATATTTAAAGTTTTTCTCGCCTATCACTACAAACTACATAGGGTAAAAGACATATATATAAAAAATCATTTTTGGGTGGAGTATTCCTTTAACCCAGTGGAGGGTAATTTGGGGGGGGGGGATTATGCTTATCCCAGCACCACTGAATGCAAAACATGAAACAATCCTAGTCCACTGCAGGGCCAACCCTTCCCACACTGACCCTCACAGAGCCAATTTACAGCTGGCAGTTAACCTAAGCAGCACATCTTTGGAGATGCGAGATGGAACTGTAGATTCCCAAAGACAGACATGGTGAGAGCATCCGGATCCATGGACAGCAGCTGAGAATGTACCCAGGATGCCGGATCTGTGAGGTGACACACTGTGCCGTTACTGTATCTCTCTATTATAATAAAAAAATTTTGGGAAAAGAGACACTTTCACGTCCTGTGAGACGAGACTTTGTGCCATGAGATTTAACCATGACTGGGCTGGAAATAAAAGACAAAGAGTAGATGACAAGGTAGAACTTCGTAAAGGATTCAAAATGTTGGTGCGATACACATGCAGAGCAGGTTAGAGATAATGGAAGTACGAAAATTCGAAAGTCTCAAAAAAAACGATAGTAAAGATTAGCATTAGTGCAAACAAATGGAAATTATCACTCGGTGAAATAGCGGAACAGCAAAAAGAGATCAGATATATTGTTCGGATTTAAACTTTTAAGTCGGCGACTTGTAGATTGTCTAATTCGTGTTGCCATCAGGGAAAAGTAGTGTTTCTTACCAATGAAGAGGCATATCTGAGAGAATTAAAAGATCCCGCGAGAGAAAATTTCAAACCCCGCGAGACAAGACTTTATGCCAAGAGATTTGGAAAAGTCCTACCCACATCTAAAACATTTACAACCACACACACGGTTCAATCATTTCTTATTTGTGTGAATGCTATTGTCAGACACAGTTCTTGTAGAGAGAAAGAAATGATATTCATTCACAGGCAATTATACATTGTGTTGTCACGGTGTTATTCCAAGCTCGGGCTAAAAATTCAATGCGAAATTAATGAAAAGGTAAAAACAAAAAGAGATCGAATATATGGACATAGGTGATATGACAGAAGTATGTAGATATTGTTTGGCTTTAAATTTTCAGTAAGAGACTTAATTCGTGTTGCCATCAGGGAAAAGTAGTGTTTCTTCCCAATGAAGAGGCGTATCTACGAGAATTAAAAGATTTGTTGTTTGGTAAAAGTGAAATCCACATATGTAAGCAGCAGAGACACGAAGTGGCTGGTGCGTAGTGCAGGCTGGGGGTTTGGCGAGCGAAGTGAGCAGGGGGTGAAGCTCCCTAATTATTCTTAAAATATACATTCTGCCATTTACTTCACTAGAAGTATGAAATAGTTGTGACAGTGTGTCAGCTAGGGAATTGAAAAATGTACTGTGGAAAGGTAGTTCCACCTACAGTACAGGCACAGAACAGCAATGGTGACAAATGACCACAACAACAAAGCCCACTCATGACAGAGATTATAGTGTTATACTTCTGTTGTATTTAAGAATAATTCAGTGTACAATCCATGTCAGGCTCTGCTGGGTAATCCCTGAAGGTAGCTGTTAGTGGAGGAGCTCTTGGTGCTCAGGCTGTTTCCTTCTCCAGCTGTTGTTTGAGCTTCCAGAAGTTTGGACTAAGGAAAGTTACTGAGTGCCACGAGTCAGAAACCCATAGTGTTTCATTGTAAATGGGGACTAGCAGTTGTTGGAAACACGTTTTATAATTTTAGGATAATATTGCTTTTGCACAATAAGCCAATCAGTGACTTCACTTCTCTTTTAATTGAGAGAACTTTCTTAGCTTTACTTCTGGCAGAGCCCAGAAATCCTTTTTCCTGGATTGATACAGCATTATAGTGAAATTAGATAGAAATCAAGGGTGTATAATAAAAGGGGTAATGAAGCAATTTAATGTAATAATAATAAATCAAAGTATATACGGTATTGTATATACTGTAGAAGAATATTTCATTAGCAGGTTATGTATATGAATGCAAAGCATATGAAGTACACAGACCACAGTGACATTGAATACATGAATGAACTTCACTGCAGCCTTCAGAAACTCCATGGTATCAAAAAGCTGCCCTTTGTGCATGACATTGAAATGAAATAAATCATTTTTTCATAAAGCTCCATGAGTAATTAGTTCATGGTTAATCTATCAATGACTTGTACAAACACTAGACAAAAGTGACCAAAGTTTGATTTTTTCTACTTGTAAACATAATTGCATTGGTGTACATCGTAGATTAAGAGGCCCTACTTAGAATTCTTTATGCTTTAACTTTCCCGATACTTTATTCAACTAATAAATGAAAAATATAACAATATGATTAAAATATTCTATTTATTGAAAGCAAGTGTTAGACAAATGTTTAACCTTTTTCACTCTTTCCCTATTACCTTATTTACTGTAGAAACAGCATCCAGTAACTTGTTTATTGAAAGATTCAGAATAAAGGAAAAGCCAGGACTTGCTCCTTCTTTTGTTTATGCAGTCCTACATTGTTGACAGTGACATAAATGCAATAAGAAAACACGTAAGTGTCGGCACTTGCTGAGGTTTCTTTTCTCTTAAGCAAATGAACTAACATCAGATTAAAGTGTTGAATGAGGATGCAGTATAGCAAACACAAGTAGTTTCACTGCTTACTTGGCAAATCTACCAAGCTGCAGAGACCTCATTTTCTTTAGCGGTAAAAGACAAAGCTTGACTGTGGATGACACCTCTGCTATGGAGCCCACTGATTCTCTGTATAGAACTGATGTTGGCATTACAATTATGATCAAATACAATTGGTAGTTGTGTACTTATGCTTGTGGATCCTTTTCACAGACTGTAGTCAATAAATTGAACCTCATTACATCCTGGGAAATGTAACATTTAGTGATGAAAAGGGGAGTGGCAATCTGGGACTGACAGCGTGCGGAAAGACAGTGTATTTTGCAAGATGCAGCATGAGGTGGCTTAATCGACACGTCTTTCCGTTTCAATGGACACAACAAGCAAAGAGTAAGAAGACACTGTAGACAAAGTAAAACCAATGAGTTTCAGAAGCTCTCTGATCTTGTCTTTGGAACCCCTAGCACAGTTATTCTGGAGCTCCCTCTAGTGGCAACAAGTGTCTCTGCAGTGCTGGCAAGGATTCTTGTATACACTCACTTACCTAATTAGTAGGAACAACTGCTTATCCATGCAGTTATCTAATCAGCCAATCATGTAGCAGCAGCTCAATTCATAAAACCATACAGAATACAGGTCTGGAGCATCACTTAATGTTTATGGCAATCACTAGTATGTGGAAAAAAATGTGATCTCAGTGATTGGCATAATTGTTGGTGGCAGATGGGCTGGTTTGTGCATTTCTGTAACTGCTGATCTCCGTGGATTTTCACTCACAACAAAACACATCCAGTGAGCAGCAGTTCTGTGGATGGAAATCACACCCTGCTCAAACATATTAGAGGAGAATGGCCAGTCTGGTTTATGCTGACAGAAAAGCTCCTGTCACTTAGATAACCACTCTGTACAAATGTGGTGAGCAGAAAAGCATCTCAGAACACTCAGCACGTCGAACCTTGAGGATGGACTACAACAGCAGAAGCCCACGTCAGGTTCAACTCCTGTCGGCCAAGAATAGAATGCTGAAGCTACAAGTGGCACATTCTCACCAAAACTAGACAGTTGAAGATTGGAAAAAACGTAGCCTGATCTGAAGAATAGCTGAGGCAAACTGATGTTAGGGTCAGAATTTGGTGCCAACAGCATTAATCCATGCATCCATCCTGCCTTGTGTGAACAATCCAAGCTGGTAGTGGTGTTGTAATGGTGTGGGTAAGGTTTTCCAGACACACTTTGGGCCTGTTAATACTAATCAATCATTGCTTGAATGCCACGGCCTGTTTGAGTATTGTTTCTAACCATGTGCATCCCTTCATGGCAAAAATTTATGCCTATCTTCTAATGGCTACTTCCACAATGATGATGCATCATGTAACAAAGCAAAAGTCATCTCTAACTGGTTTCATGAACATCACAAAGAGTTCAGTGTTCTTCAGTGGCCTTAACAGTCACGGGATCTGAATCCAACAGAACACCTTTGGGATGTGGTAGAATGGGAGATTAGCCATATGATTAAATGTGCAGATGACAAACCTGCAGAAATTCATGGAATCATGTCAACATTGAAAAGAAACTCAAAGGAATGTTTCCAACATTTTGTGGAATCCATGTCACGAAGAACTAAAACTGTTTTAGGATTACTATAGTGTTCCTAATAATTTACTCAGAAGGCATCTGGCTGTAAAAATCATGCTGAAACCTGTAAAACTTCGACCCCACATAGATGTGAGAAAAGATGAAGAAGACGTGTAGAACGAGGGGCTTCCTACTGCAGCCTATTAGCTTGTGCAAGTTCTGATCCATCAGCCAGTGTCTCCCACTGTTGGTGATCACTGCTGTTGTCATCAATGTTTTCTGATATGCACAAGCACAGGTTTAATTATGATTTATGTGGTTAAGTGTTTTAATCTTTATTTCTTTAATACTGGAGAAAGTAGGGTGAAATGACACCTTTTATTGGCTAACTAAATAGATTACAAATGCAAGCTTTCGAGGCAGCTAAGGCCCCTTCATCAGGCAATAAAAGGTGTCATTTCACCCTACTTTCTTCTGTATCAATCTATGGCTAACACGGTACAACACTCTACTGTTATATCATTGTGTCCCCATTTTGATAACCGTGTTTTTGCAATCGCTGCTGTTTCAGGTTTTTTTTCCCCCCACTGTCTGTGGACATATCGATGACGGCATGAGGCAACTTAAGATGGCACTGTGCTACACTTGTTATCCAAGCTGTTCGATAATTTAAACCAATCTCTGGTGAAGCATTTGTTTTTCAATTCATTTAAATAAAGGATTTCTGGTTAGTTAAATGCCTTAACTTCTGAATTTTTTGATGTATGATCTTTGTCGTACATTTTTGGTTTTGTTTGCTGGCTCTTTAAGACCTTTTTGGGTTGGGCCCCTGCTTGCTTATTAGACTATTATTTTGACTTACTCCTCACTCAGACTCTTTATGTTATAGTTGCACAAATCATAATACCCAGAGGATCTAACTCTGGCTGTCCTTTCACAACAAATAAAGTCCTTTTGTGGAGATAGAAACACAAGTAACTGTTGCCAGTACAGTCTTCACCAAGACAACTAAGTAGACTAGGGGGCATATTGTCCCACCCATACGCAGATGTCAAGGGTCATTGGCATGGCCGGAAAAAATTGCCATAGCTAATGCACACGCCATTAGACCACTTTGTAGCCCAATTCCTGTCCTGATCTATTAGAACATGCCTGCCAACTGTGCTGTCTATTCCAATACATATTGAAAAAGGTAAACAACTTTAATTGGTCATCTCTATTGTGTCATCTAAAAATAAATATCTCCTGTAACAAATGACTATGAGAAACTTAATCAGTTCGCTTTCTGGAAACAAAAGTGCTAGTGCTGTTGTCAGCAGCTGGCGTCAGGTAGCAATGTGTTGTGGTTAAGGCTTTGGGCTTCAGACCCTGAGGTTGTGGGTTCAAATCCCGCTACTGTGTGACCCTGAGCATGTCACTTCACCTGTCTGTGTCCAATTGGAATAACATCAGAAATGTAACCAAAGTGTTATGAGTCGACTTGGATAAAGGAGTAAGCCAAATAAGTACATTTAGCTTAATTAGTAAAGTTCTCAGTATTTGGCCCAAATGACCAAACCCATCTACAGTACCTTATTAATTCTACACAAGGCCAAAGAAAAGTCTCAAGAACAGTCATCTGTGACCACAGGGTTCATCCTAAGAATCCACGTGCTGTACACATACAGCATACTCCTCCTCACCCTCCACAGTGCCTTTAGAAAAGAAGTTATGAAAAAGAACACCCCATATCTGTGAATCTACTGTATTTGGATTCACATTTTCTTCTGGTTGTTTCCTTGAAGTCTGAGTCCTTCCAGATTTAGGTTGGGCGTCCTGTAGTCATAATTAGAAGGTAAGGCCCGCTGTTTCACTCTAGCTCTTGGCAGTCATACAAGTTGTATTTAATTAATAGTTCTCAATATGATTTAATAAGCAAATATAATTTGCTCTGGTGCAGCCTGTTTATCCCTAGCCCCCCCCCGCTATATCAAGGTTTAGATCTCTTTGGTATCATTGCCTGTCACAAGTAGATTCACTTGTCATTTACTGAAACTTGCAGAATTAATTTTTCTCAGGATGTTCCAGTAATAGGAAGGCATAGTGTTGCAGCAGGTAGCTGTGCCACCTTAGGAATTGAGTATCCTTTGTTTAATCACTGTCCGTGAGGACTTTGCATTCTCTCCCCGTGTTCACTTGGCTTGTCCTCCCACATCCCCAAAGACATGCTGTTTGGTTAGTCAGCAATTTCACTTTGGCCTGGCGTGAATGTGGGTGTGTGTGTGTGTTAGTGGCCTGCATGGTGGACTGGCACCCTGTCCAGGGCTGTTTCCTACCTTGCACCCAGTGCTTCTGGGATAAACTTAATCCTCTTGCAATTTATGAATTGGATTAGCTGTGTTGAGAATGTTCTGTTATGACAGCAGGGATGCAGCAAGTGAGTTATCCAGCACTGGTTCCTGCCTTGCTCACAGTGCTATTGGGAATGGCTTCAGCCCCTGCGACCTTGAACTTTGAGCAAGATGGTGTTGTAATTAATGAGTGGACTGATAATGGCTGGTTATATTTCTTGGTCTGCGGTGGCTGGGAAGCCTTTAATGCCTCTTAAACGTGAAGGCAGAGTTGTCCCAAGCGGTAAGGAGAGAGTGCAGAGATGTCATTCAGCAACCGATCCCCGAATTCCCAACTGCATGAGAAAGCCTGCCTATATAAGGCAGCATGCCATGATTAATAAAAGAGAATTAAGTTTATTGTGTTCATTAAAACAGCCTTACAGAAGACTTTGACATTTTGATTGGTGTCAGGGCTCAGGGTGTCTTATTGCTCTGAAACCGGAGGCTTTTTGATTGGCTGCTTCGTGCGTTTGGACAACTTGTGTAGCGTTGAAGGGTCACATTGGACTCGCTGGCTCACACATTTTTTTGACTGTACTTGCCAACCCCATTCTCACTGTCACAGTGTCACAAAGTGTTAATTGATCAGATGTCTCTAACACTTTCCTTCTCCCCCTATGGCATATTGGGAGGATGTAGCTGAGCTGAAATGTAGAGCTTTATGCATGGCATTCCCAGCTTGGGTATTTATCTCCTTTAGTTCAGTGACTAAAAATGGAACCTGCAACCTACTGAGAGTAGCAGAGTCAGCCTCTGTCAGGCTGTACTAGGCTCATGAGCCATACCAGTTAGCTCTTGGAGATTCACGGAATGAGGCAGCCATTTATAGCAATTAATAGCACTGTTTAAAATCAAAGTTGACTAATAAACGAATGACAGCAAGATCCCTAAGCTACCTGACATGATTCTGCCAGGTGCAGGGCTTTATTCTGTAACCAGTAACAGCACACTGCACAAATACACTTGACTTGAGCATTCCTAGTTTTCCTACTCTTTCTCTGTATGTTTAGCATTCATTGTCTCAGAGGTTGATGCGCTTACTGCTTCCTGAGCAGCTCTTCTGTTCTCCACCCTAGCGGCCCGCTTCTTCTCTTCTTTCGTCTGCATCTTTTTGCATTAAAACTGATTTAAGTCACTGTTGGTGTTGCAATTATTTAGTACATTTTCCTTAATTTTTCACTTAAGGTGGCACTTAAGTCTTCAATCTGCCTCAAGAATGATTTAAGATAAGAAGAGGTTGGGGAAGTGACGGTGAAGGTGGTAGGGATGAGAACAGCGCCCGTACACGTGCGCCGCATGGCTACCCTGCTGGCCGCTGCCAAGAGTTGATTCTACAATCGGTCAGTCAGTCATTATCCAACCTGCTAAATCCTAACACATGGTTATGGGGGTCTGCTGGAGCCAATCCCAGCCAGCACAGGGCACAAGGTAGGAACAAACCCCTGGCAGGGCGCCAGCCCACCACAATGCATACACACAAACACACACACACCAAGCACACACTAGGGACAATTTAGGATCGCCAATACACCTAACCTGCATGTCTTTAGACTGTGGGAGGAAACCGGAGGAAATTCACGCTGACACGGGGAGAACATGCAAACTCTACGCAGGGCAGCGAACGCAGGTCTCCTTACTGCGAGGCAGCAGTGCTACCTGTGTCGCCCGTTGATTCTACAATAAAATAAAATAAAAAAAGAGGAATAACCTTGGAGGTCAATCATCACCCCGAAAGCGGATAGTAGTCGTTACGTAGTATATGTCTACCAATTTTCAGGACAATAGTTCAAACGGTTTGCGAGCTGCAGGTGATTTAAGATCCTGGACAGACAAACGAAACAGTCATGGTAGCGTATCTTATATGTAAACGTCTAAGCCTGGAAGTGTGTCTGTCTGTCTGTCCGTCCGGAAGTGAGCAGTGGAGTCAGGATAAGGGCTCCACCTCTGAGGAAACTGAAACTCGCTTAGCCGCTAATAACACAAGCGAGGTGAGCATGTCAGCAAAGCGAAACCTCAGAAGAAAGACAAAGTCGCTTTAATTTTCTTCCCGCTGCTAATACACAAGCGAGGCGAGCACGTTGGCAAAACAAATCCTCCTACGAGAGAGATGCCCAGGGTAGTTCATTCAGTTACCTGACATCTCTACATTTCAATTTTTTTTCTGACAATTTCAATAGTTTCTAGGACCCTGGGCTTTTTACAGCCCTGGCTTACACAGCTAGTTATATAGAAAGATACGGTGTATTCTCAGACTTTTTCAGACCAGGGACTCTATGGACCCCGACTGCAGGGAAATGCCAAGCAAACGATTTATCATCACAAAATGCATAGGAATCTTGAACACCTTTTCAAATTGTTTAGGAGTAGAACTACAATACATCATTTTTTTGCATATACTGTACTTTCAATGACAGTGTAAATTTGGGTGTCTTGTCTCTGGCTGCCTATGTTTCTCAGTTCTGGGAGAGATGGATGGCAGGCAGACTCTGAGGTCATCCTCTGCATGCTGACATACCCTGGACTTTCTCTTGATAGCAGTCACTGCTGAGAATAACGACTCACAAAGCCAACCTCTACAGAATTCTCGTCATATTTTCCGTTTTTCTTTTTTTTTAACCTGACGCTGTGTCGCTTGTAAACGACATTCTGATATCCTCTGCTATAATTATGTTGTTAGATTCAAGTGCAGTGTTTGATACCATTAGCTGCGTTTGCATTAACCTCCTTAATGCGCATTTTGAAATTGTGAAGCAAAAAACATTAACGTAAACATGTGAATTTCAAAAAAATGCTCACAAATTGCCAAAAAAAGTTTATACGCTTGCTTGATGTGGTTTTTCAGGTGATTCGACAAAACAATAATTCTCAAAACTGCAGTGGAAACACTTTTTTCGCATTTAGGTTACATGACATGACATGGGTTTTCAAATACCTGTGTAAATGTGATGTGGCGAATACAGCAGCATCATAAGCCCTACTGGGTGATCCAACAACAGTGTCTCTGGTCATTAATCTCTGGTCAACCGCCTGCAGAACAATAGATGCGCATCCTTTCCTGTTAATATAATCCCGATATGAATAGAGATCTGTGAGCCATTGATTGCACCATACAACTGAAGTATTTTGTGTGCCTTGTAATTGCACTGTGAAAAATGCCGTGACTCTTCCACATCAGGTAAAGTGATGTATTGCCTCTTTAGTTTGGAACACATGGCCTGACACATCCCAGAAGCCTCGGCAGCAACCCTCTACTCCGCAGTGGTAGCCAGTTTATAAAGCATGATGGCTATGCTCATCTGGATTGGGACTGGCTACATCATGTAGGCTATGACAGGGGACACAAGAGGGCCTATTGTGCTGCATAATTCCGTGAATGTTGAACTGCTCACCCTAAAAATTTGTACCCACAGCTCCTCAGTAAAATCACTGTGGGTGACTTCAAAGAAATCCCTAAGACTTGGCCTCTGCCTTCCCTTTATTGTATTCATGCGTTTTGATTGGCTGTCAGAAGACAGAATATGGTCAAGTGAGGGAACTGGAAGTCACCACTGGAAACTGTTAGGGCACCAACCCGGTCATCCCTGTTTAATAGCAACAAAATATTTTGCGTACAATAAACAAAAATGAGGACTGCTCTGCATGCCAACAGAAAGACTAGATAACTACGATGTTGTCAAGAAGGAACTCTGTCTTGTGTTTTGTTTGGTGCTATACTGAGCACTTCCTCCTGTCAGTAGCAGGATTTACAGCTCGGGGACCGCAAGGGGTGGAGTCAGTTGCCCTCACTGGGCCTCTTCTCTGTGCTGTGGGGGGAACAAGAGATGAGAATGTTAGTGTCAGCGCCCCCTCTTGACCCAAAGTGGTATTACATACTTCTGATGAGCCGGGAGAGTCGTCCACAGATGTGCATGCATGACAAGGCTTTTTAGGATATACTGACGCCATACAACACACAATGCCGAGCTGTCCGGAATTCATTCTAATTTGATGCGTGGTGGTAATTGTTTGAAGTAAGTGAAATGGAGAATAAAAGAGTAGAGACTAACCAGATTGGTAGCATACCTAGTATATGAGATACTTATGAATTACTTACCAATTGTTCCTAGTTACTTTGTGGAGCCCTTGTCATGTGTCACAGACCACAAGGGTCCCCTGGACCCCACTGCGAAAAGCACTGATATAATAATTAATCTATTAAAATGTGAGAAATAACATTTTCCAACCTGCCTATTCCATTTCATTGTCATAGGGAACAAAGCCTTTCAGGTGCAAAGTGGAAACCATGCCTGGATGGGACAACAGTCCATAAAAAGGCCTATTCATGCAGCCATCTTGTAATTATATAAGGAAATCAAGAGGGAGATAATAAAGGGTTGGGGGCAAACTGGTGTCCCATTTTATACAGCAAAGAAAGTGCAGAATGAAATGTCAGCAACAAAAGGAATTCCAGACATTCCATGTCTGATACTACCCCCCTCTCTAGGCTGCGCCACTCCGTTTTCTTGGACCTCCATGCTCTTCCAAATCTGGTTTGCTCACGAGCACAGACTTCCTGGATTTACAGACTTTAAATTACATGCTGGGCATAAGTGGCAGGACCACTGCGTTATTCTGGACACCGGTCTGTGATTCTTTACCTTCAAAACATCAGGGATGCTCCCAATTCGCTCGCGTGCAACAATCTTCACTCAAAAATGGCCAGTCCAGAGTCGCTAGTTAACACTAAAGTCTTTAGAGATCTGGACAGAAAACCCCGTTTGACCCTGGGAGAACTATGCAAAGATAATAACTGGATACAAGTTTTAAATCAGGAACAATGGATCTGTTAAGCAGTAGCATTGCCCACTGCACCGCTGTGCTAACCTTCAAGCCACACAGTCATTTTTATTTGTATGAGGGGGATGCTAAATGGTTTTGAATACAGTGCTTTTTTGGTGTACAGCCATGAATCTGTGAATTGTGGCACATTCATATTCATATTGTTTCTGTTCAGAAGCAAAGTGCATCATGCATCAGGTTAATGACATTTGGAATGATCTGCTCCCTTGAGAAGGAGAGCACTAAAATGATTGCAGGAAATGCAAGGAGCTGCTGGGCTTTAAAAACAATCTGCCATCTTTGATTTTAGTCCAGCCATTATGTGTGTCCGCTGGTGGCATGTCTCTGTCATTACCACAAGGAGGTCTCTATCTATCTATCTATCTATCTATCTATCTATCTATCT
>JANRMT010062850.1:418502-466002 GCA_026402145.1 Polypterus bichir lapradei
GAAAGCTAAGTTATTTCTCCTATGTGATTTCTTAGCACCGTATCACTGAGGGAGGGGTATCGCCTGTTTATATTATATCTATATAGTTTCGGGTTATGTAACATGCCGCAATTACAAAAGAACTTATTCAAACAAGGGAATTTATTTTTAATAAATTTGCAAAAACCTCAAGTAAACTTTTTTCACGTCATTATGGGGTGTTGTATGTGAAATTCTGAGGAAAAAAATGAATTTAAACCATTTTGGAATAAGGCTGTAACATAACAAAATGTGGAAAAACTGATGCGCAATACTTTCTGGATGCACTGTAAGTGTCTGCAATCAATCTGTGTATTCCATAGGCAGGTGCCAGTCCCTCCAGTGTGGTACACATGACCACACTGTCACCCACACCAAACCAGTTCACGGCCATCAACTGTGAGATTGTGAGGTGCTGGTGGAAAAATCAAGAATGTGCAAATTCCAAAAGAAGGCCAGGAAATCAGTGAAGATCCAGGGGCTGTAAGGTAGAAACTCAATTCCCAGTGCCACCCGATTCCCAATCGGTTACAGTATATGGCAACTAAAATTTAGAGTTATATGGAGTAGTTGATTTTTGAACATGTGGTGAACTGATAAACTGCATAAAAACAACAGGCTGATTGCCGGTGCTGGAGACACTTAAACTGGGGTCTCAAGTTAGCACACAATCCTTCAAAGTGAGCTCCTATAGAAAGAGAGTAGGAGAGATGAGGCTTGAGAGATACTTGAAGAGTAGCTGCCTTCATGGTGCCAATATAGGCAAAGGCTCGGCCCAGGGTCCTTTTTTTCAGATATTTGTTTAGACCCTTTCTCTCTCACTCTTTGTTTTAAAAACTCCTTCAGGGTAGAGGCTGCAGTCAGGGTCTGTCTGCCCACCTGGTGATAACGGCCATCGCCTTACTCAGGTTGTGTGTTAGCAGCATTCCCTCCACCCATGAAACCTTACTATTTGGAAGGTGAGTGGTGAAAGTGTGCAGTTACAAGAGCGCCCATAAAATAAAGATCCAAACCAGGAGAAGAATTGACAGCTCTTGATTAAACTTGACGCACAGTTCACCTGGTGTAATTATTTGTGAGAGATGAAGGCCTGTCGAGAACACCCTTCTGCTTTTGTAGCTGGCTCTGTTTTCCAGTTTCTTTTTAACACGAAGAGACGCCGAAGTCTGCGAGTCATTGTTATTCATTTTGTCAAGCGTGAAGTGCGCTCTGGCATTTTGCCGCTTGTCAGTCTGCTAAATATGAATAATCCAGAAGGCCCAATATGAAAGAAGAAAGAAATATGAATATCGTCATGTGTTACAGGCACAGAAAAATAATTCATATGAATCTTTCTGGTGGAGCAGAATCTCTGACGTTGTGCTTGCTTGTTGCCAGAGAGAAAGGCTGTTTGGTCAATGGGGAGTAGTGTGGCTGGAGCACATCGTGTCTGAACTACACTGCCACCTTTCTCTTGCTGGCAGCTGTTTGGATTGATTGATTCTCTTTTTTTGTGAATGTTTTCAGTAGCACCTGTAAGACATGGACACTCACAAAACCAGCAGACGTATCATGACTGTGCGTCAACCAGGAGGGACCGTGATGGGTAGACGTTTGACTCTCAGGCCTTTCTTCACATTAACATTTCAATGCCTGAGGTTACAGCTTGTGTGCAGAGTGAAGTTGTTGACTGTTACTTGTATGCACATGGCAATCCAGAAGATTATTTGGGGGTATCTCAAAATGAGTTTCAAGTATCTTGGTGCAGTTCATCTTTTTAGATATCTGAAACTCATTGGAAGGTAATTAAAGGTAGGTTCTGCTGTACATTTTCAAGTATTTCACATTGATTTCCTATGTATTTTAAAATGTCTAAAACCTGTTTTAAGATATTTCAAAATCACCTCCTTTGAAATGTATCATTATTTTAAGACAACTGTCTGCCTGTTTTAAGAAATCAGTGTGTTTGAAGTACCTTGAAATTCTTCTTCTTTTGGCTGCTCCCATTAGGGGTTGCCACAGTGGATCATCTTTTTTCTACATCTTCCTGTCTTCTGCATCTTGCTCTGTCACACCCACCACCTCACCACATCCAAAAACCTTCTTTTAGGCCTTCCTCTTTTCCTCTTACCTGGCAGCTCCATCCTTAGCATCCTTCGCCCAATATACCCAGCATCTCTCCTCTGCACATGTTCAAACCAATGCAATTTCACCTCCAAACCGTCCAATCTGAGCTTACCCTCTAATGTATTTGGTCCTAAAACAAGGTTTTGAGGTATCTTGAAATAATTGTGTCTTTTTGTGTTCATAAGAGTTAGGGGTATTTCTAGGATTTGCAGGTATCAGGGTCCAGGCCTGCTCTGTGATTATCACACACAGTCTTATATGAATATATAAAATCGAAGAGATTCTCGCTTGTCATAGCTATATATATTTATGTGAGTCTGAAGAGTGGGGGGGCCTTGGGGTTCGCACATTGTGATTACATATGCTGTCTAACGTTGACTAGGGGCTAATCATATATGATGGACAAAAAGTTCTGCAGCTTTCCGCTGTTATTCTCGATTTACACCTTTCAACTGACATTTATTGGCCTAACTATTTTTCTGTATGCGCTTAATTGCTACGTGAGAAATAGATCAGTGGCTAGGCGCAGTAGATCAGGGGATTAAAAGGTACATTTGGTATATTTAAAATTGAAATTATATCTTCACAAACATGCCACATAATGCATTTGTCACTCAAAATTGTGTTCTAAAGTCAATCACTTTCTGTAAATTAAAAAAAAATATATCTTGCCCGTACTGGCATTTTGCATTGCAGTCGTTGTGGCATGGTTGGAAAGCTTAATAACGTACCAAATATGTCCATTTTTCAAGCCAAGACAGTTGTGTTTAGTAATGATCCTTGTCTTGCTATTACACATACATTGTAAAATAATTTATACATGTCATTTCTGAACAAAAAACAACGTTACAAGATTCTGCCATTTTAAAAGAAGTCCAGGCGTGCATGATAGCTCAACACTTAGTCCTGAGCAGCAGCCTTTCACCCCACGCGGTTTCCTCTCGAAAGACCAAATCACAGTAAGCCTTTTGTGCCATGTGGTTGGCTTTGTTTTAGTTACTTCCGTATTTATGTGAGAATTCGCACAAGCAAATAGAAAACATATCTTTACGATGAGAAAAAGAGTGCCAGGAATATGCGACAAAGTGAGTATTTCCAGATCCTTTTTGTTGTTACTAACATGTTTCAGAAACACAGAAGGTGCGGATCAATACTCAGCTGTCTTGGGTAAGTTTTTGATAACCTTTCTTCCATGCCCCATACCTTCTGCTCGAGAGCACCAGAGAAGGCAAGGTATTTATTTAAATTTATAGCAACTTAACTTTAGAACACAATTTTGTGTACCAAATGCATATATATCAAGAAATAACTTCGACTTGAAAAATGGCAAACTTAATTTTTAAGCCTCTGAAGCCAATGCCATCGGTAAGAATTACTTATTTGAAATCACTTCAGTTTTTTTTTCCAACCACCACCTCCTGATTCACTGGTACAAAGAAACCCCCCAGATTTGATGTGCTATTTGACTTGTCTTGATGTTAGGTTGCACAAGATGTTAATACTTTTGGGATTCTCACTGTTTTTGGACCTCTAGACCCAATAAACTCTCACTTTAAGTAATTTTTGGGCCATATTTTGTGCAGGAAATTACACTCTTATTAGAAACAGTGAACCAGTAAGTATATTCAGCAGAAATGATCAGAAGGACCTGAAAATGTGCAGGCCTCATCAACCAACCTCACCCCCTAATGGGATACAAGGGGTCAAAGTTACTCTGTTTCACAAAACTAGGAAAAAATGGGGAACGGTAGTATAGGCATGCGGAGATCATGAATATGAGAATATGTCTGATTCTTTACCGGTGGTCCTAGCCCTCTAAGAGCCACTCCCTGAAGGTTAATAATGTCAAATTTCATAACATAAACAAAACATAAGCATGTGGGACATTGCTTTAGACCAGGGGTCTCCAACTCCAGACCTGGAGAGCTACTGTGGCTGCAAGTTTTTATTTTAACTCTTTTCTTAATTAGTGACCAGTTTTTGCTGCTAATTGGCTATTTCCCTTTATTTTAATTGACTTTTCTTCAGACCGCTGAATTGATTTTTTTTTTCCTTAAATGGCACCTAAACATAAATTTGATGTGAAGTGAGCCAACAGATGAGCAACTAAGTTGGGGCCTCAAACTCCAACCAACTTCACTTCATTTAGTTTCTTAATTTGAAGCCAATTCTCGTTAATTAAACCCGTTATTTAATTCCATGGCGCTCATTCTACCATGGCAGACATTTCCAAAACTGTTGATTTTTTTTTTTTTAAGAACGCTGTCAAAATGTTTTGTGGACCTGAGCAGATCGACATTACTGAGGCCTTCACCTTTCTTTATTTTCAGTTATGGTGTGATGGACGCAGGTAGTTGTTTATGTGTTGGTACATTTTGTGTCTTAATTTTGTTTGGTTGCTAATTAAGGAAAAAAGAAATAATCAAGGGCCTGAGTCTTAAGTTGTGCATCAATTAAAATTAAGGCAAAGAGTTAATTAGCAGCAAAATCTGGTCACTAATTAAGAAAAGGGTTAGGATGAAAACCTGCAGCCACAGTAGCTCTCCAGGACTGGAGTTGGAGACCCTGATTTAGACTATTTCAAGATCAGTAATTAAGAATCCTTCTATATAAAAGTGGTCGGGATTGTCCTTCCGTCCCGTGAGTGCTACGCAGGCGCGGAGTTTCACACACGCCCCGTCCATTTTGCAATGCGCGATGGGATTTGTAGTTTCGTTTTTCCAGGTAAAAGATGATTTTCTATTCCAGACTGTGCGAGTAGCACGGAGTTTCACACACGCCCCGTCCATTTTGCAATGCACGATGGGATTTGTAGTTTCGTTTTTCCAGGTAAAAGATGATTTTCTACTCCAGACTGTGCAATATCTTCTTCTTCTTTCTTACTATATAAAAGCGGTCGGGATTGTCCTTCCGTCCCGTGAGTGGAAAGCGTAGCGGTATTCCGCTTATCACAGACTTACTACTTGCAGCTTGCGGTACGAAGTCACATGATGTGAGCAGAGTTCTGGTGCTCCCATCGTTTCCTTGTATTTGTGCGCGATGCACTGGAAAAATAGACAAAATTATGTCGCTGGAAATAATTAATGTTGATGGAGTACAAATGCCTCACCGCATAGTAAATATCAGGGGGGTTCAAAAGGGCGACCTAAATATAGAAAAAAAGTTTAAATTTCATCACAAAAATAACAGAAACTACGAGTATTAAAGTAATACCGCTCAAATGCAACATAACCAAATTAATGAGTTTGTATAAAATATCAAATTGATCTACATATTGAATTGCCTTAAGAAGTGGTCAACTTGAAAGTTGGTTGCCTTAAAAGGCGGGTCAGCCTAGTATAATAATAGTTTTTGATACTTTACTAAGGCTCTCTATGGACCTCCATCAGAGGGTGAAAAATTACAAATTTAGATTACAATCAAGAATACATACACTTTAAATTTTAAATTGTGTGCTTCAATTTAAATGTTTAAAATATCTGACACAACTATTCTTGTTTATCATGTACTCCTACCTAATGAAGTAAATCATTACATTTCTTATGAAAATCCCAAATTATGTAGGACAGCTTGTTTTAATTGAGACTTTTTAAAGCACTTCAGTTATGTTGATATCACGTTTAAGACACCCTGGAATACATTTTTACATATCTTAAATGGCAGAGATAAATCTTTTTAGACACCAGGAAATACATTTCAGTGATCTAGAAATGCATTTGAAATATCTCTAGCATAAATCAGTGTAAAGATACCTGAAATGAATTTGTAGATATTTTAAAATAACTTGAAATGAATTTTGGAGATACCTTAAAATAATTCAGTGTGCAATTCAAGGGATGTCAGATGCATTTCAGCATATGGATAACAGAGCAGTCTTCACCGGAAGTCGTTTTACGACGTATATAAATGCACCAGAGATACTGGGCTTCATTTTAATTGCATTCCAGGTATCTCAAAATGGACAGGATGCTATTTCAGGTCGCTTCTAAATCCACTTCAGATATCTCCAAGTAAGCAGCATGCCATGTTTAAGACAGCTTGAAATGCGTTTGACGTATCTGAAAATGGATTTAAGATATTTTGAAATTGACATTTTATCAGATGTCTGTCATTCATTTTAAGAGATCTTAACGACATTTCAGGTTAGGAATAACTTCAGCTGTCGGGATGTTTGCATTTCGTTTACTTTCAATCTTGGAGTAACACAATAATTTTAAGAAGACTATGTAGAATTATTTTATTTACATTGCAAGCAGAATACTATAAGAGAGTGAGCTGTTTTGTCTTTTTATTTGTTCTTCAATCATGCAAAAACTGATTTTCTCAAACGTTTGCTTGTATGTTGCTGTTTGTTCAACATCTAATACAAGTTGTGTGGCAGATCAGAGAAAGCCATAGTAATGAAAGGGGGCAACCCAAAAATCAGTACTGAACTGTGACTACAGCTTCCATCAAACAGAAAGAGTGAGCTGGGGCTGATGGGAGGACTATTTATCAGTGCGTACAAAACTTTGTCCCAGCCAAAGTGGGATCTCATGTAAAACCCCAGATGCAGTGTTTTCCTGCTTGCTAATTTGGATAACAATGTCATTGTCTCCGGAATTGTCCAAGAGTATATCTTGTGGTTGTGTTAAGCCATGTTGAATTTCCAAAAGACAGTTTTTCCTCTTTTTACCCCATTCAACAGCAGGACTTTGGCTATTATTATAATAATTATGGTTGGACTTTTTTCAGGAACAGGAAACAGAAGTTTTGCAGTAAGGTAGTTCTACTTACTGGAGATTGGCGATGTGTTGCATGTCAATTGTGTTCTCGTTACAGTTGTTTTAAGATTTTAGTGATGTTGTGAACAAGATGGATGAGTTTTATTGGCTTGAATGGTCTTTTCTCATCAAAATTGTTTTACATGCAAGTAAGAATTTCACTGTACTCTGTGCATGTAACCATATTAACCATAAACTCCTTAGTTACCTTAAAAGTCACGCTGAGGTACCTGAAATGTTGCCATAGTATGCAATCACATCATAGTTAACAAAAAATTACAATAAATGTGTCATCACTGTTAGATGGTGATGGTGTGTAAATAAGGAATTCTTTATCAGGATACAAAATACAAGGTACAAGTTGAGCTTTTTTGAAATCCCCTAATGATGGTTTTTGGGTGCCTGGAATTGTATTGTTTGAAAATGCGTGTAATTGATGAGTGTAAAAGTGACTCTGAAAGTCATTTGAAAGAAAAATATTAATAATTGGGTATCATAGTGGCACAGTGTTTGATTTGCTTTTAAATTCCTGTTTCAGTGCTGGAGTTTTCATGTTCTTACCATGTCCAGGTGTGTTTACTCTTGAGATTCTCATTATTCTTATACCCCAAACACATGTAAGTTAGGATAATTGACAACTCCAAATGAACTGTGAATGAATACTGTAGGTGGGTGAGTGTGCCCCTTGGTGAACTGATACTACTTATTGGGATGGTACCTATCTTGGCATCTAATGCATAGACTGTGTATTCTTTTAAATCTGATAAAAGATATTTTGGCATTAATAATAATAAAAATAATAATCATAATAATAACAATAATAATAACTGTCAACGTGAGAGCCTTCAATGGCTATGCTTTGATAGTAATAGAAGTCTTTACTTCAATTATTATTCGGCATTCTGGGATTCCTACAGATCCAAAATGAAATCCCGCATTACTATTACAGGGGTGTAAATTGGCAGCTGTACTGCCTTTTATATTTGAACAGTAAGTCAGCAATTCCATGTGACCTTCTGCTTAATGGCAACCTCTAGATATTTCTAATTTGTATTTCAGATCTGCCAGTATAAAGTTCATTGTACTCTACACATGTCACAATAAGCGTCAACTTGAACCTGAATGTAACATTGTTTTTTTTTGCCAAACAGTGCTCATCATGGGTGTTGAATGAATCACTCTAGTACCTGAAGAAGATGCTTTTTTATATCTCACTTGGTTAAGTTTTATGCTTTTTGCCATATACAGTGTTACCAAATGGAAAGGGTGGCAGTCAGTGGGTTTGACAGAATTGTAGGAATTGTTGCAGTGGTAGAAGTAATGGTAGTAATTGTTGTAGAAGTAGTAATGATGACAGTAGCTGTAGTGGTACTAATAGTTGTAGTAAAGGTGATAATAGTAGTAATTGTTTTAACATTAGCAGTAGTAGGTGTTGTTGTAATAATAATAATTGTAGTAGTAGTAGTGGTGCTGGTGATAGTAGTAATTGTAGTTGTAGTAGTAATGGTTGTAATAGAAGTAGTGGAAATAGTAATGGTAGTCATAATAGTAGTAATTGTTGTAACAGTAGTAGCAGTGGTAATAGTAGCAATTGTTGTAGTATTGATACTAATAGTAAAAGTAACATTCATAGTAGAGGTAATAGTATTAATTGTTGTATACTGGTAATAGTACTAGAGATTGTTGTAGTAGTAGTAATGATGGTAATATAGTAGCAGCTGTAGTAGTAGTGGTAATAGTACTAATTGTTTTAGCAGTAGTAATAGTGGTGTAATAGTAGTAATTATTGTAGCAGTAGAAGTAGTGGTGATAATAGTACTAGTAGTAATAGTAGTAGTATTAGAATTAGTAAGTTTTGTATTAGTTGTAATAGTGTTGGTAATAGTGGTAGTAGTAGAGGTAATAGCAGTAATTATTGTAGTTGTTGTAGTACTAGTGATGCTAATAATAGTAATAGTAGTAGTAGTAGTAGTAGTGGTAATAATAGTAATTGTAGTGTTAATAGTAGTAATTGTTGTAGTAATAGTAGTATTGGTAATAGTAGTAGTAGTAATTGTAGTAGTAGTGATTGTGGTAGTTGTAGTAAGTGTTGTAGTAGTAGTGGTGGTAACAGTAGGATGTGTTGTAGTAGTAGTGGTGATAACAGTATGGTAATAATGATAATTGTTGTAGTAGCAGTGGTGGTAATAGTAGCAGCAGTAAAAGTAGTAGCAGTGGTGGTAATACTAGCAATTGTTGTAGATGTAATGGTAGTAGTAGTAGTGATAATAGTAGTAATTGTTGTAGTAACATTAGTAGTGGTGGTATTAGTAGTAGTAGTAGTGGCAGTAGTAGTAATTCTTGTAGCAAAAGTAGTACCAGTAGTAATAGTAATTGAAGTAGAGTTAATAGTAGTAATTGTTATAGTAGTAGTGGTGGTAACAGTATGGTAATAATAATAATTACTATAGTAGCAGTGGTGTAACAGTAGTAACAGCAGCTGTAGCAATAGTAGTAGTAGTGGTAATGTAATTGTAGTTGTAGTAGTGATGGTGGTAGTAGTAATGGTGGTAACAGTAGTAAATATTGTAGTAATGGTTGTAACAATAGTAGTAGTCATAGTAGTAGTGGTAGTAATAGTATATTAACTGTTGTAGTAGTAGTAGTGGTGGTGGTAGTCGCAATAGTGGGAATGTTGTTTTCAAACGTAGAGAGTCCAGTGAAATTTGTTCTTGTCCAATTTGTCCAACAAATCACACTTAATAGGCATAGCTGGACACTTGGTGTGGTCGGATATTGCTATTATGACCAACTCCAAGCCAGGTACCACCTTATTTATTAAACCAAGATGATAAGGTGCAGGACAGATTGGTTGGTGCCTTTTGGGTGCTGCATGATACAAACTCACTGCCCAATGCTTTGTTGCTTGTGACTGGGAGCGGCTGTACACTCACTGGACAACATTGCATGCAGTGCAACAACTAGTGGACGAGACCAGGTGTAGTTTCAGGCTGCTATTAAACTCTTTGAACTTGTTTAAATGCTTTATTAGGCTGATTGTGCACATTGGAAAGCGATGGACGCCGTTGATACAGTGTCAGACTAACTGTACGCATTAGATGGGGTTCTGTGCACTTTAGATAGTAATGATGGAAGTGGTGGGTGTAACAGAGCAAGACGTAGAGGACAGGAAGATATGCAAAAAGATGATCCACTGTCAAAAACTGAAGGGGCCGCTTTAATTATTAGACAAGGTAGGCAGGCCCAGCAAATAGATTTGTTAAAAACTGAGTTTGTTTAGCTGTTGCTCAGCACCTGATGATACATCTGTGCTTAGAATGGCTGCTAGATCATTCTATATAGCTCTTTACAATGTGACTTCTGATTCTGCTGTCTTTTCGGTATAAAAGGGTGCTAATGAGGATGGGGCTCCCCTTTGACTTGATCCTTGATCCTAGTTCTTCTCTTTATTCTGTAATTAGGGAATTATGTTGTATATTTGATTTGGATCGCTTGTTATTTTTCAAATTAGCTGGTTGCGCATTGTGACTTGTTTTGTTGAACGGTGTAAATCTTTCTCCTTTAGTGTTTCTGTGTTTAGTCTGTGTATGAGTACTGGAGGAACATGTAATTAAGTCTAGCAAGCATTCATAGAGATCAGGAGTACTCAATGTGGAAAGTAATCCTCTTACGATTTTGTTTTAATTTAAAATTTTCTGTTTGTTTCTTCGGTACAAACTTAATGTTATAGAAGTCAAGGAATTTAGTCATTGAAGTTTTTTTTTTACTCTGTTAAAGGTGTGGCGCCATTTTCTTTTTGTGTTTGGAAGTTGCCATTTTGTGCTTTTTGTTGTCTTGGTTACTAGGCAGTTGCTGGGTATGGTCTGCAGGAAGTGGGCGGAGCATGACATCACAGGGTTGCAGGTATAAATGTCAGTGTCGGACACATGTCTAAGTTTGGGGATATTGTGGCTGCTCTTTGCAGCTGAATCTCTTGTTTTTTTCTGGCTATCAACTTTCTGTTCTGCTCTTTGACTTTGAGTTTTGAATTCCCCTTTCTTGACAAGATTTAAGGTTGGCTTGATTACTTTGGTTTTGTCCTGTGCTTTGTTTTGACAAAGTTTAATTTCATGGTGCAGCCAGTAATCTTCTACACATCTGTGTGGTGTCATTACAAAGAGATAAATCTACTAGTGTGTCGGCCATTCAGCTCTATGCTTGTAGAGGCCGTGATGTTATTCCACTTGTTTTTCTGGACTGGATGCTAACACACTTTGTTCATTCACTGGGCTGGTCTGACCAAAGTGCCTGTTGAGATTGAAGCTCCCTGAGAGTACCCCTGTCCAAATTGCCACAGTTCTCCTATTGTTTGCCATTTGCCTCCTCATTGGTGCCGTCTTCAGTATTTCGTTATGCCTCATGGCACAGTTCTTCCTCATCTTCTTGCGTCATCTGGTTACTCTGATTAAACCTCTGTTCTTTTCCAGAACCAGCCCTCATTAAGCCATCAGATTTTATTAGAAAGCTAAGGTTTAAGTTTGGCATTTTGAGGTTAAATAAACGTAAATCAAAGCATTCACGTCAGATGTGCCTTGCCTTTGTTGCAGCTCGCATGTCAGCTTTTTATCCTTGTTCTATAAGTACTGCCTGAAGCTGTCTGCGCCTTCTTTCGTCTGTTGTGATTGTAATGCAGTCGGCAAGAATTGTGCTTGCGACTTTATTCTTGTTTTTTATGCCTTCAAGTGATTTTGTACAATTATTAAGAGTATGTCTCAGTATTGATGCAGTAAAATGATCAGCTAGGGAGAGAAGGGGAGAGGGAGCGGGATCTCGGGCCAGTGCTTACTCATTGGCAGTTCGGTGATCTTGAATTCATTCATTTACGTCTTCTCAGCTCTGATTCCCGAAGGCTGTTTGAGACGTTAATATTGTAAAGCAAGAGGCTCAGGTCGCTGCTCCATTCCAGTGAGATATCCCTGACTTGTCGGCTCTGTTTAAATCTTGGAGGATTTCATCATTTTTGTTAATTTATGTAAGTAGCTGGTTTTTGAACTCTTGCATAAAAGATTTGCTATTTAGAGAGGGTCAAGAGTTTGATACTTATACACTGCAAGTAACACTTTCTGTGCCGTTCTTGCATTGGATCAGATGTGGAATATCAGAAGCTATAGCAGAAATTTGCAGAAGGCATTCCTGCTGATAATCCTTGCCCTTGTACTTGGGACAGAATTGTATTTTGACACCTGTCAGAGATGGCTCCCGGCCGGGACGCCCAGGAGGACCAGAGGAGGGCTTGCGCCTTCCCCAGATCATGTGGGGGCGACTACCCTGGTACCTTTGGGGGCCACGGGTACAGAGCTTTGAAGCTCCACCCTGTAGGGGCCTGTGGTCACCGCCAGGGGGTGCCCCAATGCCTTGGAGACCCTGGACCTCAGCACTTCCACCACACCTGGAAGTGCTGGGGGGAAGAAGAGCAGGGACACCCGGAGTGCTTCCGGGGATGCAGCCGGCACTTCCACCACACTGGGGCGTGTTGGTGGGAGGTTGCCGAACACACCTGGAGCATATTCGGGTGCTTATAAAAGGGGCCGCCTCCCTTCAGACAATGGCAAGAGTCGGGAGTGGAGTAGGATGGAGCTCAGGAGGAGAGACAAGGAGGCGGCCTGAAAAGAAAGGCATTTGTGTTGTGGCCAGGACTTTGGGGACTGTGGAGCACCTTTGTAAATATGACTTTGTATAATAAACGTGTGTGGGGTGATTACAACGTGTCTGCCTGTCTGTGTCCGAGCCAAGCTCCACACACCTTTATTACAACAGTAACACTCAAGCACTGTAGTGCCTTTCTTTAAAGATCAGCTCCCTAAGGTGCTTTACAAATACAGTACAAATGTTCGAGGAGGACTATGTGACGTGACGGCCTTACTTTGAACGTGTGTACCACTCTGATTTTTCCCTTTCCAATGTAAGGGTTGCCATTTCTGGTTCTTTTAGGTTTACAGCTTTTTTTATCTTTTGTTACTTGTATCACACTGCTTTCTTTTATTCTTTTTACTATAGTGACACCATGCTATGTTCTTTCACTTTTTCATGCCAGTTATATGTTATCTCAGGGTCTTAGGTAGCCAGACTGTTTCTGGGAAGGACTCTTACAGGACTAAAACTCCCATCATAATGCTTGTTCATGAACACACACGCCCTTACATAAATCAGGCCAATATAACGTTTCCATTTTACTCAACTGTCCCATTTTCGGGACGTGGAAGGAAAACCTTCAGAAATACTCATGCGGTCATGGCTAATGTGAATCCAAAAAATGTTTGAAAACCCTCCCAAAAGGACAGACCTGCTGAACGTTCTGGTCTGGGCCAACTGGGTAGGCCTCATCCCCAGGCAACCTAACCCCTACCCCAACCTCAATCAAAAGGTAGGTTTTCAACCCTGCACAGTTCTAAAATAGTTTATGGAATTTTAAAAATGTTTATAAATACCCAAAGGAGGGAGAGGATAAACATTTGCTTAAATGAAAATAAAGTTCCTTGAACATTTCAAAATTAATGTAAAGAACAAAAAACATAACACAAAGTGAAGGCTAAATAAAAGGAACTTATAGGTTTTTGCCTTTTAGCCACCAAATCTCAAAACTGCGTCTCTTAAGATGAAGTCGGAACCAAAGCCATTAAATCCAAAAAACACAAGAACAGCAAGTCAAAATCAAGAAAAACAAAGCAACTGGACTGGAGGACTTCAGCTTCTCCTTAAATCCATGCTTACTTAAGTGGCCCTGCCTCCTTGGGCTCCACATACATTAGACAGGGTAGGCAATAACAAAAACGTTATTGAACAGCAGAATAAAACCATCAATAAACCAAATAATAATCAAAACACAGAATGTAAATACAAAGCAAAATTAGCAACATAATTCACAAAATCCTACTTTTAAAGCCAACACCAAGTCATCAATGTTTATACTGCACGGGTTTCCAGGGATGCTTTTCCACTGTGGTTTCATCACAGCACATGTGATGATTGGTGACATGGCTCTTGTGGTCTTGACACAAGGATTTTTTTAATTAAATTGGCTTTGCACATTTCTGTTACTTTGGTTTATTTATTATCTATTTTGGTCTGGGGTTCATCAGGGGTGTGTTCTCCTCCTACTCTGTTCAATGCTTGCATGGACTGAGTGTTGGGCAAAGTCGTGGGGTCCAGCGGCTGTGGGACATCTGAAAGAAAGATTCACTGATCTTGACTTTGCTGATGATGCTGTGATCTTCGCACTGTCAGTGGAGGCTCTGATTGGGGCTCTCAAGAGACTAAGTGAGGAGTCTTGAGTGTCTGGGCTTGCGAGTGTCCTGGATAAAAAGATCCAGGCCTTTAATGACTTCTTGGGCACAGCCATCAGCAGTGTGTCTGTTTGTGGAGAGAGTTTCGACCTTATCGAGAGGTTTACTTACCTTGGCAGTGACATTCATGTCTCTAGTGACTCTTTCTATGAAGTCAGTAAATAATTAGTGTGTTGCGCGCTCAATATCTCTACAGAAGGATAAAGGTCCAAGTCTTTAGACTTCTGGTGCTTCCAGTCGCGAGACATGGATGCTATCCAGTGACCTGAGATGAAGACTGGACTCCTTTGGTACTATGTCTCTTCGAAGAATCCTTGGGTACTCCTGGTGTGACTTTGTGTTGAATGAGCGGTTGCTCTTGGAGTCCCGAATGAGGCACATTACCTGCATTGTGAGAGAGCGTCAGTTATGGCACTATGATCATGCGGAGCGATTCCTCAAGGCTTATCTGACTCACAGGATCCTCATTGTTGAGGACGCGAGTGGCCGGACCTGGCCAAGGGGACTCCCACGTAACATTTAGGTGTGGCAGATGGAGGGTCCGGAAGGTGGGACTGGCTGTCTCTCTCACCCATTGCTTGCTCAGCCAGCGAAGATGCAAGCAGCCACGGTCCTTACCACCTAGAGCGCTTGTCCTTCACTCCCTCGTGGGCCTACAACCGCCCTGCCTTGCACCCACACTGCCTGGCTTGTCCTCCCTCTCTCTCTCTCTCTCTCATTTTTTTCCTTCCCTCCTTGCCCATAAAGGCTCCTTTTAAACTGACCCTTCTAATGGGGCAATGGTGTGCACCCGCCACCCCCTCCCGGGAAGTAATGGGGAACTAGCCTGACACACACACTCAAATGTGTCTTTGCAAACAGGCACTCCCCTCCCCAATCCATCCCTGGAGTGAAGCGTGTTTGTGCTCCCACCCGTGCTTCATTAGATCCTGTACTTTGCGGATCATGATTACTTATTTAAAATTCGCACAGCACCACTGACCACTTATCACACAGCTGGAATAGTATAAATCACACCGCCATTGGATTCTGGAACAGTGGAATTGTGTTCTCTGGAGTGAGGAATCACAGTTCACTATCTGGAAGTCAGATGTACCACTCTGGGTTTGACAGATGCCAGGAGAATGCTTACCTTATAGACCGAATTGTGCCTACTCTGAGGATTGGTGTTGGATGAATAATGGCCTGGGGCTGTTCTTCAGGGTTGTGGTACTTCCAGTGAAGGGTACTGTTAATTCTAGAGCATACAAACACATTTTTGGCAACAGTTTGTAAAGGTCATTTTCTGATACAGAATAACTGGGTACAGAGCCAGGCCCTTAACATGGAGGAACCAAAGTGTCCTGCACAGATCCCTGACTTGCCAATTGACAAACACATCTTCTTGTCCAATGTCAGTACCTGACCTCACAAATGTTTGTTCGGCAGAATGGGCGCAAATTCCCACAGACTCATTCCAAAGTCTTGTGGAAAGCCTTTCCAACTGCATAATAATGCGCATAACTTTGTAATGGGATGTCCAGCAAGCTCCTATAGGTGTGATGGTCAGGTGTCCACAGACTTTTGGCCATATAGTGTATGCACCCCCAAAAAAGAAGATGATGAAATAAGTAAAGTTTCATATTGTGGGCAGAATTTTCCAACAGTTTCCTTCTCCATCTGTGGCTTAATGGTGTGACCACCATCTTATTTTAAGGCAATGTGTGCATTGTCTGAATTTTTTATTTTTTCAAGAAAAGACTCACCTTTACGTAAGTATAATAAAAGAGAATAATAATAAGATTTCAAAATAGGTTTTTCACTTTAAGAAAGTTTGCACAGTCAGTCTCTCCTTGTCCGTATTTTGCTTCTGTCGTTCAATCTCAAAGGACCAGACATTTCTCTTGTGCTGTTATGCACATTGGTCACAAGTAGTTTTCTGAATGATTTCTTGCCAGTCATCTGTGGGTTCCTATTCATGATTCCTAGTCTTATTCAACTTCCTCTGAATGTCAGTCCCCACTAACACTGCAGCATTAATGTTTCTTGAGTTATAAATGTGTGCGCTATAATAGTGGGATTTACAATAAAGTTATTATTTTTAAATTTAAAAATTAAATTTGTAGTTAAATGTATTTTTGTGTTTGTGCACATGGTGCCTCGTCCGGTTTAGTGACTCACCTCGGATAGCATGATGAGTCAGTGATGTGGATCCATTTAATTTACATTTGCACTCTTTATACGCTTGGCCTTGCTGCTTGAAATCCTGAAGCTATTCATTCATCCCACGGTTGTTTGCTTAACGTAACTACGAGGAAGCAATTCAGTTGAGTAAGAAAACACTCAGAGAGCTGTGCCGCTTCTTCAGGGATTGTTTGGAACGCAGATGCCACTCTGTCTCTGCAAAAATTAAATTGTCTTGCATGTCGAATCTGTTTCCTCCTGAATATTACGATGCTGCTTCATTTGAATGTGTCTCTGCTGACACCACGAGAATGAGACGCGTCTCCGCGGCAGTAATTAGCCTACTTTGTCTGCTATCACAAGAACGTAGCACTGGCATGCTGTTTTTGAGCTCAAATTCACAGTGTTAAAAAGAGTAAAATAATGTAAAAACTTGTTGAAGTACCAAAGGAAACCGGCACTTTATTTATCAGCAAAGGTGTTTCATTTGAGGAGAATTTATCAAAAGGCACAAGAAACACCACAGGCTCTGGAGAGTCTTGTTTAGATTTTCTGGTTATGTGGGGTTGATTGGGATATTTGACAGACAGGACACATGGAGCAGTGCATGCCCAGTACGACCCTAAGCAAGTAGCTCAATCCTCCGTGAACTCCAGTTTTTGAAAATATATAAAAACAATTTGAAGCACCTTGGGGTAATGCCCATGATAGAAGACGTTATCAAATCAAAGTTTGTTACCTTAGTGAATTTCTCTACATATTTCTCTTATTTGTATAGAAACCTGCAGCAAATTAAACATACAGTCGGTGCTTTGGAGAAGGTTTCAGTGATTGAAAATCTCTGCATGACCTGCTTTCTGGAAATACATATAGCAGCATCCCTCATCTAAAAGCAATGTATGAACACCCACGGTCCACAGATGCCCACGTGTTTTTTTTTCTTTTTTCTTTTTCTTGCAAAGCAGAATTTGAATGCAGATACCACTAACCTTGTAGAACAGAAACCTTAAGGAAGTACACCAATATATTTGTATAAAAAATGTATCTGTCTAAACTTATTTTATATGTTTCGTTCCTTCCGTATCCATCTGTTATAAAAGGGAGCAGTCAAACTCATAGAAAAAGAAAAATAACGCGGTTCTTTTAGACCAAGATACTAACATCGGAACCAAAATGTTAGGATTGAGGCCAAAACCAACAAAATGAAATTCCCTAACCAAAATAAGACACACAAGTTACACAAAGTAAATGAATTCATACGCACTGACCTCATCACATATCACGACATGATTGAAATGATTTCTGCGAAATTAAGTCTCAAGAGTATTGTCTTCGCCAAAAAAAAATCATGAAAGAAATTGTGTTTTGCGTCCAACGAAATACGCGCCATTCAAAACAAGAAGAAAAGCGTTTGGTTCGTGTCTGGAAGTGTTTTCATGTATTACTTCCACGTGCATCTACCCGGCGTTTAGTAGTTAAATAATGTCTCTAAGGAAAAAGAAAGAAAACAACTAGGATAAGGTGGTTGCTAGGTAACAGATTTTGCGGGCGGGGTGTGGCACCAACAGCTTTCCCTGTAGTGACATTTTGCTGTGGAGGAAACAGCATGATTGGTTGTTGGTGTGACTTTGTGTGGAGAACATGCAGCATATCTTCATAAAAAAAAAATACTGCTCTTCTTCCCGGTTTTTGGGACAACACGCATAACTACCACAGATTTTACTGGTGAGGTATCTGTAGAACAAATTCACAGGTAAACATGGACATGTGAATGAGGCTTTAGGCAGTGAAATTCCTTGAGTCCAGCACTGCTTGATCATTTCGTGTGTTAAATACTACACAATAATGGAATGGTCTACTGATGTGTGACGTACTGTGTCTAGGAGAAGGGCTACATTTCATAAAGGTTTGATAGTGAAGGACAAAAATGGGAGGTGATTTTGATTTTGGCCCTTGCCACCTATTCGTGTACATCTTTATTTAAAAAAAGAAATTGTTTGCTGACAGCTTTTAACAATATGTTCATTTTCTTATTTTTCTTTATTCAAAGGAGAAAAACTTTCTGATGTCTGCAGGAGGTGACAGTTATTTCTGTATGTCATCCCTTTGGGCATCATTAATGCTGTATATACGTAGTTTTTGGTTTTACTTTTTAAGCTCCTTTTAATATTGGCTGCTTGGATTATGAATACAATTTTCTTTTGCTATGGAAATGCTTTTTCATTTCCTTTATTTACAAGTTAATTATTCTTTTAACTGTACGTTTCATACAGCCTGAGTGGTCCGCTGTCTGCTTTGTGGTTTCAAATGATTACTGGGTGTATTATTAATTGCCTGGAGGATGGATTAATGAACAGACCTACATGGCCTGTGATCTGTTCTCACTGCAGCCTGATTTCTAGCGGCTCTGCAATTCCATGGAAACTCTTCTCACGTATTGAATTTCATCCGTTTTTTTTCTTCCGCTGCATAGGCTTATTTAAAAAATGAAAAAGTTCATAGTGCACATATATCTCAAGTGTTTTATTATCCTTGGAGCAGTGCATTGTCTTCCTAGTTATTTAATGAACGTCTTGCTTCAAATGTATGCTCATCTAAAACAGTTTGTAGTAATTATATTATCTATCCATCCATTTATTTATTACTTTAGGTAATCCATCTGTCCATGCAACCATATCATCAATCTGGTTTTGATTATTCATTTTTAGTACAATGCCCATTTATCCGTGCATATTGTATATGATCCATAGTGTAATTTATTTTATCAAGTATCCATCCATCTGCTCTTTCCTCAATCCAGTACATTTCTTCAATATAACTGAATGCAGTTTTTCTCCATTCCATCAATTTGTTGTTCATAGAACTTCTTTTGTAGGTCTTCCACCTGTCCATCCATTGATCTATGCATGCTGCCTGTTTCTTTGATTTAACAGAACATGGTGTCAGATTTAGCACCCACCTGTTAACTTGTCCATCCAAACTTGAAATTCCTTTATTAACACGGCATCCCGCCATTCATCCAGTTTGCATGAGGGGTTGTGATCCTCACTTTCATTTGAGTAATGCACGGCGTTTCATTTCCAAACTTCAAATATGCATATTTATTTAGCACATTACCTGTATATATTTGGTCAATGCATTAATGATAATAACATCCTTCACTTTCTATAGTGTGCATCCATCTTTCTTTCTATCTTCATCCAGTTACGGATGCAGTGTCCATCCACCCCTAATTTTCCTGCTGCAAACAAATTTCCCTCAGGGATAATAAAGTCTACCTAAACCTAACCCTAAACCTAATTACACTCCAATCAGAACAAAAGGTCAACACAAGAACGTTCCACTGTTGTGGACATTTTTGCTTGTGCTTCAGCCCAGGTCATTCATAGCTCAGCTCTTACAGTTCTCTCTCTACAGTTCTTTGCAGTTGGTCTGCCTGTAGGTTTCTTGCCCTGTGGTATCCTTTGAAGGGCCACTTTTGTAATGATTGTTCCTGGCCCTGGTCATCTCAGACATTTCAGTATAATGGGAGAGTTGGAGCTTCTCCTAGAAGCATTATGTGCAAAACAGGAACCAGTTCTAAAAATGAACCGCGCACACACACACACTCGGACAGAGTCACTGAAGATAGGAGAATATAGTGTGAACTCCAGATGGACAGTACCAGGTCGGGATCTGAACCTAGAAAATTTGAATCTCTGAGGCAAAAGTTCTAACCAGAATAGGGTATGGAGTCTTCTCTATCTCTAGTGACACCTCTTTAATGCATTATCTATTCACGCGACTATTATATCTTTGTCTGAGGTTAAATGCTGTGACACTTCTAGAGTGAATGAAGATGATGCCCCAGGGAGTGATTTTGGTGAATGACTCTTAACATTCAGCTTATGGGAAAGTGGAAAGTTAAACGAGCGTGGATGAGAAGACGTGAATTGCGGCAGAGGTTTCCCATGCTGGGATCTACTGTATCAGATCTGCTGTTCATGTGTAATTAACTCCCATCAAGATGATTCCTGTTTATTCTGATGCTCTTTTGAATTAGAATTTGTCAGCTTGAATTTCCCCTCCCTTTGGAATGACCTCTGATTTTTTTTCTGCTGATACTCTTAGACAAGGTGCTCACTCAGGGGAATTTCTATTGAAAATCTAAAAAGGAAATGTGCTTCAGCTTTGGTGTTATATCCTTTTTAACTTCTCTTCCCGTCTCCTTCAGAAACAGGAGAATAATAATTACTCCAGTCTGTTTGTGGTGTGTAATTTAAAACCTGTGCTGAGTCAGGACTGGCAAGTTGGACAGTGTCGACCTGTAATAGTTAGTGCTGCTCGCTCAAAGTGCACACCATTAGTGTCTTTTCAGTCAGGTAAGCTTGCTTCATTTCTATTGTGTAAGGTAAGACCACAAGTGAGTACTGCAAGTATGGTGGACTGGCAAAAAATGTTCACCATTCACAATCCCTCGACTTATTTTCAATTTGTTTTTACAGAATAGCATGTGCTCTGGAGTGCCAGATCTTCAATTTTTTTAAATAATAGATACTTATATTTTTATTATAAATTAGTATCAAGGCATCTTCCTGAATTTTACCAGTAATATACCACCTTAAATATCTGATTTGACGGTTTGCCTCAGGCTGCGTTGATTCTTTTAACATTTGGGGACAGAGATGTGTAAAAAAGATAGAAACTTTGAGCAAAGTCATCCATCAGATAGACAGCCAGCTTATCACTTGAAAACAGTACTGTGACAGCCAGCCAGTCAAAGGTGTTTAATATCACATGTCACAAAGCCCCACATGAAATTTTAACATACATATGGCTTGTCCGACGGGCCAAAAACGGAGACAAAAAAAGGACGTCAGAAGAGGAGAACAAGACACATATTACCGTCTCATCTGAAAGTCACCGAAAATATCTTACGAATATTACACATTGCTAGATCAAAAGCTGCCCCTGAACAACATCTAATCCTTGACACTTTCTGTAAGCTTTTTCTAAAGACTCAATCAATCTTATTTCTATAATAACTTTTTTTAATTGTATTATTATTATTATAGGTTAATAAATACAATTTTGCTTTTACATTTCCTATACTTTGCTCTTGTATCTAGAGTGATCGAAATAATAAATTGAAAATTAGGAGGAGTTAGCCGCATTATTTGCTCATAAGGCTATCAAGGCTAGAGGTTGCTTCTCAAAAGAAAGACTACTACGGTAAAAGCAGGGCATACTGTTTGGTTGGTAAGTGGCATAACCGAAAGAGTTGCGCTTTTAAATGTGTCATGTTGACACTTTTACGTTTGCCAGTACTGGTGATTGTAAGTTCTTAAGTAGAGACTCCTATAAAATATTGTGTGATGCATTTAAGAATTACCCATTTCTAAATTAGGATATCTACTGTGGTCACCAGGGGGTGCACCGGCTACCCAACCCCAGCACAGACACACTCTAGGCACAAGTCCTTACAACACACACATTTTATTTTCAAGTGGAAATGCTTCTCTTTTGTTCCCTCTACAGCACGGTGCCATAAATCACACACAGCACTTTCTTTTCTTTTCCTTTCTATTTTTTTCTTCCTCTCCTTTCTGCCTCCACTCCTCCACTGGCAAGCTTCGTCCCTCTTCATCCCGACACTGGCTCTCTGAGTGAAGTGAGGCGGCTCCCTTTATGCCCTTGGGAGCACATCAGGTTGCACATCAGCGTTATCTAGAAGTACTCCCAAGTGTGGTGGAAATCCAAAGTTGGGCTCTGCAGCTTCCATGGGCGGCCCCCACGGAACCCAACAGGACTGCAGTGAACTCCACCTCCCAGCATGCTCTGAGGGAATCCATGGAGGCACAGCAACCCAGGGGGGCTGCCCTCTAGCACTCCATAACACTCCAGGGGAGACGGTGTCCTGTGCACATCTGCTCCTTCCTGTATATAGGCCTCCCTACTGGGAAAAAGCTCCCAGACAATTCGGCTTTCACCTGAGACTTTGTGTGTTAATCTTGAGGTGCGAGAGTAGACCAACCTAGTAGCGGACTTGGTAAGTCCCACTGAAATCATGATAATACAGCACAGCTATATTACAGGGCATTCCAACCATCTCTGCCATGAGCCTGAGCCAAAACCTAAAAAAGGAATGAAGACAGACTGAATTGTGCTACTTAACATATTTAAATGGCACACACTTGTAACTTCTGTTTCTATTGAATTGGAGTCTTTGAAATCATGAAGGGAATTAGTACCATGGATCGCTGCTGTTGCTAGAAAGACATATTCCACCCCAAAATAATTTTATTTGTATGTTCCTTACCCCTTGTGCATAGGCAGAGTTCATAGCACTTGATGCAAAGCTTGCACTTTCTAACTTGATAAAAAAACAAAAATTAGTTTATTTTGCCACAAGTGTAAATAAGCAGGCAAAAAAAAAAAATTCTGTCATTTCAATCTCTTGTAGCGGGGCAAATGATGAGGCAGGGCAAATTCTGATTGACTGGGTTGTCAACCGGGCAAAACTCTGTTTAATTCCAACAAAAATAAAAAAATTTTTAAACAAAATACACCCTTGATGACGCTATATTGCCAGGAAAGTTCCCCTGTTATGGCGGTCAATTTCATCAAGACTCTAGCTTGGTCAGGTCTGAAATGACACGTCACCTTCCGGAAGCAGACTGGAAAGGGCAGAGCTTCCTTGCCTCCATTGCCCTCAAGGGGCGGTTTCTCAAAAATGTGGTGCTAAAAGGAGAAAAGACTGTTAGTGACAGAGCCCCCTCTTGTCCTGGGGTGGTACCACATACCTTAGGTGATCCTAGAGGACAGCTCTCTGGTGCGCATGCATGACAGTCGTTACTTGTGTGCTTTTCAGGATTTTAAAACATGTTAGTAATATTTAGGTTATATTGGAACTTTTTACAGTATTACAAACAATTTATGATATGTGACTTGTGATTCCTAATTCCAAAAAAATGTATTGCTGCATTGATAAACTTTTTTTTTAATGTCTTGGCCGGCATTTTATTTCACCGTTGTTACCGCCACTACCTGTGTTTCAGGTTGCGTGACCTACTTGGCTTTGACCTGCAGGTAATCAGCAAGACGGGATTAAAGGTCAGCTAGAGATTTCTTTCTCTATCCAATCCGCAGATAAAATAAAAAAAAAAACTTTTAAAAGGGATTCTATTTATTATTTATGCTTCTTTTGAGTTCATTTTGATTCATCTTATTTCTCTTTCCTTGACTTTGATTCTTGATTGTTTCATTTGGAGTTGATTACTATTTTTTATGATTTGTTTTAGTTTCATTTTTACGCACATCTCTAGTAACATTTTGGCAGGGTACCATGTATTTTGTAATGATGTGTAGTCAAGAAAAATATTTAATGTTTTCGAGCAGAATCGTAATAAATAAACTTTAAAATATACTTTGAAATTTAATAGAAGTCCATAGTGACCAATGCTGTACAACAGAAAAGGATGTGAAAAAACAAAAAAGCTCATGTTACTTACGTCACATAATCCACATTTCAATTACATATGTTCAAAACGTGCAAAAAGCATACTTACTTGCTAAATATATACTATCAGAATAATCAGTACACATCATAAACTGGCAACTAAAGCCTCATGGGAGTCACATTTGAATTGAACACAGGACTGTGTACACCACTGGGCTTCAACATACATTTTAATTCTTCATCTCGTACATTTTTCATAAATGTCAGGATTAAAAGTATGAACTACAATTAGCCACCAGACCCTCCACCACCTACAAGTAACAACAGGATAGTAAGCAATTCTATTAAAAATATTTACTGTGTGTATTCTACTAATACATGTAATTAGTCTATTATTACCGTTATTTATATAATTTTTTGAATATATGAATTGAATAATATGAGTGGTGCAGTGGTAGCACTGCAGCCTCACAGTAAGGAGACCAGGGTTCATGTCCCGGGTCTTCCCTGCGTGGGGTTTGCATGTTCTCCTCGTGTCTGCTGGGTTTCTTCCCACTGTCCAAAGACATGCAGGTTAAGTGTATTAACAACACTAAATTGGCCCTTGTGTGTGTGTGTGTGTGTGTGTGTTTGTGTGTTCTCACCCTGTGACAGACTGGCACCCTGAAGGGTTTGTTCCTGCCTTGTGCTCTATGCCAGCTGGGATTGGCTCAAGCCAGGGCCGTGATCTGGATGAGCCGGGTTAGAAATTGACATGACTTTATTGTTGCAAAAATACTTCATAAACAAAAATGTCATATCTTTGTGTTTCATGAAATAAGTGCAGAAAAATTAAAGACGCTCCAGGAAAGTTAACAAAGTTTCTGGATGCACCAGAATATTATACCATGTGAACATTTTCTAACTGGTTTATTCAGTGTGTTACTAGTAATTCATGTTAAACTCTCTATGGAGTGATTGTTGGATATCAGAGCTTGTCAAAAGATAACAGTGTTGGGCAGGCGAGGGTCTAAACTCAGTTTATAGTCCCGTACGATTCACTTCAAAATGTCGAGTGTATGCTAAACAGAAGGGAAATGAAGGAAAGCTCCTGCATCAGCTTGTCACATTTGCTACATTTAAGGCCATCAAATCACTCGACTAATAATTATAAAAGTGACTGCTGTGGCCACCAGGGGGCGCTCCAGCTCCCCAAACACCCAACACAAGCAGACTTGGACACAAGTGTAAACGCACAAGAGAGTTTTTATTGTGGGAACCTCTTCTCTGTAAGCATTTCCCACCACTGCCAAGACAAGCACAACTATACTTTGTTTTCTCTCTCTGTCCTTTACTTGGTCACTGACTCCACTCCTCCTCGCAAGCTTTGTCCTCTTTCCTCCCGACTTTGAATTCTCCATGTGTGGCCGGCAGCTCCTTTTATTCAACTCCCAGGAGTGCCTCCAGTGATATGATACCCCACTTCCGGGTAAGGTTGAAACTATACAGAATAGAGACTCCCAAATCCTTCAGCTTCCCCTGGCTGCCTCTGTGGGACCCAACAGGGCTGTCCACGGGGACTATAATACCCGGCATGTCTTGTGGACACCCATGTGAGGATTCAAGCCTGGTTTTGCTGCAAACTTGTGTCCTCTGGGGAGGCAAAGCCCTGTGTAAGCTGTTTCCCCCGTCCTTTCATCTCGAGAGCATCCCGGCCAGGTTAGGACGCCGGCCGTCCCTCATGCCTCACATTAGAGACTGAATTTTTAGTCTTATCCTGATTTGAAGTTGGGAGTCTATCTTTTGCATGTGTTTCTCCTTCCTGGTCTTGTTAGCTTCTTAACACTAGAATTACCAGAGCCTATGAAAAAACTTGTAGATCCGTCCGAGCAGCTCACTTCTCAAAATGGACTCGTCTGGGATCGATCTCGTGAAGCTTTGATTACCAGTTAACAGCTGATACTGTTGCGCCACGGAAGCTGTCGTAGCAAATGCATGTCAATGTTTCACCCTAACATGGGTTGTTTTTCTGCAGTTATATTTTTGAATAGAAGCGCACTTGTTCTGTTATATTTGTACCTTTTGTGAAAGTGTTTCTTTGATATTTGGACTTCAGGCTTCACACATTATAAACTTCATGTCTACATTTCATCAATTATTACTAAAACATGAAAAACGTTTCTTTTTTAATGATGTGTTTACATAGATCGTTGTAGACACGGAACACACATGAAATGCAAGTGTTCCAAATAACAATATAGTATTTATAAAAGGTGTGATTTTGCTTGACTTCTCACTCTATACAACTCCAAGCAACTGACACGCAGGTAAACAGACTTGAGCTGAGAAAACTGTGTGCCGGGTGGGGGGATGTGATAGCAGGCTGCTTGCTGTTTGCTGCTTATCAACACATTTAAAGGACAAAAGATGCTGACGGAGGGGTGAGATGCGATTTAAGGTGGGACGGATCTATGAGTTGTTGCAAATTTGTTACCCCAGTAGAGTTTTACTGGGAAACAAACATTTCAATAACTGCTACAAACTATACATCCCACCTTTACACTTCTTATATTTTGTGTTACATTACAGAGTCTTAATTTATTTCGGTGTGATTTTTTTTCTGTAGATCTGCACAAAGATGTGGTTTTAGATTTACCATCTCAACTCTAGTATGTGGAAGAAAAAGAGGAGCAACTGGAGAAAAATCCACACAGACACAGGGAGGAGGTGTGAAATCCACACCAGCAGTGGCCAAATGCTGTCCCGGGATTTGAACCCAGTCTCCTGGAGCTGTGAAGCACATGTTGGGCACTTCGTCATCCCACTATCAGCATGTAGTAGAGAGAGAAAAATTTAAGAGACCTGTAGCTGAATGTTGTCTGCTGGCTTGAGGGAGTTCAGTTGAGTGGTGGTATATGCAGTCAGTAGGATGGAGTTGATAAGGACTTGATACCTCTGTGTTCCAAAAAGCTATTTCATTCGGATAAGATCCTGTGTCGCTGTGCAAGTCATGACTTGGTAATCATTGTTTTTTATTAGGAACTCGTATCTGTTCCACTACAGCAGTGAAACGTACAAATGGTCTGCATGTGCCCCATGTGTGATGGAAGTGCCCATCTCCACTGCTGAAAATTGTTCAAGTTGCAACGGCAGAATGTACAGTGGGTCTGTAATAACTGCAGGTCTGGCCCATGGACAGCACATTAAAACGGGGCCAGGTGACAGATGGATGGCTGTTCTCTTGCTGCTTTGCCTTTGTTTTTCTTGCCAGGTTCTTCTTTCTTCTGGTCATTACATGTGATGGAAGTGTAAAGTCTAAAAAGCTGCAATGGCAGCACGTACAGCGGGATGGAGTCATCTTAAAATCTATAATAACTGACAAGTGACAGATGGACGGCTGTTCACTTGCTGCCTTGCCTTCATCTTTCTTGCCAGTTTCTTCTTTCTTCTGGTCATATGACACATGACAGACCTGCCCCCTCGGTTGACCGTCTGTTCATGTTGTACCACACATATCCAGGCACAGTGGGCGATTGGGCACAGCTATGCTGGCATTTTTGTATTACCAAAAATAAATATGCTAAGTTGGTCCTGTGATGGTTCAGGGTCATTTCCTGCCTTACAACCAATGTTGCCAAGGTAAGCTCCAACCATCATAAATCATAACTGGCAGCATGCATAGTTTAATAAGATAAAACACAAAGTGTGAGTTCGGTAGAGGTACAATTTGAAAAACTAGGGCAGACTCAGTGATAGGAGATCATTTAAGGTGTGAAACAGCGGAGTTATTCTGTTGTGATCACTGAGTAAGCTGTTCCATGTAAAAAAGAGCATATTGCTAGTTATTTGTTTCTCGGGTGGCAGAAATTTGACAACAATAAATGAAACTCCTCATCTTGGGATGAGCGAGGGTCAAACAATCAAGCAAACATTCATTACAAGGTGTGAACCAGCAATTGTTGTCATGAATGTTTTGTTGGAAACCTGCAATTCTTAAACAAAAAGCCCTTCTTTTTAAGTCTTTTTTGAAGACAGTCTTTCTTTTATGGTTAGGTAAAGCGTAGACAAAATCTGTGCTGTAATGGGGGTCCATAAATGTTGTCTGATAGCATCATTAATTGATGCATTTGCAGTAACACAGTGCAATGAGGATGACAAACATGAGGTGAAACACAGCATGACATGGTGACAATGGAAAGAATAGAAGTACTGGGGGCCATTCATTTTTAAAGAAGTATAACAAGGAAAATTTTGAAAAACTTGTTCAAAAACATTTTAGCTGCCTGACACTGCTCTGACAAGTGCTAAGACATGGTCAACAATGTCAGTTTTCAGCACATTTTTAAATGACACTCAGGCGGGACACATTCCGAGGCCGCTGGCGTACTGTCACTTACCAGGGAGGACACCTTGTGGTGTGACAAGTGATGGAATTGGGCACTGCTGGGTTGTTTATTTGGAATCACTCGGTGTTATGTGCTCTGTGGCTCCTCAAATCCAAAAAAGCAAGTGGCGGATTTATTCCCAGAACACACTAAGGATAAATGAACAAAGGGAGGACTCTTAAGGCATTTCATACTCCTAGTCCGTTTGGTTTATTTGGAGTCAGGAGAGGATTAGTTACTTTGTTTTAGTTTTCACTTTGTCTGGTTGTGTTTCACACAGCAAACTTGCAATGAGAAGTCAAGCAAAGTGACACCTTTTATTGGCTAACGGAACAGATGACAATATGCAAGCTTTTGAGGCAACTCGGGCCCCTTCTTCAGACAGTTTGTAATACCGAAACACAAGTTCCCTGTGTTTATATCAAGACTAGGACAGAAGACCGCATTGGAAAACTTGAAAGCAAACCAGAAAATTACCAATGAACACCACGTGTGTGCGTGTCACAGACTTCTATCATTGGGCAGAAACCATTTTTTCCTGAGAAACCTCATCACAGAAGTTCAACAACAGCTGCATTTGTGTCTGCCGCATTTACAATCATTATGTGGTTTATTTGTCAAACACAGCTCTGTAAGCAGAACGCCTGCTATTTGTTAAGTAGAAGACGACATGAAAATTATGTGCTGCTTCACACGTTTCATCTAAGCTACTCTGCTGCTAAGGGTATGTATGCAGTGAGGTGATTTCATTTTATTTTGACGAAGATTTACTCTCCTGGGGCCTAATTTGTAAAGCTTGTGTAGGCACAAAAAGGGGCTATTTACGGCAGCTCTGACCCATGTGTACGTAGCATTTTGGTTGAACTGGGAAATGACAAACTTGAAATGCAGCCAGATCTACTAAATGATGGCTCACACGTATAATAACTCCTATCTCCAAGCCCTAATTATAATGTGCGTTGACGTGACAAACATATTACACCTCCAAAGTGATGAACATGATGTACAGACATAATTTTAGTTGCCTTTAAAAAGGGCCAATGCTGCATATCTGCACTGAAGAGCATTTTTGGTTTCTCATCATTTGATATTGGCTACCTGGCCAACAAGTCAGGAATGTTACAGTCAAGCTTCATTCCACCATGTCTGCTGTGCTGTAAGCTATTAAAGAATTGGCAAAGTCCTACATCCATTTCCGTATGATATAGGTGGACATACATAAAACATGTTTCTGCCAGCATTGAAAGGCAATTTGCAGCAGTGTCTTGCTCTCCTAACGTAATCAGAGCAATTTACTGCACTCATATTGCAATAAGGGCACCAAGCGAGAATAAAGCTGCTTTTGATAACTAGGAGCAATGACATTTCATTAATGCACAAGTCATCTGTGATGCCGAGATGTGAATGGCAAACATCGTGTCTCAGCAGCCTGGGTCAGCCCAGGATTTATTTATTTAGAGCAAAGTAGTTTGACCGACATGATGGCGCTCTTTGTGGTGGCTGGCTTATTGTAAAGGTAGCTGGCTGAGCCCTCAGTGTTTCACAATGTTCCTTGTAACACCAATCATATCATTACATGTGCTAAGTAATAGTGGCTACCTACCCAGATACTGGTGTCGTACACCTTTCCCTGACCCAAGGAGCGCAGTGTAGGGGCGCTATAATGCAGTGCGTGATCTCGCATATTCAGTTGCGGAGCGCAGTCACATGCCTTTGAATGCAGGTGCATAGGAGGGAGGCTGCTATACCAGGCAATGAAATTCTGCAGCATCGTGATTGCATATTTTATGAGGCTGATTAGCATTACCCATACATGGATGTTTCAGGGTGGAGTTTGAGAAACATCTTCACAACACATTGTTACCACCTCTGTGCTTTCCTGTGGGTACTTTAGGGATGGTGTTCTTTGGATGGTAAGCTGTGTCAGCTTTTCTGCTACATATTGTTTGATTTTGTTCTCATCTGACCATAACAACTTTTTCCATTTGGCCTCAGAATCGTCAAGGTAGGTTTTCACAAAGCTCAGTCAAGACTTGATGTGGCCTTACCTGAGGAGTGGCCTTTTTTTAAGCCACATTTGTGGAACATATGCACACAATGACCACTTCTTGTAACTGCTTCAAAGTTGTAATAGGCCTCTTGGTAGTGTCTCTGACCAGTTTGCTCCTCGCTCTTCCATCCAGTTTGGAGGAATGGCCTGATTGTGGAAGGGTCCTAGTAGGACCAAACATTTTCCACTTCTTGATTATGGACTTTACTAAACTCCTAGGGATTGATAAAGCCTTTGAACTTTTTTTTGTATGTATCTCCTGACTGATGTCTGTCCACAACTTTATCCTTGAGATCTTTTGACAGGGCCTGGCCAGCCATAGTTGATTGTTTGCTTATAGGAATAGCCAAACAAAGGCCACAGGTGAAGGAAGGCCCATTAGCTTGGTGTGCAATGGAGAAGGTGATTTTTTACACCTGATATGTTTAGGAGGGGGTGACCCTTTAACCACCCCAGTGATTCTGTTTTTTTATTTTTTATTTTTATTTTTGCTATTATAACTTGGACTTGGCCATTATTGGTTGTATTGAGTAAATGCGGTTGCAGACATGTTATTTGTGAGTCTTCATTGCAAGCTGCAAAGTAACAAAATCTGAATATTTTCCAGGGTTGTGCTATACACACTGTACAAGGCTTTGTGATTTATAAACGGAAAATTGTGTAGATATGTGCATATGCAAAGTTTTATAAGCTATTTTTTGCCATACGCATTTTTTTTTGTTTTTGTTGACGTGCACAATATTTTCACACTGAAATCCATGCAAAGTTTTATAAGTTAGGCCCAGCAGGCTACTGTTTGAGCATAACCTCTGCTTAGTTTATCTCAAATCACATCTGCTGTCTTAAGACCAGTAAATACTTGATTATGATGGTCATTTTGGAATGTTTAGTGTCAAACTGAATGTGCCTCTGGTGTTCTTATCGTGCCCAAAGAGCTATCACATTGAGACGATGACCCACCTGTGCGTATCGCTAATTGCACAGTAAGATTATGTGGTTTCTTCATTGCTTGCACAGGGCACTGGTATTCAGTGTGTGTGGTTTGATGAAGTGAAAGTGAAATGCCTTATTTTTTTTTAATGTGGTCAAGTACTCTCCGATTGTGAGAGAAATAGAGAGGCTGTGAACCTGACTGAGGTGCTAGGCTGGCCCTGGTTGACTGGTACTTGTACGAGCAGTTTTCTGCAATCTGTGTTACATTTGTAATATATGTGTGTATTTCTTTTATGCTGTGATTGCCTGGGGTAGTGTGGCTACCATAGCGTGAACAAATGTTATCCACAATGCACAATATTTCCTGCAGTTAGATTGGATCACATTCTTACCTCAGGTAAACTGCTCCAGTGTTCACCTGCCACCCTAACAAAGACCACTGTTTCTATAGGGCTTTGATCCGGGTGTTTTGGTCCACACCAGAGTGATAAGCATGTTCACCTCTACCTAAAGAAACTGCAGGGCAAATCAGTCCAGAGTTCAAAACAACTGGTCTAGATGAAACAAGTGGGAAGACACTTTTATTAACCAGGCTTGGCTCTGATGGTCTGAAGGTTTGAATTTCCCACCTCTAGAACAGCAGCTTTTCATTCCTCACCTCTCTCGCTCTCAGTACCCCTGGAAACTCTTTTCCCTCCCAATAAGCCTTCCACCCTCTCATCCTCTCAAGTCTTCATTCATTGAGATACTGGCAAAGACGAGTTCACTTCTGTACCAAGCTTGCTAGACCAACAGTTCCCCATTGTTTCCTGAGATATGTTCTCATTCCGGCAGCAGTGTCTCACTTAACCCTGGTGAGAAATGTCATCAGCTCATTGAGGTTGTGTCCTCCTTGTCATTGCTTGCTTTGTAATGGGCCTCTTGCCCACATATCTTGCATACTGTCTCCCTGTGTGTCTAGGATGCCGGTGGATACCCATGCATGGCACCTTCTGCACTGGTGTGCCATTCTCCCCACACTGATGCTTGTCATTTTAAGTTGCGCTCTCTCCCTCTGTCTTTCTCTTTTGCTCTCCAGGCATTTTCTGGCCTCTCCCCAATCTTTTACCACCCTGTGCCATGCTTGCTAGCTGTGTAAGCCCCATCAATCTTTGTAAAGAAATTAACTTAGTGGTCCCCCTTACAGACGATGAAATGAAATGGAATGGCAGGTAAGCCGCTTACTCGTACTAACTTCAAAATTATCCTCACTATACCTGAAGCAGTCACCAACAGCATATGTAATGGAGAAGTCGACACCTTGCCAGTCAGTTGTGTTCCTGATTTTCTACACTAGCACTCTTTATCTTTTCTCCCCTGAATACATTATTCATCATAATTTCAATCATTTTCCTTCTGCAGCTCTTCTTCTCCAGGTGGTGAATGCCAGAACAAAATGCGGAGGGATGGCTGTTTGTGCAACACATCTGTCAGTGTAGCAAATGCAGACCGTCATCGGGTCATTCCTTTGTTTATCAGTGTGTCTCAGCGGCTTTACTTCTTCATTTTGTGCTTCAGATGTGAAGTATCTATTGTGGAAGCCTGTCAAGATCATTTTGTAATTTTGAGTCAAATTGAAATGTAAAAGATGCTGCAGTAACTTGCTCTGTATACTGTTCACCAGCTGAGGGGGGAGTGGGGGAAGCAGATGCAGTGTGGCCTGACCAACTTCCCAAGACTGAAGTGCTACGTGTCAAAGAGCAAATGGGACTGAAACAGTTTGATACAACTTTGCGCAAAGCATTAGATTGCTGCATATCTGTCCATATTTCGAATTGATTTAATCCAATTCAGGGTCATTAGGAGCCTTAGGCTGTCCTAGTAACAAGGGGAACATGGCTGGAGTCAACCTCTTAGGGAACAGGAAGCTGACATTGGGTCCAATGTCTAGTTATAGCAAAACATTTTCATAATAATGTTTACAGGTATCTCAAAATGCATTTGTTATCTTAAAGTGTGTTTCATTGTTTCATATATTTTTAAGCAACTGTCTTTTTCAAGTTCAGTTGATTGTCCTATGTATATACTTTAATACAATGAAATGTCTCCACAATAATACGATATCAACCGAAAGACACAAATATGTACACTTAAAACAGGAGTGAAACTGTGGGGACCTAATCCAAGTCTTCAAATTTCTCAATAAAGCCGTTCCAGCAGAACTCTTTTGACTAAAAGGTAAATCGCATTCTTGAGGTCACGAGTGGAAGTTATTGGTAACTCCATCTTAGACTGAAATTCAGAAGCTCTTCCTTATTCAAAGAGCTGTGGGAATCTGGAACAAGCTACCAAGACATGGAGATGAAGCTGAAACCCTTATGAAGTGTCTGGAGCTTGATGAACTGAATGGTCTCCTCTCGTTTGAGAAATTCCCATGCACGACACCCCCTGGTGTGGTGTAGTGTGGCGTGAGGCGTCGCCTGCTGCACGGCAGCACTCGGGTCCCAATTTGAGGTGGCCCATACGGGTGGGAGCGTGGAACGTCTTGTCTCTCCGGCAAGATGATCATCTTCCTCTGCTGCTGGAGAAGCTGCGTAAACACCGCATTTCAGTTTCCGCACTCTCTGAGGTGCACAGACCGTGGACTGGCCAGATCTCTGTAGGTCGATACACCTTTTATTGGTCTGGTCAGTCTGATGGCCGTCATACTCGGGGAGTAGCTGTTGCTGTAGCTTCTTCCAATGGTGTCCGATGTCACTTCTTTCAACGAGCGTATTATGAGACTCAGATTACGGCACTCTCTGGGTACCTTGTCTGTTGTCTCAGTGTATGCTCTGACCGCAATGAGTGATGTCTCGGCGAGGGAGACCTTTTATTCGCAGCTTCGCTCGGTGGTTGATGGGTGCCCACGAGGTGAGATTCCTCTGGTCATGGGTGACTTCAATGCAACCACTGGCACTGACAGGGCTGGCTATGAGGATTGTCTCGGTCCCCATGGGTCTTGTGACCGTGGTGAAAGTGGCTCCATGTTCCTTGACTTTGCAAAAGGTCAGGGGCTGCGAATCGCTGGATCCTGGTTCCAGCGCCCTGAACCGCATCGTTGGACTTGGTACTCCAGTACTGGTGGTGCGGTGAAGGAGGTTGATCACATCCTCGTGGGCAGACGCTGGAGGCTCTTGCAAAAACTGCAGGGTCTACATAAGTGCCCAGTTTGTGAATTCTGACCACAGACTTGTTGTTGCTACTCTTAGGATCCAGCTTAGGTCCAGCAGGTTACCACCTACTAGGAAAATGGGCCTGGACTTGGCCAGACTCCAAGACCAGGCTGTTTCTAATGAGTTTGCACGCAGTTTCGTGTGAGGAACTTTCAGATTTGGATACGACTGCCGATCCTAATGTGATGTGGGAGACCTTCCGTGACAAGACCCTGAAGGTTGCTGAGGGTTGTGTTGGTGTTACCGGTGTTCCCAGAAGGAGGTGTTTCATCTCACAGGGCACCCTGGATATCATCGAGAGGAGTCGCAGCGCACGGCTCAATGGCAACTCTGGTCTATACTGGGAAATGAGAAGGATGACTGCGAGGGCTCTGAGGGCAGATAAAGAGGCATTTGTTAGAGGAATCTGTGAGCAAGTGACACACTATCTGTGGTCTGGCGACCCAAGCCCTGCTTACAGAGGAATCGAAGTATTACGCACGTCTGGATCTGTTCCTCGGAGAGTCGCAGTCAGGGCAGCTGATGGAACAGTCCTTACGGATGACACTGCAGTTGTTCAAAGCTGATCCTCTGGCTAGGACTTTGGATATCTCTGGGTCCACGGTTCTTGAGGCTGATCCTCCAATTAGCTGTGAACTACCTAATTTCACTGAGATTGCACAGGTGGTGAACCAGCTGAGGGGGGGAAAGGCTTCAGGTATCTGTGGTATCCCGGTTGAACTTCTCCAGGCAGGTGGGAAGGCTGTCGTCCTGGCATTGCAAGCAATTTTTGCTTCTATTTGGGAGACTGGCATCATCCCAACTGACTGGAAAACAGGACTTGCCATCCCCATCTGGAAAGGGAAGGGTGATCGCCTGGATTGCAGCAACTACAGGGGGATAACACTGCTGTCAGTTCCGGGTAAGGTCCTTGCTAGGGTCTTCCTCAATAGGATCCGTGATCACTTGCTCACCTACCAGCGACCGGAACAGTCTGGTTTTATGTCTAAGAAGTCTACCATCGACCGCATCCTGGCACTGAGGGTTCTTATGGAGTGCAAACGCGAATATCGGCAGAGTTTCTTTTCAGCCTTTGTCGATTTTCACAGAACATTTGACTCAGTTGATTGAGCTGCCCTGTGGAACATCCTGAGGTTCGCGGGATCCCCTCGAGGTTGCTGGATATCATGGCTGGCCTGTACACTGGTACTATGAGTGCTTTGCAGAGTGGAGGCGGGACCTCTGCGTTTTTTCCCCAGTTGTTTCTGGGGTTCGTCAGGGGTATGTTCTTGCTCCTACTCTGTTCAATGCTTGTATGGAGTGGGTATTGGGCAAGGTCGTGGGGTCCAGCGGCTGTGGGGCATCTGTTGGTGAAGAAAGATTCACGGATCTTGACTTTGCTGACGATGCTGTGATCTTCGCAGAGTCAATTTAGGCTCTGATCGGGACGCTTGAGAGACTGAGTGAGGAGTCTGAGTGTCTGGGCTTGCGAGTGTCCTGATAAAAACCAAGATCCAGGCCTTTAATGACCTCTTAGGCACGTCCATCAGCAGTGTGTCTGTTTGCGGAGAGAGTGTAGACCTTGTTGAGAGGTTTACTTACCTTGGCAGTGACATTCATGTCTCTGGTGACTCTTCCTATGAGGTCAGTAGACAGATTGGGAGAGCATGTGGGGTCATGAGGTCGCTGGAAAGGGGTGTATGGCGCTCCCGATATCTATGCAAAAGGATGAAGGTCCGAGTCTTTAGAGTCCTGGTGCTTCCTGTCTTGCTATATGGTTGCGAGACATGGATGCTATCCAGTGACCTGAGGTGAAGACTAGACTCCTTTGGTACTGTGTCTCTACAGAAATTCCTTGGGTACTGTTGGTTTGACTTTGTGTCGAATGAGCGGTTGCTCATGGAGTCCCGAATGAGGCACATTACCTGCATTGTGATGGAGCATCAGTTACGGCACTACGGTTTTTCCCCGAGGGTGATACGGCTCATAAGATCCTCATTGTTGGGGACCCGAGTGGCTGGACCAGGCCAAGGGGTTGCCCACGTAACACCTGGCTACGGCAGATGGAGGGTCATTTCTGGAGGGCGGGACTGGACTGCGTGCCTGTCTGGGGGGTTGCAAACTGGGATACCGAGTTCTTTCGCCGTGTAGTGGGTGTGGCAACGCACTGTACCAGTGCATGCTCCCCAACTTGACTTGACTTGACTTGACTTGCACCCCCTGCACTGGTGTGCCGTTCTCCCTACACGTTCTCTCTTTTGCTCTCTTGGCATTTTCTGGCCTCTCCCCAATCTTTTACCACCCTGCACCACGTTTGCCAGCTGTGTAAGCCTCATCAATCTTTTTCGTAGTCGCCCCTGCAGACAATTTCTCATTTGAGAAATTCCTTAAGTTCTGCTATTTATGTTTCTGAAATCAAATCAGACTTGAGATAACCTGAAATCATTACACGATATCTAAAATGAAAGGCCATTCAAAAACATCTTAAGGCTTATGTAACATTAGATGAATTTTTCTTTATTTACATAAGCTTGGTGAGGCAGAGGCAGTTGCGATGTGCTCCTGTGAAGGCTATTTGCATAGTCTGACATACCCAGCGACTCACTCCAACTACTCTGTGACTTGCTATGACAAAATCAAACAGCAACATTTAACGCGATATCAGGTTGTTCACATGAATTTCCAGTCAGGCTTATCGGAGAAATCCGAGGTCACTGCTGATTTGTTACTTGGTCTGTAAAATAGGCAACTAAAGGAGAACAATATTTACTTTTTGGTGAACATAAAGAGCAAACTAGACATGTCGATTGTGAATCACTTCTCTTCAAAGGCAGTTAGACCACAAAAACGGCATTTCTGGCTGACCAGGTTATATTTTCTATTTTATACAATTTACCAAGTTGAAAGGTCAGCATTATGTCATAAGTCAGAGAATTCGGGTAGCTTTCTTTTTAATGAATTGTCCAACTCTCAGCTCTGAATTCATAGGGCATCCATGGGGAAATTCCAACGCAAAAACTTGTCTTTTCCAATCATCCAATAAGCACATGGATGCTGCATTAAGTTGGATGGGTGGGCTCTGTGTGTATGAGAGCTGACACCCAGTGACTAATCAGGGGGAAGTAGACTATATGTAGTACAGCAATAACTAATAAGGGATTTGGGTATTTTGAACCTCACAAACAGAAGAGAACCTCATCTCTCTGATGCCCTGTGTTTTACTTTCCATGACAGAGTAGAAAAATTAATAATAAAAAAAAAAAAGGGGTGGGGTGGCAGTGATTCCAGCTGAACTCGCTGAAACTTTTAGCTCCTTGCATGGGCTTCAGCTCTTTAGGGCAGTATGTTATTGGCTATCAGAGAAAGGGGTGAGCTTACCATACTTTAGACGATTGGGAAGTCATCACACAGTCACATAAGTTTGTAGGTGTGTAAACTTGACATATCTCAGCGAGTCTGACAGTTTCACCTAGTAGAAGTTGTATAATGTGACATCGAACTTAGGCCAGAGCTTGAGGACTCTGCTTCTATACAAGCAGTGCACTGACTATACTTGTGTGTGTACTTCAAGTAAATCTGGGGGATTCCATCAGGTGGCAGCGTGAGAAATCATCACGGTAAGAAAATAACGTCTGATTTCTCTGTTAAAAGAAGACAGCAACAGCGACACAGAAGATTGTGTGTAAAACCTATAAATATATAGTGTCATTACAATGGGAAATATGCAACACTTGCCTGTGTGGGAAATGGGTGAAGAAATTTGATGATTTGCTTCATCACATTGAGCATTCATCAAGCATTGAAGCACACAGATTGATCTTGTTGGAGCTGCAGTGTGGCCTGCTGTCACAACAATGCTGACATCATGTACCAAAACTTGCACACACGCCACCCACATCTTTGCTGGTACACGTTGTGTTCATTTCTGATGACGTGCTCAGAGGATGCATCAAAAGAATGTTGGCAGCCATGATGCGTGTGTGTAAGTGTTCTGAGTGTGAAGTATAAACCGGCTCTTAGAATGCATTTCAGAAGTCCCCAACTGACCAGGATATCCATCCATCATCCATCCCACTACATCCTAACTACAGGGTCACGGGGAGGTCTGCTGGAGCCAATCCCAGCCAACACAGGGCGCAAGGCAGGAAACAAACCCCAGGCAGGGCGCCAGCCCACACACACTAGGGACAATTTAGGATCGCCAATCCACCTAACCTGCATTTCTTTGGACTGTGGGAGGAAGCCGAAGCACACGCAGACACGGGGAGAACATGCAAACTCCACGCAGGGAGGACCCGGGAAGCAAACCCAGGTCTCCTAACTGCGAGGCAGCAGCGCTACCACTGTGCCACTGTGCCACCGACCAGGATATCATTATCAAATATCTTGAATTCCATTTGATATTTCTGAAAATGCATTTTAAGATATCTTGAAATAGATACAGTAGATTATTAAATACCTATAGTTCATTTTAAAATAAAATAATTGCATTTCCAAAGATAAAATGCAGACGTCATACTCTGCTCATTTTCCATGCCGCAGAAAAAAAAAACGCTTATTTGTACTGCAACTTTTAATTCTCTACCACAGTTTCAATCAAAGGATGAAGCTCAAAGTGCTTTCTTTACAAGAGGTCAAAGAAGTAGTTAAAAGCAAAAATAAAACAAACTAAAATAAATAAGAATAATAATGAACAACTAGTGTACTAAACATAAATAAAGCATACCTGTGTAAGAGATACATAATTAAGAGAAGTTGAGTCCTTAAGTATAGAATTGTGTTTTTTTAAATCTCTGAATGCAAGTCTGATGATGAGGTCAGGTGGCCAGTGGACATAAAAAAAAAAAAAACTCCAGTTAAGAGGAGTCCTTTAGGAGCAAAAAGACCGCCCAGGCCTCACTTGGTATTGTACCGAACATAAATGTTCTTAAGTAGTTTTTTATTGTTTTTTTTTTTTTTTAAGGCCTTGTCATAGAGAATTTAAATGCAGTGTGTCTCTTGGCCGGTTGGGGTATCTGCTTTCATTCAGACATTCAGACATCACAGATGGCTCCACAGTGTCAGGACTTTTTGTAAATATTTTACATTTTATTTTCTGGCTTCAGTATTGAGCTGCATGTTATTGGGGTATTACCACCGAGACATTTGATGAAAGTGTTTGTTTTTGATTCAGTACTTTATTTTACAGTTCATTTTTTTGATTTGAGCCATTTTTTGCTCCCTTTTTGTTTAATTTTGCTGAAAGCCAGGTTTTGCTTAGTAAGAGGTAGTGAGCCTGTCAGTCGTTACTCAACAGGATAAAAGGGATATTCTGAGTTCACTTCCCTGTCTGACTATGGAAGATTCTTTAACACCTTCTTGCACTTTAATTTTATCAATTCATGTTTAATTCTTTACTGATTTTGAACTCTGCAATCTTTTTAAACTTAGTTCTTATTTCACGGTTTTGGGCTGTGGTAATTGGTGTGTTTTTGTTCTCCTGGCTCAGACCCGTGCTTCATTTATGTTGTTTTTCTTCCAGTCGTTTTCATTTTCTCGTTCCCTCTGGGCAGATTACACCGGACTTGATCAGGTGCTGGGAGAAAGGAAAGATTAATAAAGAGTGTAGATTCATTGAAGGATATGATGATTCTATGCATAACAGTTTTATTAAGGTTATTAAAAGCACATCTGGTACAAATAACTCTTTTTACTTTCTCGTATACATAGTATAGAGAAAGTATAGGAATCGTGAAAAAATTCAACCTTGAGAATTTGATCTTAACATTTTAGACCTTCCTGAGTCCAAAAATACCATTTTTGAAATTGTGTCCGTGTGCCTGTCTGTAAGTAAACACGATAACTCAAAAACACTTTGACCTCGGTCAGTGAGAGTTTGCACCCCTGCTTTGTATCAAAAATAGGAGTCCTATCAACTTTTGATATACTTTTTTTTTTTGTAATGCTTTTGCTAGTTTTCAAGTAAACTTCATATCCCGTAAAACGCCAAAAGTCACTCTACTCTGTTGGGCGCTTGAGCAAGGCCCTTTACCTGCAATTGCTCCGTCCTGGGCATCCAGCCCTGCATGTAGGCCCTCCAACCTGCAGGGAAAAACCTGGGGGTTGATGGAAGAATTGACACACCAGCCACCATAGAAAACCTCCCACTGTTCCATTCCACCTGAACTGGTGTGGTGCTGAGTTGTCACGCGTTGTGTGGCTGTAGTCGGGTCCTAATCTGGGATCCTGAGTTGGTTTGTCATGCAGTGGTTGCTGTATCAGCGTGTGCTCCTAACCTCTCTCTCTCTATGGTTATAATTATAGATAGGTGATTCAAATTTTGTATAGATATTTATAATGATAAAAAGCAAACAGATGTGAAATTTGAGAACAATTACTCAACTGGAAGTAGTATTTTGTTTAAACAACCATCCGAAATTTTTGTATCATCATGTACACGATATTACAAACTGTATTCAATATAACACATATTCTTTCAATAACTATTATTAATTTTAATTTATACATCATCAGTTTAATAAAAATGTGTAAACATTGAACATGCCATGTAAACATAAAGATGTAAGGGTAACAAAAAGATGCTACGTCCCTGTCATGTTCCTGGTAATACGTATAATTTCATGATATTTGTTTTTATTTCCACCATCATTATCATAATTAAATGTAGCTAAATGTAGTTTTCCCAATAGCAATTTATTGCAACAAATATTATATAATGCTAACACTTTTTCTATGTTTTTAGGTGACTAAACCTCTTTTTACTTTGCACGTAATCTAATTAATGCATATGTAGTCATGAAAAAATTCCACCGCCCGATTTCGACCTCCCTAAGTGTGAAAATTTGATTTTAATATAAAATGTGATTATAAATAGAGATAAATGATTGTATATAAATATTATCAATTAGTTATGATGAGAAACAAAGAGATATGGTATTTGAGAAATACTGGAAGTGGTTCTGATGACCTTTTCCGCTATCTCATTATACGAGAAAGTCGAGGGGAGCGCACTTCCAAATTTTTTAGTTTTTGTTCTGTAGTTTTCATTTTCTTCAGGGATATACATGCAGTTTAGGTGAATTATCAACTGTACATTTGTGTGAGTGCGCCCTGTGATCAAATGGCACATCATTCAAGTTTGCTTCCCACCTTCTTCCCAGCAGCACCACAGTAAGGCCCAGCTCCCTGGCCCCCTAACCTGGGTAAGCGGGTGGGCCGGTGGATATTTCCTTGCAGAGCATGGCATTGCTTGGAGGGGAATGTTGAGCCACTGGCTGGATGTTTTTGTAACAACAGAGTGTTGTGCATTTCATTTTTTTTTTTTTGTTTTTTTGTAATACCATAGAAAGTTTAAATCAGCTGGGAGGCAATCTTCCCAGACGTTCACCTGACTGTGCTTTTTGTTCACACCTGCCTGACTGCTGGCATTTTGTTTTTCATATTTCAAAGTATTAACGTGTTGTCAGTTTTGATTTAAATAAGATATAGCACAGTATGTCTGACGGACTTATAATTTACTCATTGCAATGTCACTTTTATATTTTTATTAGTTTTTACAACATCCTATTATTTTTGACAAAGACGTACTCAAGACAAAACGAAGAGGTTTGGGACAGGGTCACACCAAAACCCAATTGATACCAAGTATTGCTTTTTTTGGGTGTCATAAGTGCCAACTTTAATACTGATAACTGATTTTTATTGTTTCTCATTATCTTTTCTGCCCTTTATTTTTTGACGGAATTTTTTTTGGGAACAGATTGCTGAAATGGGCACAGACTCCTTGAGTGTTTTGACCTCAAACATTTGAACCTTTTCTAGTGAGCTTAGATTTAGGATAGAGTGTATAAAATGTAACATATGCCGTTTCTGGGCTGTTTTAAGTGGAAACATGGTGTACTGCGGTCCTCGAATATCAAGTTAATGGTTTTTGCTTTCAGGGTGTTTTGACAGACTGTCTTAACTTTTTTTTAACTTCCAAAGGAGCAGTGGGCTGCAGTGCTTTGATGTTGGCAGCATGTTTGACCGAGTGCAGTCCTTTTTACTTGGCTAATTAAATTCACTGTGTTAGACATTTTTTTTTTAATCTGGTCTCGCAAACTGTTTACAAAAATAAGCGATGAAGAATGCTACTTTGTTGTTGCTGGCATTTATAATGAAAAAAGACCACATAGCCCAGTTTTGCCCAGAACTCATGGGTTCCTGCTTCTGTGGTCTTAATTCTGATGTTTCTTCATATTGGTTTATAATATTTGAAGTAATGCTGATATAAGACCCAGTTCTGATCTATATATACAGTACAGTAGGATCAGAAAGTATTAAACCCCCTTCACTTTCTGCACACTTTATGATTTTGTAGATTTAGTTTTAAAAAGATAAGTTTCCAATTTCATCAGCCTGTACCCATAATGAGAAAGTAAAAACATGTTTTCAGAAAGGTTTACAAATTTATTAAAAATCAAAAACTGAAATCTCTCATCCATATTAGTATTCAAACCATTAATTCAGGACTTGGTAGAAGTCCCCTTGGGAGCAATCCCAGCTTCGAGTCTTCTTGGGTACGTCTCTTACAAGCTATGCACAGCTGCATTTGGACAGTTTATCCCATCCTTCTTGGAAGGTCCTCTCATGCTCCGTTGGATGTGAAGTGTCTGTAAACTGCCATCTTCATGGCTCTCCACTGATGTTCAGGGACTCTCTGACTTGTCCTTGAAGCCACTCCAGCATTGTCTTGGCACTTTGCTTCAGGTCATTGTTGGGCTGGAAGGTGAACTGCCGCCCCAGTCTGAGGTCACATGTACCCTGAAACCACTTTTTTTCAAGGACTGCTCTATATTCATCCTTCTATTAATTCTGACTAGTCTTTCTGTTCCTGTTTCTGAGGATCACACCATAGCATGGCGCTGCCTCCACCATGCTTCACTTTAGGGATGGTATTAGAACAATCTAGATGAGAACAGGCCGTTCAGCCCAACAAAGCTCTCCAGTCCTATCCTCTTAATTCTTCTAAAAACACGTCAAGTCGAGTGTCTATCGTTCTCTGTGTAAAGAACAACTTCCTAATGTTTGTGCGAAATTTACCTTTAACAAATTCCCAACTGTGTGGCAATGTTTGTGCGAAATTTACCTTTAACAAATTCCCAACTGTGTGTCCGTGTTCTTGATGAGCTCATTTTAAGAACATGGAGACACAGTATTCGGCAGCTGATGAACAGTGCCTGGTCTTCGTCAGATATAGTGCTTCAGGGTCTGCTGAAAGAGATCAAGTTTTGTCCCACCAGAGCGGAGAATCTTTGTACTCTGGCTCTCAGCGTCCTTTAAATGCCGTCCTATGGCTTTTACCCAAGACTGGCTTCCATCTAGCAGCTCTGATTGGTGGAGTGCCACTGAGATGGTTGTCCTTCTGTTAGATTCTCCCATCTCAGCAGTGGACCTCTTAAGCTCTGTTAGAGTGGCCTTTGGGTTCATGGCCACCTCCCTGGAGTCCTTCTTGATGTCTTGTTTTTTATGTAGCCCCACCGAATGGAAAAAAGAAAAAAGGTCACAGTTGTGGCTAAGGTTGTCATAACTGGAAACATTCATACTGTACTGTCTCTGTTGGGTGGTCAGAGAAAAGGGTGAGCTTGTGATTCTTAGGAAATATTAAACCGTGCTGGACAGTCATCACAGAGTTGACTAATTTTTAATGCCCCGTTACATTTGTCATGTAATCTGACATCCTCTGGTGTCAACTGCAGCAACTGCAGTGTTCACGTTTGACATCCCTTCCCACTAGAAGTTATGTAATGTACCACCGGCTTAAGTTTGCCTCTCCTTCCCAAGTCAGCATGTCCCTGACTGTATGTGAAGGACTTTTCTTTATCAATAGACAGCTGGCAGAATGGAGACGGGTGTTAGTCTCTTGGGCCCTGCAGTGCCAGGCTGAGGGGATATTAAATAAGCACATTGTGAAGCTTGTGGTCAGAGGCTCCATTTCCTTTTGTCTCCCCCTATAAAGAACTCTCCCAGTAGTCTGCTGAGGGTCACATTTTAACAATAAACTCTTTAAACACATGAAGGCCTCCATTATCACAACCACTCTTTTGTCATCTTATATGCTGTGTAAAGCATCTTCTGATTTCCACCACCCATCCATTCATTCATTTTCTGATGCAGATGTCAGTGCTTATTTATCTTGGCAGCCAGACACAACTCTAGGGACTTGGGGTTGGCAAAAATCACCATGGGGACCCTCCCTGGGTCTCGACATGGTAAAATGTATTACTGTTATTTTAGCAAAGAGTCTAAATTAATAAGCTCAACAGGGAGAATTTAAAATAAAAAAAAAACTCACAATAAATACATTTGTATAGAAAAATAATAATAATTAAATAAAGCAAATTTTAAAAATGTAAATAAATAAAAATGCAAATAAATGTAAAGTGCACATGGTAATAAAAAATAAGTACAAATTGCCCATCATAATATTTAAAAAATAAATTAACAAGTGATATAATAGCAGTTTAAAAAACAAAAAGCTATTACCGGAACTCTAAAAATGGATGTTTGCAGACTTTGGCTACAGCATATGCAGCCATGATGTCCTCCTGGCCCAAAGATCTTTGAACATTGTGTGCCACTGAAGTTAAAGCTCGGGTTGAGGGTCTCTCCTGACACACGGTCGATCTCAAGGAAGATCTCATCAACTTTAAAGATGGAAGACTTCTCTCACCAGAGCCAGCAGTGGTAGGAGCAGTCAGGACTGCTGAGGGGACTACGTTTTGACTTCTTAGATCCCCATGTCACTGTTACCCACTCACCATGTAGCTGAACCTGTGCTGCTAGTTTTGACCGCAGTGAGGCCAGGAGAGACTGACTGACGCCAAATCAGACATGGCAGAAATTGTCTAAACAAACAGGAGTCAAACCATTTTAGCTTCCAGACATGTAAATCCTCCTCATCGACTCTGTTTGCATTTAACGTTACCAACAAAAGTAGCGTTCCCCACAAAGACTTTCACAGTGGAGATTGGGCCCCTTAGGGGGTTCCAACTGCTTTGTTGTTGTTATGCTTCAAGGGACGAGGGGGTCCGGCAGACTTATCGTTGCAATAAATTTAAACGGATGTCCTTTTTCTCTTGCAGTTCGGGCCCCCAGGTAATTGGCCGCTTTGTCTTTTCTGTTGCTGGACCTCTGCTTGCAGCACTTCCTAGCTCATCGACTGTCACACACTGTCACGCTGGGCCAGTTTAGAGCTGCACATAATTTTGAGTTGTGGGGGAAAAACTGGAGTAGGTGGAGAAAAATCGCCCCAGACAAACGAACTGGGCCGTGATATACATGCCTGATGCAATCTTCTATGAAAAGGTGCTATAAAAATGTAAATTAATTTCAAAACGTTTAAATGAATAGTTTGGGGTGCCACATTATACTCATTTTAAAGACAGAGAGGTCGTAAATGTGGGGAGCACCAGCAGTGATCCCTGTACAATTGTTGGCAGAAAAATAACAAAAGCGATTTAACATTTCTCAGAGTAACATCTTTCCAGATGTGAGTCTACTGCTAGACAAACTCAAGATGGCGGTGATGGTGGCTGTCAAGCAGGAAGACAGAAGAGAGGTGGGCCCAGTTGACCAGAAACCAGAAGTGACATCGGAGGTCTTTGAGTTGTCAGTCTGTGGTTATGGGAAGAGGAGATACATTAAAAGACAGCGCCAACCCTTGGGTCAGGGTGGAATTACCCCGAGTTGTCTCCCATGGGCACATGTGTGGCACCGATTAAACATGGACATGACTGTGGTGCACTCTTTTTGTGCTGGCATGTCAACTGTGTTATATGAATGTAAAAGAGATTGAGAAGCAGTGGGCAAATATTATACGGTAATATTATATGATAACTACACTATTAATGAATGCAAAAATATAAAGTAGAAGCAGTATTTGACTTTGTGAATTAGTTTCAGGATCAATGCAAGGAAGGTGGGAGTGCAGAATAGGGTGCCAGTACATCCATATGCCCATCTTGCAGGTACCTGCCTGATAGTGACACTTTAATGGCCAAGGCTGATCCTAGATAGTTCCACTTGTAAAATAATACTCTTCAGTCCTTGGTAACTGCAGCCATTCATTCATTAAATAAATCTAAAGAGAGGAGTTTGGTGCAGAGGATGGACTTTTCGGTAGAAGAGTTCGTAAAACTCTTGCTGACCACCATGCAGGCCCATAACATGGGACCCCACACAGTATGTTTATGCCTGTTTTCCTCTGTGGTTTTCAGTTCGCTTGTCCTACTAGAGCACCAAGTGAAGTGGCAGAGACAGAAATGACTCTCCTTGTCCTCTGTATCCCGGCAGTGTGGCGGCTCAGGGAGGATGGCATCCAGTTGACCGTGTTGTATTCTCACTCACTCCCTTTCTAAACTCCCTCACCCTATCCATCCCTTGCAAAAGGGCCATAAATTAGTCCTATAAATCACTGAAGGAAAAATAAAATAAAAGGCTAGATCCAGCATCTTTCTGTTTGGCCAGGAGCCTAAGTGCTGGAGCACAGCAATGAACTCCTGACCTGCTGTAGATGTGCAGGGCTGGATGGCTGAGTGGAAATTCTATTCGACTGTAGCAGCGTGCTCTTCCAGCCTGGGATGAATGCCTTTGGTTTTCATGTGGCCTGTTAGCAGCTGTGGGATCCACACCAGGAGAAGCAAGCAGATGAAAAGTTAGCGTGAGTGGGTAAGGGAGGAAATTAAAACAAGCAGAGATCTAATCGAATCTTATCCTGCATACTCCCACATTGTGTTTGACACACCAAATTCATCAGAGCTTTATTTTCTTCAGGGATGCTGCTAACTGGAGTTCTTGGTTTCATCTCCTCCATTGTCAGCTGCCTTTAGTTCAACAATGAATTAATAAACAGTTCCCGCTGGGCTCCATCTCCAGTCAGTTTCAAATGACTTTGTTTCCTGTCTTTTTAAACAAATAAATGTCTTTATGTATTTTCATTACTTAGTTATTAATTTGTGAAGTTTGGATTTGTACCTACGTATCTGTGGACTTGTTGCAGCACTCATTGAAGAGCGCTATACAGAAGTAACCTGAATTGAATTCTTATTTTTGGCTTTTTGGATACCAAAAATAGTGTTTTTAGTATTTCTCAAGGTAAAAATTTCAGTCCATTCAGAACTGAACTCCGTT
>JANRMT010062850.1:467694-505511 GCA_026402145.1 Polypterus bichir lapradei
TCTCTCTCTCTCTCTCTCTGTCTGTCTCTCTCTGTCTCTCTCCCTGCCTCTCTCTCTCTCTCTGTCTGCCTCTCTCTGCCTCCCTGTCTCTCTCTCTCTCTGTCTGTCTGTCTCTCTGTCTCTGTCTGTGAGTCTCTCTCTCTCTCTCTCTGTCTGTCTGTCTCTCTGTCTCTCTCTCTTTGTCTGTGTCTCTCTCTCTCTATTCCTCCCTCCCTCCCTGCCTGCCTGCAATAATATATGCTAGTGCATGTGTAAAAACAGGTGACAATAAATAAATACCAAAATATCCAAAGTTTCCTCAGCAATGCAGGTGAAAGGAGTGTAGTACTAAAAGGAATGCAGTGTGTAGTAATAACTGTATTGTTATATGCATCATCCATAAAGTGTATATTCTCTACGCAGGTTGTCCAAATTGGAATTTCTGGTATGTGCTTATTACTATCTGCATTTCAGAATGTTGCTTATTGTTATGGCATATGCTGCTTTGGAATATACACACAAGATTAAATTTGTGACAAATATTTAAGTGTCATCATCCATGAGCCGTACGTAGATAGAATGGTGCACTTCTTGTGTGTGGTGTGATGAACCCAGAAGCAGAATTTCACTTTATAAAAAATAATTTGAAACAAATTAATTAGAATTTAGAGAAAACACACACAGGATAGCAAAAACCAGGGACCAGATGACTGCACATGCCTTATTTTTACTTTCCATTCCCACTGACATCCACAGGACCCACTTCAGTTCTGCTAAATCAATAAAATGACATCCTGTGCCACAAAGCAGCATCAAGGCAATTCTTGGGGGACTCCCACTAGCATATGTGCCTCAGAGAGTCAAAACAGTGATGCATAAATCCATTCCCAGAGACTGTGAATATCGTAATAATTGAAATTATCATTAGTATATTCAGATTTTTTGGTTGTTTTGATTTTTAAGTCGTTTGTCACTTTTGTTTTGTTGTTAATGTCACCTTAGTGCATGACTGACAAGTCAAAGTGTCCAGTTAGAGTTCTTGTGCTGTAACACTTCGAAGCCGTGCAGTAGACATCACCACAAACAAGTGATAGCCGTGTCTTTGTCATCAACCACATCACAAAACGGTAGTACCAGTAGTACTGACAACACATACAGAGTGCAGTGAAGTTCTGACCAACTTGTTGCCACTCTTCTTCACCTCAGTGAACTAGTAGGTCTTAACTTCACATTATTTCATTTTATACAACTGTGCCATATGCTTCTATAAATGTGTGCTTTATTTTTAGTTGGTTACAACAACCTGTCGTTCAACAGATGGTCACCATCTAGTGCGTTCTGTCATGTAGAGCGAAGCAGCAATTTCAAGACTAGTCTCCAACAAGACACAAATACTTATTAGGCCTTTTATATTTCAGTTTATGCTGATTTTCTTTTTCTTATATTCCCATTTGAAGACCCATTTCATCATTATTGACACTCTTTTTTTTTTTTTTTGCTCCCTCTGCCAGCATGCAGTTTCACACTAATCTCTTCTGGCATGACTAGAGCGAGTTTCGCTGTCTACATCATCGACTTTATTTTTGGCACGCACCGCCCAGAATAACAAACTGTAGCTTAAAAAGAATGGTTCTGATGTTATAGACCAATCGGAAAACTTAAACTATTTTAATCCCACATCTTATTCCACGAATGCCCAGTCCCACCCAAAGCATTTAAATAAAGCCTCCCACACAGCGAACTGAGATATGAAGCTCCACCAGCCTGCTGCAGGAGTGCAGATTTTGTCAGGATTCGGGGGGGTTTCATGTTTTTTATAAAATTATATTTTTTTTGAGGCACAGGTTCATATTCTGTCATTTATTTTCAATCTGGGCTTCATGTTCAATTATTATGAATTGTTTTGTGTTATGTTCATCTCCACATTGAAGAGGGTTGCTGTGTAGCACAGTCCTGGAGGTTGCACAATTTAACATCATCAGAACGCTGCTATAAAGACTGATGTGTTAGATGCATCCGAGTTTGCGGATAATTAAACAAAAACTCTCTGTGTGCAGTAGTGCTAATTACATTTCTCAGTTCCTAAATTTTGACTTGTGTTTCATACTTTGACTTTTCGACTTTGTTGTTTAACGTTTTCTCCCAAAGAAATGCAACCAATGTTATCTCAAATGATGTTCGTCACCTTGGATAAAGGCATCAGACAAATAAGTAGATGTAACTATAAGATAAAATGCACCCCAGGTGAGTCCAATGTCTGTAATTAGCACATTCGACTTAATGCCAGGTACTATATGTAAACCCAATTCCCACTCTACAAATAAAGAGCCAAGGCGGCACCCTGCTTTGGCCCTGCAACCCCACAGTGGTCTTTTGCACCTGCTGTGGTTTTAAATCCATGGCTTAGCGTTCATGTTTGAAATGTTGTTAATAGGGTGTCAGGTCCTAACCTTGTTTTAGTAATAATGATTGCTGATGCTTACCTACTGTGAGAGTTGCTTTGAAACTGCTGAGCTTCAAAATTGCAACTCCCTGCTTCTCTTATAAAAGATTTGGTGTCCATCAGTCCAGGTAATCCAAACAGTTAATATTTTTTTTACTGATTATTGCCTCAGGCAAAGATAAATTACACTACAGGATTGATTCAGGAATGATTAAATACATTGATGTCTTAATATCAGGCTGTATTGTATCATTTGGCTCAGACTGCGATCCTCACAATAATAAAGTAACTCATTTAATTTTGTGGTGGTTTCTTAACAGTTAGGAGCAGAGCAGGTTGTATGACGACATCTGTGTGATCCTGGACTCTTTGTGTCTCTCACAACACAGCTTTCAGTTTCACTCCCAACACCAAAGCATTGTCCCACTTAGAATAAGTAACTCTTCTTTGACTTGAAGAAATTGATAATTAATAAAGAAATTAATTCTTAAGCATCTTTCACATCTGATGATGATGAAATGAAAAACAACATAGCCGCATCGCTAGAAGTGATTTTGCAAAACAGTCTGTTACTTGTTCTGAGTTTATTAAGTCATCCAATTCTGAGTTAAACAGTCAGTCTCATTACTTTTAAATCAACCCTTACATGTATATATGTATACATATGTCTCCCTATTATAAAAAAAATTCTTGGAAGGAGGCAAGACATGATTTTCTCAGAGAGACACTTTCATGTCCCGCGAGACGAGACTTTGTGCCAAGAGATTTAACCAGGCCCGAGGCTGGAAATAAAAGACAAAGAGTAGATGACAAAGTGGAACGTCGTAAAGAATTCAAAAACGTTGACGCGGTACACATGCACAGCAAGTTAGAGATAATGGAAGTACGATATTTTGAAAGTCTCCAGAAAATGATAGTAAAGATCGTATTAGTGCAAACAAATGGAAATTATTACTTGGTGAAATAACGGAACAGCGAAAAGAGATTGAATATATTGTTCAGATTTAAACTTTAAGTCGGAGACTTGTAGATTGTCCAATTCGTGTTGCCATCTGAGGAAATAAAAGTATAGATTATTCCCAAAGAAGAGGCGTATCCGTAAGGATTAAAAGATTTGTTGTTTGGTGAAAGTGAAATCCCACGAGAAAAAAATTTGAAGCCCCGCGAGACAAGACTTTATGCAAAGAGATTTGGAAAAGTCCTGCCCACATAACCACACACATGGTTCAATCATTTCTCATTTCTGTGAATGCTATTGTCAGACACAGTCTGTATTGAAAGAAAGAAACGATATTCACTCACGAGCATACGTTGCGTTTTATGTTGTGTTGTCACGATGTCAAAATTCATTCCGATATTGACGAAAAGTTAAAAGTGAAAAGAGAGTGAATATATAGACATAGGTTATATGACTAAAGTATGTAGATATTGTTTGGCTTTAAATTTTAAGTGAGAGACTTGTAGATCGTCTAATTTGTGTTGCCATCATTGAAAAGTAGTGTTTCTTCCCAATGAAGAAGCCTATCTGCGAGAATTAAAAGATTTGTTGTTTGGTGAAAGTGAAATCCACATATGCGAGCGGCAGAGACGCGAAGTTGCTGGCGCTTAGTGCAGGCAGGCGGGTTGGCGAGCGAAGCCCCCTAGTATATTTATATGTATGTGCATGTATGTTAATATAATATTTAATATAAAAATCCAAATGTGAGGCCCTGTGATAGACTGACACCCTTTTTCTTGCCGTGTGCCAAGTGCTTTCTGGCAGGTTTGACAATGTTAAAGTGCATTATGAAATTTGTGTGTCTATTTAGTTATTTGTTGGTAGGTAACCGTCAAGTGCTTGTGTGGGTCTGCGAGTTTCTTGTAGTTTAACAGCTGATGTGTTCTCTGATGATCTCTTTTGGTATGTTCAGTTATTTTTATTATAATTATTATGCATTATTTATTTTTTTAGCCGTCAGGCTCCAAGTCTTCTCTCTATTTGGTATGATTGCTCTCTCTTCCCTTGCACAATGTCTTCTTGTTCCTTTTTCTTTTTTTTCAGTACACGGTGTCCTTGTGTCTCTCTGCTGATTTTTAACCCACTCTTCTTCAATGATGTGCCTTGTCTGTTCACTAAGGCAGCGATTCGCTAAAGTAGTTTCTTATACCTCTTTGAAAAAGACCCGAAAATTGACTAGTAAACGTCACCACATCTTTTTTTTTTTTTTTAAATGTCCATTTCAGAAAACTGAACGCTTGTTTTTTTTCTTGCTTTACAGATGATGAAGTTTGCCTGGGATAATTATAAATTATATGCCTGGGGGAAGAATGAGCTGCGACCTTTGACCAAAAATGGGCACACTGGCAACATGTTTGGTGAGTAAGCTCATTCATGGCAGTGCTTTGGTTTAAGTGTCATGGTGGCCATGCCTTTTATGATGGTATGAAATGAATTTACAAACTGCATAAGGTTAGAACAGCAAATTCTGGTGATGCCACTTAGGAACATTTAAAACAGAGGTGCAAATAAGAACCTTCACTTTAAGTAGTGAACACCATTCCAATGCACAAATATGTAACTACAGGACTCTTTTTATGTCATTTTAGATTTAAAGTGTAGACAAGTCGTTCAGGCTCACATGGTGACTTAGTGTTGGGATCAGTCCAGCATCTGCAAAGTTTAATGTCTGTTACCTTAACCACTGGGCCACAATGCTTGCCACTTGCTGAGAAAAAAAGGATAATTTTTCAGTCATCTGAAAAGCCATCAGGAGCAAACCTGCATCAACAAACTTGTTTCTTCATCCCATAAATTTGGAGTTGAATTCACTACATTAATTTATCAGCCTTTATTGTCCAGCATTGGCATCATATGCAGGTGATTTGCACATTGAATCCCTAAAGCCATTTGAGAAGGTGTCCCAGGTTTACCTCTGTGCCCTCTGACACTGGGCCATGCCAGGTACACCCGCTCACGTCAAACCTCCTTATCTCCACACTCATACCAGGTCTTTGTATTGTTTAGGTGGCACTGGAGGACGTGTCCCTCCAACCTTCCATCCAGGCAGCCTCAAGGTGTGCAGTAAGTGCTGTATTCTGAGCAATGAAGGGGCTGACATCTTGTTACTGCCAGGAAATCCTGTGCTGATTTTATGGGAGTTTGGGAACTAGCCAGGAGAAAAGTTGATTTAGCTTATTCTTGTCTTTGTTTTATAATTTTTGTAAGAAGTAGTCATTTCAAGCCACTTAAGTAGATAAAAAGCTTTAAATGGTGCATGAAATAAAAAGAACAAGGAAAATTAATTGTATTTTGACTGAGAGTTCTCAAAATGTCTGAGCAGAAATTGACTTAGATTAAACCTTTATGAGGCTTCATGTAATGGAGATCTTTAAATGAATAAGGCCTCCTTCTGACACGATTGTGCCTCTTAACTGGCCAAGCTGATTGCCTGTCCACTTCCATTTAGAGGTTTCTGGGTATGCCTCACCCCATCAAGTTTGACTGCGCATCTCCTGGAGAGTCCTGACCTGTCTTCAGCCGGGACATATGAGGGGCTGTTTATGTCATTTGGAACAAATTAGGTCAACATCAGGAGGGGGCAGAAGCACAAGCTTTATGAGGAGGGGATTCTAGGAGACGTACATCAAAATCCTCCATCAGTGCACATTATAAAGTGGATCCCCTTTTGTCTCCTCATTTTTTCTGTCACTTGTTCCACCATGATGAAGATATGAAACCTTTACAGGTATAGGTTTCATGTAATATCAAATTATTTAATCAAACCAGTAACGGCGCACTGCATGAATACACTTGACTGAGAGTGTCCTAGCTATTCTCACGCCATTAGCGTCTCTTTGTCGTCGCCGGATGGCATTTTGTTCTCATTTACCTTTGCAATTCTGGCACGTTTGACCACTGATTACAGACATCGATTAGCCTCATCCTCCGTCTCATTTGCTATTACGATTCTCTTTCGCTCAGTTTCGGCCTGTCTTCGTTGTATGGTCTATTCTTTGGTCTCAGTTGCGATTCTCTTTCGCTCTGTGTCAGCTTGTCGTAAATGCTGAGTGTGCTCTTCATAGTTTTCATCCTCTTTTTCTGTACGTTTAGCATTTGTTTGCTCAGAGGTTGATGCACTTGCTGCTTCCTGAGCAGCTCTTCTTTTCTCCACCCTAGCAGCCCGCGTCTTCTCTTCTTTCGTCAGCATGTTTTCACGTTAAAACTGATTAAGTCAGTGTTTGTGTTGCAATTACTTAGTACGTTTTCTTTAATTTTTCACTTAAGCTGGCACTTAAGTCTTCAATCTGCCTCAAGAATGATTTAAGATATGAAGAGGTAGGGGAAGTGATGGTAAAGGTGGTTGGGATGAGAATGGCACCCATATGCATGCACCGCACAGCTGCCCTGCTGCCCGCTGCCAAAAATTGAATCTATAATAAAACAAAAATAAAATAAGTAATAATTCCCACCTGAAAGGGGATCGTAGATGTCACATAGGACATGTGTTCCAAATTTCAGGTCAATAGTTCAAACGACTTGCAAGCTACAAGTGATTTAAAATCCTGGACAGACAAACGAGCAGCCACGGTAGTGTATTATATCATAAGATAATACATGTGTATTAAAGAGGATGTAGTGGTCATGGGGAATTTCAACTTTACAAACATTAAAAATACAAAAGAGGAAACTGAAATGATGAGAATGGCAAATAACTCGTTTTCTCACACAACACCAGTCTGATTTCTGTTTGAACTTTATCATTTAGACCAATAAAGACCGAATAATACAAACAGAAGTTATTCATAATTTAAGTGACAGTATTAAAATTTTAAATCCTCTTTGAAAACTTATAACTTATGGAAAGCAAACTTTATGGGAAAGAGGAATTATCTAGAAAACACAAAATGGGTAAGTGAAAACTCTGCACTTCTAAATGACAGACGGTGTCACTTTACAGGAATTTTTTGCAAAAGCCAATGAAACTAAAAGACTGAAGAAATGGATAAATAAAGGCATCATTGAAAATTAAAACTGAAAACATCACACTGCACAAGAACACTAAAAGCAGCCAAGTTATTCTGGCTTTGGGGAATCCCAGGCACTGCAGCAAAAGTGGGGACAAATACCTGATAACTGGAAAATTGCAAATGTGATTCCAGTTAGAAATTGCATCCAAAACCAATACTGTATTTGGGACCACCTTGAGGAACTGCAGCTATGCTGCATGTGTCTTTGATTAGATAATCGGAAACAGATGCATTAAGAGGCAGGAGTAATACTTCAGCATAACCACCAGGGCATTGAAAGTGGATACTGTGATATTTTTTGGGGGGTTTAGATAATTGCTGGTTCAGATAGTCAATATTCTACTTCATGTGTTGCAGGTGTGCTTGTGTACGTATGCACATACATATCAGACATGCTTAATGCATTTTATAGTGACAGGAGCCTGTGGCCGCAGCCCCTATCGCTATGGAGTTTGCACATTGTCTCCACGTCTGTGTTCATTTTTCTTTGGTTAGTCCAGTTTTTTATTCACATTTGTAGGGTGACTAGCCTCTCAAGTAAGGATGTGAGGGAGCTCGAGTGTGCTCTGTGATGGACTGCTTTTCTGTTCAGGGTTGGTCCCTGACTCCTTCCCACTTTGAAATTGGATTAAGTGAGTGAGGGGGCCATTAATCTACCAAGCTTATTTAGGTAGTGTGGCCTGCATAGGGAGCACCAGACCGACACCAGGGACAAGTCCACAACACAGCACATGTTTATCAAGTGGAAAACGCTTCCCAAACCGTTTCCCACAGCAGCAGTGTATAATCAAGCACCAATAAGCACAGTATGCCCAGTACACTATTCGGCACTTTCTTTTGGCTTCTTGGCTTTCTCTTTTTCTCTCTTGCTCTCTTTTCCCCAACTCCTTCTTAGGCAACCATCATCCTCTTCCTCTCGACTCTGTCTTCTGGAATGAAGGCAGGCAGCTTCTTTTAAGCGGCACCTGGGAGGGCTCCAGATGGCTCGTTAGCACGGTCTGGAATCACTCCCAGGTGTGGTGAGAGCCCAAAGTAAGGCTCTGCTGCTCCCCCTGACAGCTGCCACCGAACCCAACAGGGCTGTGCCAGACTCCAACTCCCATGGAGCCCTGCAGGGCCCCCCCTTGGGTTGTAGCTACACCTTGGCTCACTGCAGGGCCCTATTTTTATCTAGTGTTCCATGGGGGGGACACAAATTGAACACTTTGGGTAGACCAGGTACTCCTCATTACTGGCCTAATACCATCCCTTCGGTGAAGCATGGTGATGACACCATCAAGCTATGGGAGTGCTTATCTGCGACAGGGACAAGGAGACTGGTCAGGATTGAGAGAATGATGAATGTAGCCAAATACAGAGAGGTCCTTGAAGAAAACCTGCCCAGAGTGCATGTAACCTCAGACTGGGGCAACCAATCACCCAGAGTGGCTCTGGGACAAATCTCTGACAGTTCTTGAGTGGTCCAGCCAAAGCCCATAGGACATATGTGGAGAGACCTGAAGACGGCATCCAATCTAATGGAGCATTAGGGGACCTGCCGGGGAGAATGGGATAGATGGTCCAAACTTAGATGTGGAAAGCTTGTCAAGACTTACTCAAGGAGACTCAATGTTGCTGAATAAGGGGATTTTACAAAGTGCTGAGTTAAGGGTCTGAGTACTTGTATGAATGAAAGATTTTGTTTTTTGATTTTCTAATAAATTTTGCAAACCTTTCTGAAAACATATTTTCACTTTGGCAATTATGGGTAATTGAGTGTAGAATGATGGGCAAAAATGGCAAATGTGTCTATTTAAAATTAAATCTACAGCACAATAAAGTATGCAGAAAGTGAAAGGGACTGAATTATTCCTGAATATAGTGTGTGTGTATGTGTGTGTATAATCTTATCCTTGTTTGCTCTTTTATCCCCAGTTATGCCCTCACCTGCTTCACGTTTAATTTAAAGAAATTTGCCATCAAGATTTCCAAATACTTCTAAAGGTGGTGCCTTAAAACGGTGACAAATGCACGCATATGCACCTCTGGTGACACGTCCATATCTCTAGAGCTTTTTGATATTGTATTTTAAGTACCAATTCAGTGCTTCAGTGTATATCCTCATTTCTATCCTGGCATTCTGATATTTCAGTGGCAATAGCTTATTTAAGCTGAGAATTTTGAAATTGCGATTTGAGAAATTTTCTGCTGCAAGGTGAATGAAATATTCTTACCTGAAATATAAAAGCAAAAAGAAATTAGAGGCCAGATATGTGATGAGTTCCTTGCAGGCCGCCACCAAGCCTCGTGCAATACGAATCAAAGTGTGCTTGGCAGGCGACGACGATGAGAGCCGGAGGAATGTAAATACAATGCAAGGCTGCCCTTGTCCAAATCAGTTCAAATCTGTCAGTGGAAGACTTCATCAAAGGCAGGAGCACAATGGAGCCGCTTGGCTTGTGTGTTTAGTTTTTTCTGCTAGTGGCTGCCTGCACCGTTGCATTATTTAACCTTGCTAGGATTGAAAATGACCGAAATTCTGCACAGCCTTTTTCTTTTTCCCCCTGCAATGCCTGAGGAGGCGCTCCCTGAAGATTGCTATTCGGATTTCCAGTTTGCTCTTCTACTTCAGGGTTCAAGAGAAATACAAATTTAGAGCAGCTGAGCTGCCGCCGTGACAGATTTTATACTCTAGGGTGTGTATGCCATAATTTAGAGAGGGTTTATTCTTTATAAAGGAACCTGCAGTCCAGAGCGGTCCAGGGACCTGCTTTTCACGTAATGGGCATCCCTATAACACTTTGATCTTTGGGTGAGTGGTTAATACGTTAATACATGGTTTTCCTTCTTTTCTTCCCCACAAAGCATGTCAGTCAGTCGGTCATTGTCCAACCCACTATATGCTAACACAGGATCATGTGGGTCTGCTGGAGCCAATCCCAGCCAACACAGGGCGCAAGGCAAGAACAAATCCTGAACAGGGCGCCAGCCCACCACAGACAAACCATGTCACCATTCAAAAAAACAGAATGACGTGGAGAATGGCACAGAGGTGACGAGCACTTGGGCTCACAGCCCTTCACGCTCTCTTGTCATTTTGTTGATCTGTAGCTCACTTTTCTTTATTGGGGCAGACAGGTTATCTACGATAGTTGACAATTGACTGTCATGGTGGCTATTCATCCATTTCCTTAACTGCTTATTCAGATAAGGCCTGACCTGTAAGACTAAGCGCAAAGCAGGAGCCACCCCTGTACTGAATGCCACAATTCATAGTCAGCCTATGTTTCTTTGACATGTCAGAAGAAAAACACAAAAGCACATAGACACAGGGAGAGCATGCAGACCCCATACAGAGAGTGACCACTATCGAGTCATTTATTTATCTTACTATGCTTTTCATAATGGCCACCGCCCTGAGTTCTTTGGAAGGTATGATGCAGTGTAGTTTTTTAACTTGTTACCTGATCCATCCAAAAGGGTGCACTGGGACTCCTCATCAGTGAGGTCATTTGGTGTATCGGGTCACATCAGACACCTTCACAAAGAAGGCCCAGGCAGTGTTTTTCAGGACCCAACTTTTTCCCGGCAGCCCCTGTTGCTGCTTGGATAGCTGATCTTTTTAAAGCCCCTTGATGCCAAGCAGTGTGTAAACTTTGCAGATAGATTGGCCAGCATAGCCTCTGCAGCACATCTAACCAGAAGGTGGATTTCATCATTCCTCCCAAAGTCCCCTGTACTTACTTAGTACTTTGCTTTCTCTTAGATGCCTCCTCTCTCTGATCTTCCCAGGGTCCTGCCAACTCGATCAAGGTGAGTTGTTTTGAGGTGACAATGTCCAGTCGCAAAGATTTTACTGCAGTGTGAGCTGGAAAATTTACCTGTTTGCCCAGGTTCACCATTAGCTGCCAATCATGAGTGTCTGAGATATAGTTTGGGCTGCTCCCCTTCCTTTAAAAGGACCTCTAGGAAGGCAGTGGTGCCCACTAATAGTGAAACAGCCTTCAGCATCTGGTCACGTCATGATTGATAGTGACCCTCTGCCAGTGCTTTTGGGCAGCTGCTGAGGAAGTGTTCTAGTGTCCCTTTTCCACAGCAGATGGGGCAAGAAGGTGCTTCAGACTTACCCTAAAGATGGAAATTTGCTGGGCTGGAAAAGACATCATAGATGGCCTCGTTCAAAAACGTAATGTGCTGGAGCCCAGCTCACTTGCCAGCTTGCTTCCTGCTACATTCTTCAATCTTATCCATGCCCCCTGCTGTCACATAACCTGCCATTCTGCTGTTGTGTATTTCCTCTGCTGCTGCTTGCAATTCCTCTTGGATGGAGTGACCCCTCTCCTTTTCCCATGTCTTTCTGTATTGTGGTGTAGGCAGACGGCCTGACACTGCCTGTCATGTTGACTGTGCTCTGACCACTGGCCTGTGCTGCATTATTAACTCTCCAGTTTCTTTCTGGCTCTCCATTTCCTGTCTATATGGACTTCGATGCATGCCAAAGAGACTTTGGGATCTTTGGAGTCCCTATACTGCAGAGCTTCTCTTGTGTGGGAGACCTCAAACACTTCCGTGACGCTGTTAAATGGAAGTGGTAGCTCATTATTCCTCCCGTACAGGGCTGCACTGCTCAGGCTGTGTGGCAGTTCAAGCCAACTAAGGAGGTAGATGCTTACTCTCTTCTCCATTGTCTCAGCCAATGTGATAGGTGCATCGTAAACAAGCAAAAGCAAAGGAAACATGGCAGGATGCTGTGCTGATAAACCCCAGGACTTAAATCTGCCAGGATCTGCCAGGCAGTCCTGACTTGCCTGTTGATGTTTGTCTGAATGTCCGCTACATCTCTGACGCTACAGTCAAAGATCTTTCCAAGGCTCTTGTCTGCTCTCTCGGCGATGAATCAAATTGTGATGCCATCCAGGTAGAAACAGAATGTTTCAGCGATTGTGCCCTTCTTAAGAGTGGGCTCCTTATTGCCCATTTCATTAATTTCTTCAAGTCTTGGAGGATCCACCTGCTGCCTGGTATGGAAAATGTGGTTAAATGGGATGCCATCACATGCCAGTCTTAGACAAATTGTCTCTGCATTTTTTCTACTTTTTACTAAGTGCAGAATTGAATATGGAAAGCCCAGACAGGTTCAATTTTTTGCTCAAATACAATAAGCCAGTGGTGGAATTTCAACAGATGTGGTCATGTGCTATCCTGAAAAGTACATGGCAGCAAGCAACTGGGTGTTGTGCCTGGCCTTGCAGCCTTCTCCATCACCAGAAGGAGCTGATACATCTTTTAAAAATTTCTCATTTCTGTTAAGTCCTGTGAGATTTCATTGTTTCTTCATTAGTTGTGGTACAAAGTTTTACTCCTCTGGAAGCGTAATCCAACTCCAAACTCTTTTATGGTGGCACAATACAAAATCAGAACTGATTGGCTGTATTTCGACTGTTATTGTTGTGCAGTGGTTAGAGTAATTGTTTGCCTTGATGCATTAGTTCAAATCCTTAGCCAAGATTTAGTTTGCATGTTCTTCCCATTTCCCTTCAAAAATGAGCAGTTAGGTCAATAGTGACTCTAAACTGGCCCAGTGTGGGCTTAAATGTGAGTATGCCTTAGGGAGGACTGGCACCATTTCTGAATACTGAATCCCTATAACCCTGAAAAGGACAAACAGCTTAAAAAAGTGGCACTATTGTACAGTGATTCTCACCTCTCCGGGACCTTGATTCAAACTCGACCCCGTCATTAGGTTTTGATTCTTGGTCCAGGTCAAGATTCAAGTTTTCTTTCTTTGCCACATACTCTACAGTTGTATACGGGCAGCAGGGTGACACAGTGGTAGCCCTGCTGCCTTGCAGTTAGGAGACTACTGTTTGTGTCCCGGATCCACCCTGTGTGGAGTTTGCTTGTTCTCCCCATGTCTACATGGGTTTCCTCCAGGTGCCCCACTTTCCTGCCACTGTCTAAAGCACGGGTGTCAAACTTCAGGCCTGGAGGGCCGCAGTGGGTGCAGGTTTTCTTTCTAACCCTTTTCCTAATCAGTGTCCAGTTTTCACTGCTAATTAACTTCTTTTCCCTCTATTTTAATAGCCCTCTTTTTAAGGATTAAGTCTTCTGAATTGATTCTTTTCTTCATTAAATGACAGCCAAACAGAAATGAGACATCAAACGAGCCAACAGATGACCAGCTAAATTGGGACTTCAAACTCTAACCAGTTCCTTAATGAGAAGCTGATTCTTGCTGTTAATTAAACCCGTTATTCAATTCCATGGCTTGTTGCTGCTCTCTTTTTGCCACGGCAAACATTTCCAAAACTTTTGATATTCTGTTTTTTTCTAAGAACTCATTAAATGTTTTGGTAACCTGAGGGATCAACCTTACTGAGACCTTCATCTTTATTTTCAAATTTTGTTTGATGGGTGCAAGTGAGCTGGTCATGTCCTGCTTGTTTTATGTCTCATTACTGTCCGGCTGCTAATTGAGGAAAAAACAACTAAGGGGCCTGAGTCAAGCTAATTAAAGCTAAGACTAAAGAAGTTAATTAGCATCAAAAACTGGTCACTACTTAAGAAGATGGTTAGAATGAAAACCTGCAGCCACTGCGGCCCTCTAGAAATGGAGTTCGACACCCCAGGTCTAAAGGCATGCAGGTTAGGTGAGCTGGTGACATTACAAATTGGCCCTAATGTGTGTTTGGTATGTTGGTGTTTGTCCTGCAATGGGCTGGCGCCCTGTCCAGGGTTTGTTCCTGCCTTGCATGCTATCCTATCCAGGATAGGCTCCAGTCCCCCAGTCCCACCCTGGCCTGCATTACAAGGGTTGGAAAATGGCATGACATGACAGTTACACTTGTACAGTGTGCTTCACTTGTCAGATTATGCAAAAAAAGAGTGAAAAGATAAGAAATTTAGAGAAATAGAAAAGCAAGTAAGGCTAAATAGAACAGTTTGAATCTTAAATATAATGCCATCAAATATAAACAATTTAAATTCTTTATGTAAATAACAGTATACAAGGTGTAATATACAGTGTCTAATGAGAAAACACAGAGCCATAAAAAGGTTTTGTGATCCACCCAATATACTGCAAGCTGCAAGCAAAATTTTGCACAAAGGATCATGTAGTCCACGGGTGTCGAACTCCAGGCCTGGAGGGCCGCAATGGCTACAGGTTTTCATTCTAACCCTTTTCCTAATCACTGACCAGTTTTCACTGCTAATTCACATTTTATTAGCCCTGTTAAAAGGCTTCAGTCCTCTGAATTGGTTCGTTTTCTCATTAAAATGCAGCCAGACAGAAATGAGACGTGAAACGAGCCAACAGATGACCAGCTAAACTGGGGCTTCAAACTCCAAACAGTTTCTTAATGAGAAGCCAATTCTTGCTGTTAATTAAACTCGTTATTTAATTCAATGGCTTACTGTTGCTCTCGTTCTGCCACAGCTGATATTTCCAAAACTGTTGAATTTCTGTTTTTCATAAGAACATCATCAAAGTGTTTTGGTGAGTTGAGAGATCAACCTTACTGAGACCTTCACCTTTCTTTATTTTCAGATATTGTGTGATGGGGCGGTTTGTTTTGTGTCTCATTATTGTTTGGCTGCTAATTAAGGATAAAGAAACAACTAAAGGGCCTGAGTCAAGTTATTAAAAGAAGTAATTAGCAGCAAAAATTGGTCATTAATTAAGAAGATGGTTAGAATGAAAACCTGCAGCCACTGCGGCCCTCCAGGACTGGAGTTTGACACCCCTGATGTAGTCTCCCTAGACAGAGTCCAATCGTGTCTGAGGTGGTACAAAGGGGGTTGGGGGGGGCTTTAGAGCAGGCAAGGAGGAAGAGGCGGGACTGTGGGACTGCACCTGAAAGTGAGGTCAGGACTGGGAGTGGATGGGAGGTCTGAAGAGCCGAAACCATAAGTGGAGTTTGTGGAGGAACCAGAAGCAAATTTAGGTTGGTTTCCCTTATCAGTAGAGGAAGGAGGAAAAAGCATTAGTGCACACTGCCATGACACTGTCAACCCCCGGTCCGGTGTGTCAGCATATTTAGTCAAGCCCATCGACTGCCTCCCAAGCACATGTGTGTGACAAGTGACACAATGACACAAATGAGCCTTCAGGAGGCCTCACACACTCTTTGCTACAGGAGTGCACTCGTATCATAGCAGTGATAGCTTCAGTCCATTGTGCCTCAGTGCTGTTGGCTTGGTCTCCAGCTCTGAGTGACTCCATATTGGAATAACAGGCTTTCAGAAATGGACACACAGTTCAGGTTTTATCTGATCTGAGGTATAATAGAATGGAAAAAAAGAGACCATGGGGTTTGTGTGTTGAAGTCTAACGAGGAAGGCCATTCCTCTGACCATAATTAAATGTATGTGCAAGTCAAAGGATTCAGCCAGCTGTTGCAAGAGGCTCATGCAAACCACAACTCTAATGCCATGGTCCGCATATCATAAAGCACCTTTGAATTCAGCCCCCTTTCTTTGACTGCCTGCTGTGCGTTGGCTGCTTTTCCTTCCATCATTAGCTCTACACTGTATGTGGATAAATATGACTTTCAAACAACCTAGGGACATCTTCAGAAATGAATGGGATTAGAGAATAAAGTCACTGTTCTAAGAATATCTTTGTTAATTAAAGAAAAGAAACACTCCCAAAATGTATTGACATTACGTGAACTGTGAAATCTTCGGCTGCTTATAGAAGCAGCGCCTGACAGACATGAGACCGCTGAACGCACCACTGTTTGATTTTACAGCATGGTGTCCTTTTATTTCTCATCTCTGTTTGATTGAGGATGAAATCACTGGATCCACTTTCCAATAAATCATTTATTCGGCAGCACAGCCGCTCGTTTTTTTTTTTTTTCTTTTCCTCATATGCTATTTTTTGCACTCACCTCCTGCCTTCTACTGCCTACGCAAAGAGTTTCCTCTGGGGCTTCCATCGTCTGTTTATGATGAAGTTGAGCATGGCTGCGTGGCACCTTCATGATGGGTGGGGTGCAGACAATATCATCACCTTTGAGGTTCACAGGTTGAGCAAAGCCAGTCAGATCTAACAAAAAAAGTGTCCAGGGTATACCAGGAGAAAACTTACACTGCCCTATGTGGCGTCTTGCTATATTCTCACGCCATGTCGTCCATTGACAGTGGTGAGGAGATTTGGGTTCAGATCCTGACCCATTTGTGCCCATTTGGCTGGGATTTCATTCCAAAGGCAGGGGGCTCAGAATTGGCTGAATATGTGAGATTGTGCCTTGTGTCTAATGATTAACTTTAATTCACTTTGTTCTTATTACATGCACTTCAATTCAGTCAGACCTGTATATTTTTATGTAGTGCTCTCCACTGCGTACAGTCTTAGAGTCGTGTAACAAGTTCATAGGTACATGCAGTTACAAATATTACAAATTACTAACTACATGACGCATATAAGCAAAGATACAGCTTTATTTAAACGCACATCAAAACAAGCAGTCCCTCGTCACTGATTCAAGTTCCTTTTCTTTGTGTTCAGTCTGTTTTTGTTATCTTTCAAAGGTTATTTTGTAAATGTTATTATTGATTATATTCTTGTTTTCTTTTTAATATATTTCTTAGTCAATATTGTTGAGTTTATTAATTGTATGTTATTGTCTTATTTTAATAGTATGTCTGCCTCATGCGTTCTTTGTATTTTGTGCCATGTTGAACCAGGGGGGGCAGGTCCCCTTGACATTGCAGCTGAGTCCCTCACTGGGGCGTTAGGGAAAACTTCTGCTTTCGATAGTGTCTTGAATTTATTAGGTTTCAACGCTAGGAAGTGCTCTTTTAATTTACTGCTTTTAACTTTTTTTTATCTTTGGTTTTTCAATTTCTGGATGTCAAGACTGATTTTGATTTCTCTGAGAGTTTCCTTTTTTAGTACATCACTCTTTACTTAATTTTTTTTTTTTTGATCTTTAAATATTTTAGTTGTGGCTGGGAAAGAAGACTAACTGGTAAGCCTTTATAATATTATAATCGAGAAAGATAACCAACAAATGGCTCCAAACAAAAGTAGTTGCTTTAAAAATGAAACAACAAGTGATCAAGAGCTCTGTCTTGCTTGGGTATGACATCTGACACCATCTTCTGAGAGTGGGCTGGTACCGGAAGCGCCGGGGCCTTCTCTGGGCATATGTCCATTTCCTCAGCCACATTTGCCAACTCGTACTGTGGGACCCTAAAGTGTTCCCAGACCAGCTAGGAGATATAATCCTACATTCATGAACATATGAACTGCAGAATATGCTTTTGGAGTAAATGGTGTGCCATACTCAGTCGAAAGTACTGCCATTAAGAGAGCTGGTAACTAAGAGCCACTGGAGATTCAGATTTCGGTACTCAAAACACCCGAGTCAATAAAGTTGACATCACTCCAGCAGAACCGTGAATGAGGCTGCATAACATCCACCTTCTGACGGCACGTCTAAATGAATAACTAAAGTGAAGTAACATTACTCTCTAACTGGAAATGCAAACGTGCCATGCTAGAATATAGAAGTGGCATTTGAACACATGGTACATGCAGATCACAATGCTTATCCAAACTCTTTTTACTGTTGTTATGTCACACAGTGATGCAATAGTCAAAATGGCAGAAAGATATCATAACAGATAGTCAAAAGCATGGCGCCAAGTACCTGCAGCGGCCTATGCATCTGTATGTCTGTCTGTCTGTCTGTCACCTCTGTTGCTGCACTCATTACAATGTACAAATTAATTGTTAAGCTTCAGTTACCTTGTGGTACTGATCTCTCAACTTGATTACAGCAATCTTAGCTTTCTAATTTCTCTCAGTGTCAAGTCTCAAGTGTCAAGGCAGGTGTTTCGGAAGAAACCCTGTGGTTGGGGCCTTTCGGCAGCAGATTTTGCTGCTGTTTACTACAAACATTTTAACGAGTTGTCCCCAGACTTGTGTACTCAATTGAGAAGCACGTCAGGCCCCGTGAGACTATGGACTGGTACCCCATACTGTGGTGGATCCTGCTTTGAACCCCTTGCTGTCAGCAGCTGCTGTATGCTACAAAAAAGCAGGACTAGAACATGGATGGATAAAATTTTTGGGTTTCATAACTTGTTTGTGTTGCAAAACTCCTCTCTCTTCATTTCTATAAAATTAAATATTAATAATTCAAGGCAATTCACAGACGTCTTCATAACTTTCAGAATTGTGATTACAGAGTGCTCAAAGCCTCAGAATCTTCAGTTCAAACCCTGACCTGGTCACTCTAGTTGTGGAGTCTGCACATTTTCCTCATGTCTGCATCCTTTCTTCCTGTACTATGTCAGTTTTTTTTCCCCCTCCTGTGTTAGATGTAGGTCAAAATTGGGCCGGCGTGAGGGAATGTGGGTATGCCCTGGTGTGTCCCTATGTTGGTCCCAAAAAAAGCCTCGGACAGGCTCCTCTGTTGTGCCCCCTGCGGCAGTCTCTGCTGCCAGTATCCCTGAATTGTAATTTCCATAAATGATGGATGGGTGAAGAAACCACACTCCCTGGTCACACACACTGACCTTGTTAATCAGTGCACTTACTTGCCATTTTCACTGTGTCGGAATTACTAAATCTAGGATCAGAAAATACACTAAGGATGTTAGAAACACAAAGTTCCACTTCTAATTCGATGTTGTAATTTATATGACCGGTGTGAGGCCTGAAGCTATACAATCCAAAGGTCACCTCTAGCTGCCCAATTTTCTGCATGAAGTATCTGAGGGACTACAGGTTCTTTGTGGCATATAATGAGGAACAAAAACTGACCCCAAGCTGATTAGGATTGATCTCATAAATCAGAGAGTTTCATTGAAGTTGGGAACATATAGGAAGTCTTCGTGAGGCCAAGGAAGAAGGCCTGAACACTGAGAACATGAGCATACGAGGCAAGAAATCTGAGCAAAGAACAAGATGGAAGGTCTCTCAACAAGCTGTGGAATTTTTAGGATTCAGCAAATGAGCATGCTACATGCTAAGGCTCAACGGGAAAATGAGACTTTAATGACAGACCATTTCAGCCTAGTTTAGGGTTGCAGGGAGCTGTAACCTTTCCTCGTAGCAATGGGCTTACTCACACAGTGACCTGTTTAGAATCACTAAGTAAACTTACGTACTGATCTTTGGGGGTAATGGAGAGAAACTGGAGTATCACTACAAAAAATCCATGCATACACTGAAAGAATGTGCAGATGCACTTGGATGTTAACTCTGCACAGGATTCAACCCAAAGGTGTTATCTGTAAGGCTTACTCATGTCCATTTTGGTTCATTTTTGATTCTTTGATTATCATTAATCATGTTAATATTGTTTATTTGTATTATTTGCCTAATTATGTACTTTATGTTAGTTTTACTTACTATTTAGTTTCTGTGTGCTTATATTTGTACTGTCATGTCCCTTGTGTTTGGTGGGTGCTTTCACAAGAGGCAGAGCCGCCTGTCAGTCTCCATTGAGGGGCTCCTCCCAGCCCTGTAAAGGCTCATGGGAACTGCAGTCCCTCTGCGGTACATTGTATGCAGTTGGAGGTTGGTGAGTTTTTCCTTTTTGCTATTTCTTATTCTTTGTATTTACTGGTGTTTTGTCTCTTTGATTTCTGTTTGTAGGATTCTGATTTCTGCTTGTTGTTTGATTTCACGGCTATTTTCCCTGACTGACTTCCTGGTTTTGCAAATTTTTTTCAGGATTTAGACTTTGATTTTTTTGGGTTAGCATTCTTATTTTTAGATGATATTTCAGTAGTCCTATTGACATTGACCTCTGCCTCTTTTCTGACTGTATCTTTTCTCTCAATCCCATTTTCAAACAGACAGTACAAGTATGCAGGGCACTGGATTCCTGAACCAGCTTGAAATATTACAACCGAATTACAGTAATCCCTCCTCGATCGCGGGGGTTTCGTTCCAGACCCCCCCCCCCGCGATAGGTGAAAATCCGCGAAGTAGAAACCATATGTTTGTATGGTTATTTTTATATATTTTAAGCCCTTATAAACTCTCCCACACTGTTTATAAATATTCCCCGCAGAGTTATACAGCATAATCCCTTTGTATTCTCTTAGATATTAGGTAAGATTCATTGAAATTATGTATATAAACACACTGTTTATATACAGTAAAACCTAAATATTATTTTAAAGATATTGAGTGTCTCCGACATCACATATGTTACAGCCATTACGATAGACAGGCCACCAGCAATAAATACGTACAATGCAAGAAAAATAGTATACAGTAAATGTGTGTAGAGTGACACTAAACGTACGTACATGTACTAAGTACTGTAAGTAGAAAATTAATTATGGTTACTCACCAACAATGACACGATGACTTGTCCGATAACAATGAGTTTAATTTTACTGCACAACAAAGGAGAGCGTTACAGCCCTTCTAAAAGAGCCACTTCAGGCGATTGTGTGGCACTGCCGTTGTTCTTCTTCTGGCAGTCTTCAATCCAAATCCCTAAAGCAGATTCCATCCAGACTACTGCCTTATTACATCCACTTACAACTCGTTTTGCACCCTGGTTAAAAGGACACTGCGGCCGTAGATCTTATATTCCTTTCCTACTTTTTAAATAAAAAGAATCGTAGCCTTCAACAAATCTAAAACGTTTACCTTTTCGGCAATCGTTAACATCTTCCGTTGGCGCTTGAGCGCGGTCCCTGAAGCAGTAGTAGATCATTTTGGAGCCATAATGAAGGGCTTGACTATGCACAAAGATAAACACAAAAGAGCACAACTCTTTACACAGCGAAACACGTTGATGCTGAATGAGCGAGACAAGACTTCCTGGTTAACACTGCATTCAGCACGCAGGAACTTAGCTGCGTGCTCTGATTGGTTAGCTTCTCAGTCAGGAGAACTTAACTGCATGCTCTGATTGGTTAGCTTCTCAGTCATTCGCCAATAGCGTCCCTTGTATCAAATCAACTGGGCAAATGAACTGAGGAAGCATGTACAGGAAGTAAAAAGACACATTGTCCGCAGAACCCGCGAAGCAGCGAAAAATCTGCGTTATATATTTAGTTATGCTTTCATATAAAATCCGCGATAGAGTGAAGCCGCGAAAGTCGAAGCGCGATATAGCGAGGGATTACTGTATTTGCTTGGTATAGCAGCTGACATCAAGAAATATTTTTTTCAGGTCTGACATGAGATAGCAATGACAACTACGCTCCTAAACTTTAGCAGTCAAGTAAGAAACAGCTGCTTGCTTACTCGTAAAATAGCGAACAATCTACTACATACTGAATGTATCTAAATGAAAAGACCTGTCACCTGTTGAAGGGAGTAACGAATATCTCAGGAACACAGAAAAAAAATGAAAAGCTTTCAATAAAAAACAAAATAAATAAAATAGTTAAACATTTGTGATCTTTCTTTCTCCTCTCATCCATAATTGTGTGGTTTCAGTTGGCCCGTGTCAGACAATGGTGGGCTCTTCTTAACTGAACTTGTTTATTTAACTGATTCATTCACCAAATCCATTTTGGCACAATTGGAACAGTACTAAAAGAAACTGGGGTGCACACCCCATTAGGAGTAACAAAGCATTTTTAGATTTGAATGTGTTTTAATGTGAACTCAAATTGTAGAATCCCTTGACTCCACTTTTTAAACCATCAGGCTCGGTCAAGTCTTTTAAAAAATACCTAAAAACAGAGACAGGCACCTGGAACATCCTTCATGATCTTATCTGCATGCTACCTCGGCAGTTCAGTTCACATACATGTCCATGCCTGAATTCTTTCATGAAGAAAGGAAAAAAATGTGTAAAGAGTTAAATACATAAATAATAGATGATGGAGACTTAAACATTTCTTAAATAAACAGTCCATAAAAGCAGGTAAAACAATTTTTCTTTTGAAAAAAGGTCAAAACCAGTCATTTCAGCCATGCATGGACATTCTCTCCCTTACCTCTGCTATACTACAGGCTTTAATTAATAGCCCAGTTTGCAGATACCAGCCAATCCCATTGAGCTCCGCCTCCTTAGCTACTAACGAGGAGGTGTGGTAATGGTAAAACAGGTGCGGCAAGCTGGACACGCCCACTGAGGCTCCACAGCCTGCTCTGCTGCACACCTTCAGGGAAAAGAGAGAAGAGTAAATGTACAGGATATGACACACACACAGGGCGTGTTAATTCAAAGCAATAGAGGTTCATTGGCGTCCACTTTCATGCCACATTCAAAGCTCTGCTCATACAACTGGGTTTAACAACCATTGACTTCACCTCTGCACCACACCGTCCGCCAGAGTCAGGTTTAAAGCCATCAGGAGAGTCACCTGCATCAAGGAGCTTGTTTTCCATTCTGCGGTTACCTCATCGTTCGAAAAGGAAGGGTTCAACTTTCTTGGTGTGTGTATTTTAATACACTGAGGCACCTGAGAGTGGCGACATGTTGAAATGCAAGTAAGAATGTTAATGCACTCTGAACACGTGGCAATACTAGTACTATTGCTACATGATCTGTTGGCATTTGGTGACCTGCAGTGTGTGCAGAGATAAAGGCTGTTGTTGGTCAAAGAGTTAGCCACATGGGAAGGATGAGTGAAGGTAACACAGAGGACACTTAACTGTTTGTAAAGATGCTATATCAATATTGTTATAAGAAGGACTGTGTCACTGCACCTCATTTAAAAAGAACTATTGGTGAGAAAAACAAAGGAAGTTGGAAAAGGAATATTCTGGCATGTTATTAACTTCCCTTCTTGTTTGCCCATTTAATGCATCCTGGACAGCCCCCTAATAAGCAGCTTGCTTCAGCTGTTTCCTCCCTGGGTGATGACTCAGCTGCCATTATGAGAGGAGTGTGCCCGTGACCCCTAATTAATGAGTGATCTGATTGATGCATAGACCCAGATTGCCACTTTCTTATGGTGCTGAATTCTGAGCACTACTTCAGCTGGTGCCCCTTTCATGAAGGTCCATCACATCCAGAGCTCTAAATGCAGTGCAGTGCCGGCCAGGCTGCCAAGGGGGTACTTTCTGCTGTTTTCATTTTTCTCTGCTTGTGCCTCTGTGGTTTGTAAAGACTTATGCCGTAGTTGGTGCCTCCTTGCTTTATAAATATGTTTTCAGATGTTCAGGCCCCAGAAGTGATATTAGGCAAGTTGAAACTACTAGACAAGCTTGACTTTGTGTGGACCGTTACAGCGGCTATAAAAAGTATTTCTCTGCCTTGGAGATTTTTAACATTTTATTGTTATACAACATTGAAGCACAGTGGATTTAATTTTGCTTTTTTTTTGACACTGATCAACAGAAAAGAACTCTTAAATGTCACAGTGAAAACTGATCTCTGCAAAGCGGTCTAAATTAATACAAATATCCATCCATCCATCCATTATCCAACACGCTATATCCTAACTACAGGGTCACGGGGGTCTGCTGCAGTCAACCCCAGCCAACACAGGGCGCTAGGCAAGAAACAAACCCCAGGCAGGGCGCCAGCCCACCGCAGGGTGCACACATACACACACACTAGGGACAATTTAGAATTGCCAATGCACCTAACCTGCATGTCTTTGAACTGTGGGAGGAAACCCACGCAGACACAGGGAGAACATGCAAACTCCACGCATGGAGGACCCGGGAAGCGAAGCCGGGACTCCTAACTGCGAGGCAGCAGCGCTACCCACTGCGCCACCATGCTGCCCTAATACAAATATGCAACCAAAAAATAACTGATGGCATACTTATTTAAAATGACACCCCTAAATCATCACTGGCGCAGCCAATTGGTTTTGGAGTTCAATGGAGATCACCTGTCTGGGGTTTCCATTGATTGCAGCACAGGTCCTCCTGCTTCTGAAAGGTCCTTTAGATGGTGTGTGAGTATGATGGCCAGACCCCCACAATGAATACAAAAGAACACTTCAAACAACTCTGTGAAAAGTCTTGGGATGGGGACAAGAAAATATCGACGATCCCTCATTGTACAGCTAAATCAATCATTAGGAAGTTGAAAGAGTACGGCACTTAATCATGCAAGAAGACAACTAATGGGGGAGGCCGCCATGAGACCTATGATAACTTTAAAGGAGTTACAAGCTGCAGTGTCTCATAATGGACAGACTGTACAGAGATCCAACTATTGATGGGTACTTCACCCATTGCAGCTTTGTGAGAGAGTGGCAAAGAGAAAGCTACTTTAAAAAAATAAACGTACATGAGATCTTGGCTAGAATTTGTTTAAAGGCACTTGGGAGATTTTTCTATATACAGATTAAGCTCTTTGGGCATCAGACTAATTGCCATGTTTGGCATAAGCCAATACTGTACATTATTTAAACACAGTGACTCCACCGTGAAGCCTGGCAGTGGCCTATGGTGGGGATGCCTCTCTGCAACAGGCCCGGGAGGCTTGTGAGGGTAAAGGGAATGCAGTAAAGTCAGAGTTAATCCTGGAGGAAAACTTAATGTAGTCTGCAAGAAACCTGTGCCTTAAGAGACGATTTGCTTTTCAACAAGACAACAACCTCAAGCATAAAGCCAAAGCTACACAGGAATTGCCTTAAAACAACAATGTGAATGTCCTGGAGTGGCCGACCGAGCTTGAGCAGCATTACAAAGAAGAAGGGCGATAAATGTGAGTGTGGGGATGTGCAAAGCTGATGGAGACCTGAGCACTCACACTGTAGGCTATCATGGCTGCCAAAGGTGCATCAACTAAATACTGACTTGAAGAGGGTGAGTGTTTACACGGTCAGTTATTTTGAGTTTTGTGTTTGTAATGAATTTAGACCACTTTACAGAGATCTGTCTTCACTTCTGTCTAAAGTAAAATACTGATTATTGTCAATGTAAGAAAAGTGAATAAACTCCTCTTTACGTTAACATTGTCTAATAATGAAATGTGAAAGATTATGAGGGCGTCACTACTTTGTATAGACGCCATATGTGCCTCTTGCCCTTTGTCTGTAAAGCAGCTATCTCTTGACTCCTAATCTGAATCTGTCAGGTTTGATGGGGAGTCAGCCCCAGGAGCAATATGAAGAAGTTAGGAAACTTCTCAGTCCAGACAAGAAGATCCTTATTTTCAATAACACGTTGAGCTAGGGATGTGTTCAGAATGTTTGGTGATTATTGCTGGGGTTCAAATCTGCAACCTTGTATGCCGGGATTCCTGTGAAGGAGGGCATTTTGAGAAGGGCAGGTTATTATTTTTTATTGTTCCTTCCATCCTCTCTTGATTTGTATTTTTTTTTGTTTTTAACCTTTGTCATGAACAAGTGGAGGTCTTTTTGTGGGATCGTTTTTCCCAGTCAAGCTTGTGAGGTTCTGAAAACTTTTAGGAGGCACTTTTGTCCAGCATGTTGTGCTTTGACTGTTTTCCTGGATTAGTGCTTTTCCCAAGTAGGCATTATTTATCTCAAGTACAAATATGTAGCGCGTTCCCAAAGTGCTTGCCTATTGTCTGTCACTTTCTAACAGCTCTCTCACTAGTTGTAATAGGATTGTCCACGCAAGGCTGGCAGCGCACAGAGCTTGACTGCTCTCCAGCTCCACTCACTGCCATTGAAACCAAAAGCCCCTTTAATTCCTTGCCACAGGATCTGAAGCTTTCTGCCCTTTATATATTAGGCTTTTATTGGCTCGCCTTGCTTTCCTTTTCAGTCCCACAAGAGTTATTCCAAGTGGAAGTCTTAATTCTTTGCCAAAAGTTGTTACCAAATGCAAATTACACTAATGGCTGTTGTCAGCGTGGCCCTGTGTTCTCTGTTAAAATACGTCTGACAGCGGGATCAGCCTGCTTCAATACAACTATAGCTTCTTTCTTTCTTTCTTTCTTTCGAGAATCTCCAGTTTATGAAGCCTTATAGATTTGACTGTCTGTGCTTGATGGCCTTCATCCTAAGAGTGGAACCAAAACTCCTGTACTCTGATTGGCCCAGATAACCCGCAGAAGGCTGTTTTTCAGAATATTGCTTCTAGAGGAAAATTTGGGTTATTGATTAGAAGAAGGTTACAGCAATCCTTTATTTTCTACATTTTTAAAACACAAAGGTACTGTTACAGGTTACTCAAATCCTGCTGACTTTGTCATCCTCACTGTTGAATGCTTCAGACATTGATTTTTGTGTTTGCTTGAATAGACTTGCTATCTACAAATAAAAATTAATTTTATTTGAATTGGCAACACTGAACAACATGAGCCCACTCATACATACAGCCAAGACAAGCAGAGGGCCATTGTACAAGTGCAGTGCGGGACCCACTAGTGTCTCCTACTCATTATTTTCAATCTGACATGACAGTTAAAAACATGAGTTAAAAGAGCATGGCAGCACTGTTGGTCAGTGAGCAGTATTGCGTCCTCTCAGATCCAGCATTTTAGGTTCAGAACCTGCTTGTGGTCATTACCCATGTGGAGTTTGCATGTTCTCCCTGTGTATTTTGTTTTCCTGAGTCCTAAGGATATGCAGGTTAGATGATAAATTGGCTCAGTGTGAGTCTGTACAAGTGGACCCCTTGATGGACTACTGTCCCAATTCAGTTTTTTCCTGCTTTGCACCCAAGTGCTGCCTGGGTAGGCTCCAGCCCACCTTGACCCCACAGTGAGTATGTTATGTTGTGAGTAAAAACAGCAGCCCTGATTTGTAAATCTTTCCACGTGTGTGAGTTTTACGGAGGTATTCATTTTATTATAATGACACTCTTAAAGCTACTCAGTCTAATTCAGGGTCATAGAGGAGCTGGAAGGTACCTCAGCAGCACTGGGTGATAAATGGGAACCAACTCTGAGTAGGGTGCCAGTTCATTGTAGGGCCTAAACCCACACACTCACACTCACATCTGTGCTGGTAACTGAAAGGTTGCTGGATAGAATCTCAGCAGTGCCAGAAGGAATGCTACTCCATTTGGTCTTTGAGAATGGCCCTTACTTTTTAATTGATCTTTTGGGGGGGGTTTAGGGGGGTTTGTACCAAATAACTGGCCCTGCCCTCTGACCCCAAGCTTCTTTCTCCCTGTCTCTCTGTGTCTCTGGAGTGTAAGTATCATCATTGCCACTCTTAGTCATGTTGGTCAGTCTGAGAACACCAGTTAACCTAACACACAAATATGCTGGGTCTACGAGGCTGCAATGTTAACCACTGTGCTGCCCAGTTATTACTATAATTATTATTATTATTATTAAGACATAAAGTGACACAGTAGGTCTTAGAAGCTCGCTACCTTCCTGTCTCCCACAAAGCCACCCTCCTCACCATATTCTAAAATCAGTCTTCAGTCTCCATTCCATTTGCTTTCTTTCTCCCAACACCCTTCTGCAGTCCACCACCTTCACCAGTGATGCTGACTGAAGAGCACCCCCCCCTTCCAAAGATTCACACAGAGGCTTTTCTGTGATCTGTGATTATTGCTAGTCTTGTATATTTCAGCCTTTCAATCAATTGGTTTTACTGCAGCATCTGATTTGCACAAGAGGACCTCACAGTCAGCACTGATTTACCCGAGAAGGGCAACATATGCTCATTTTCTTTGTAGCCTTTCATGATGGTCACAGCCCAGAGCGTCTGAAACATGTCAGCAGTGTGCACCTTCCTTTATTAAATACCATAACAAAGCCTAAAGGGAGGATTGAAGCACATCTTTACTCTGACACCAATTTTGGTTACATGAGTGATCTTTCTATCAAAAGAAACCCATCTTTTTTCCCAAAACCTTACCATATTTGTACAAGTGTAAGTCAGTAATTATCTGCACTTTTGTGGTAATTTCATTTGTGTTGTGCTTTCCCAATATACGTATCAAAACATGGTGTGTCACAGACGTTTCAGCCTTGTTCAGTCAACTTCTCTTGTTGTTTTCTAGGAGTAGATGTGGGTGCTCAGCTCTCCATTTGTGCTAAAGAAGAGTAGCAAGCAGTGATCCATATTTTATAGGCTGAAGGAGTATCGGGGCCATCGGTTTGTCAGAATAATGGTATGGACTTGCTTAATGCTATCGCCGCTGATAGTGGCCGTGGAAGGGCATCCTGTTCCTTCTTCATGCTTAATACATATCCGACCAATTTTGAACTTCTCAATTAATTTATAAACACTCTACCACGGTAAAACACTGTCTCTATATTGTGCCTTGTAGCGTGTGGCTGGGGCCCTTGCCCAGCTGGGACGCCTCCACTCTGGGAGGACTGGGGTAGCAAGCGTGGCCAGAGCGTTACCTCCCCCGGGATGCTAGATGGCAAATCGCCTGGGTTGCAGCGGTGCCTCGGACTCATGCAGGGCTTCATGCGAGTCGGTGTGTGGTACAGCCCTCTTGGGGTCCTCAGGCGCTGCCGGGGGTGCCGCAGCAGGAGCTGCTAAGCCCTTATGGGCAGTTCTTCTGCCATACCCGGAAGTGCTGCCGGAAACAAGTAATCAAGCACCTGGAGCACTTCTGGGTGCTTTATAAAAGGAGCCAGCAGCCACTACTCGAGGAGCCAGAGTCGGGAGGAGGAGTGACGGAGCTTGACCTGAGGAGTGAAAGAAGAGAAGGAAAAGAGTAAAGGAAGGGATTATTTGTTTGTGCATTGTGCTGTGCTTGGACTGTGTTGATACTTGTGGGGAACGGGGAAGGCATTTCCTACAAGGGAAAAATAAAAATAAACCATGTGTGCCTTGAACTTGTGTCCCACGCTTGTCTGTGTCAGGTTCAGCTAGCGGTGCCAGCCTGGTGGGCCACAGCCTTCATAGGATTTTAGCCTCTGCTACACCATCAGCCCACAGAAAGCAGATTACTTCTCTCTGCTCTTCTTTGGTGCAAACAAAACAGCCATGTTTACTTCTAGAAACTGACTGATCAAGTTCAAAACTTGTTTCCTCATGTGCGTTGGAAAGCGTTACAGTCAACCCAAACAAAATGATCACAAAAGTGTGAATTTTTAATGATTAACTTGCGCTCGTACATGCAGTCGGTAGCTAAGAGACAGGAGAGCCATTATTTACCACAACATCTTAGGCTTATCAATAAACACAAATCATCTCACACTTCCAAACAATGCATTGTCTATAAAAGGCAATTGATTTTGACTACTTTGCAGAAATCTGTTTTCATTTTGACATTAAAGAATCCTTTTCTGTTGGTTATTGTCAAAAAAGGCAACTTAAAACCACTGCGATTCACTGTTGTAGAACAATAAAATGTGAAAACTTCCGGTAGGGGTGAATTCCCTTTATAGGCACCATAAATATGCATAAGCCTAAATAGCTTCAAACGGAGAACAGAGGCATCTCATTATATTTAGAGTTATGAAACAATTATTACAATTATGCAATGTAATAAAATATAAAAGTTACACTCTAAAAGGGTGCTGGTGATAAGGTCTGTTTGTCAATATTAGACTTGTCCATACCAGACGTGCTTTTGTAATTCAGGCCTTTATCAGACCCAGACATTAAAAGAAGGACCAAAAAACAATAAATCATATGTTGAAAATAAGGCTTTTAATTAACAATTAATAAAATCTGCATATCTTGACTCTTCCAGGTTAACAAATAAAGTGTCACATTTACAATAATTGGGTAAAATGAATACCTCTGGAGATAACAACTCCAGGATGTATAGAAACTGAGCTCAATGGAGAGGCAATAGTCAACTGGGAGATCTTTGCACGTTTATCATCTATACTCTGTGTTGCTTAATAATTTGCAATTATACCCAAACTATTTATAGTTTTCAGGTCCTTGTTTTAATGGCTGACCATGAAGTTGAAGGTGGCCAGCACCTTTACCTGGCCGACACTTCTTCATAATGGAAGGACCAGGAGAGAGATTGTGCAGCGGGCATTATCTCCCTCAGATTGCTATATGGCAGACCCCCTGGGTTGCTACAGCACCACAGATTCCCACAAGGCACCGTGGGACATGGAGTTCTGCAGCTCAGTCCTGTTGGCCCCGGCAGGGGGTGCCGCAGGGATTGGCGAGCTCACGCCTCACCCGGTAGTGCTTCTGGACCATGCTTAAGGAACACCTGAAGTACTCCCGCGTGTTACATTAAAGGAGCCGGATGCCACAGCTCTGAGAGCCAGAATAGGGAGGGAGGAGACGAAGCTTGCCAAGAGGAGTGGTGACAGAGATGAAGAGAAAGACGAAGAGAGAGAAGAAGACAAAGTGCTGTGCCTCTTGATACTGTGCTTTTGTTCTTAGGTCTACCTTGTGGGAAATTGGCACTCTTATGTTCCCCCTTAACCCTTTTCAAGGGACTGCATCAGGGCACCACTGCCAGAGTGGGGGTAAACATCACTGTCTCTGAGAACTTGATGACTTTTTCTGGAGTCACACAGAGCTCTGGCCTAGCCCCAGTACTATTTTGCAGGTCCATGGACTGGACACTTGAACAAATGTCACAGAAAGATTGCATGACCATACCAGAACATAATTTTTCAGATTTAGACAATGGTGATGACGTTACATTGCACAGTAAGCTCTTCAGAGATCTTTCAACCAAGTTGAACTGGAGGTGTCCTGTCTTTGCTTACCTGTGTCTTAGCAGAAAACCAAACTGCAGATTTTGAGGGGCTGGAAAGTGCAGAGGAGACATCTGCATTCAGAGTCACGAGGTGAACATTGTCACCAAGTTTACCTGCTGTGGACCACCGGGGAGGGTACAGCTCCCCTAACCTGACACAGACAGGCAGACACAAGTTTGCCACATAGCACACAATTTCTTTCACCCCATGGCACAGTACAAAAATAAGCACAGCACAATAACACACAGTCCTTTAAACACTTTCTTCTCTCCGTCTCTTGGTCTGTCCTTCCGCCTCCTCTCCCTCTCAGGCAAGCTTTGTCCACCTCCTCTCGACTCTGACTTCCCAAATGAAGTCAGGCAGCTCCTTTTATTCAGGTCCTGGGAGTGTTCCAGGTGTTTCATCAGTATTACCTGCAATCACTCCCAGGTGTGCTAGAAGTCCTCTATAAGGCTCTATTGCTCCCCCTGGTGGCCCCCACTGAACCCAACAGGGCTGCACCACACTCCAGCTACCAGCGTGCCCTGCGGGAATCTGTTGTGCAACAGCCGCCCAGGAGGGCAGCCCTCTAGCATCCCAGGGGAGGTATTACCTCACCGATGCTCTCTCCCCCAGTCCTTCCATTCCTTTGGAGTCCCGGGCAGATAACGGCTGTGGCCGCTCGTCACACTGTCTAGAAAGTGTACAGAACTCCAATGGTTGGCGTATTCTCAATGTCTGTCTGGCTGTTACTGCCCTTAAATCCTCCCTGAAGAAGATCTAATTCAGCACCAAAGTCAGAGTCTACTACTGTAAATCGGCATTCTACTTGTACTGGTCAATGGTTTGGAATCCTGGTCCTTGTTATCTTGTGACATACAGAGAGACATGTATGTGGTGCCAGCTTCAAATCAACTGATTCGACCTCATGCAGAATTCAAAGGGCATTGTCAATGCAGGGTTAGAGCCCATTGTAGCCACTGTTGCCTTCCACCGACTTGCACTATTTGGTCATGTTGCTCTTTTGAACAGTTCCACCCTTTGCCATGGATTTTTAACATTCACAGTTGAGAAGTGGCTGGGAAAGATCTCCATGGTACGCATGGATATTTCAGATTAGCAATAATACTTTTTCCACCATATTGAAGGAATGTTTGCAGATTGGCGCATTGAGAAACCGATGTCCATACATTTTGATTTGTATTATATTGTATGGAGGTCTGAGATGATCATAATAAACAATTTTTTTGGTTATTAATCTGATGCGGTATATGTTCATACTCTAACGTTCTATCGGCCACACTGAATGATGCAGATAACAATTAAACGTTATGTTTCCGTCCCAAGTTCAAGTTCTGGCTTGTGTGCTGTGTTTGTAGAGTTTGCATGTTCTCTTCTTGTCTGCATTGTGTTTTTCTCCAAGTACTAACCTCCCACCTCCCAAACTTATACATATTAAGTAAACTCTGGAATTGGCTGTCTATAGATGTGCCTGTGAATGGCGCCCTCTCTGGGCTGGTTCCTGGCATGTGCCCAGTGCAGTTGAGATAGGCTCCACCCCGACTCCATGACTGGATTAAATGGAATGACCTTCACAATTTAGTGAGCAGCAAGTCGATAATGTGTGCTGCTCTCAGCAGATCTGAACAGCCCATAGGTATGTTGCTTCCCAGCACTGCCCCTACCCACTAGCCCACTCAATGATAGCCACCACTGTTGCTCTTTTGCAGTCCGTGTCTAGGGAGGCGTCCACGCGGTTTGATCACACTCGTCACCGTTCCGACAAGTACAGGAGGCCGACTGCGGGCCGCTGCTGTGATCGCTGGCTCACTTGATTTGCCAGCGCCTTGCTCAGCCGCCACAGGATCTGTACTGTATGGTAATTCATTAGAGCAGCTCCTGTTGAGCTGAATATAAACCCTTGGTGATGCAAAAGGATGTTTTTTTGTCCTAAAGCAGCTTCCAGTCTTGTCAAATCCCAGCGGATTTAAAAAGCATGAAACACATCATCACGTCTTGCATGGGATTAAAGCTAAGATAATGAAAACTGGTTTAATATGTATGGTAAGAAGGGGGATTAGAGTGATTTGGTCATATTTTATTGTGATCATTAAAATGGGGGAATCGCTTTACGTGGGGTGTCATATGAGAGATTTTACATTTATTGACCCAAATATTTTTTGAAATTAATTTGAAATGAGCAGCTCTGATAATTCCTGGTTTCAAAACTGAGTGACTTTTAAAGTTATCAGAGTAATAATAAAGAATAAACAAACAAAATTAAAAAAAAAACTACGATAATCTGGACATTGTGGCTTCAGTCTGAAGCTTTAATGCAGTAATCATGAGATTGTAAATGCCAGATTTCCGATTTTTAAAGAAGAAGGTAAAAAGAGCAGAATATCATCTTGTCTGGTATGGGCAACCATCGTGGGGGAGGGGTGGTGGGTGATTACAAAAATCCCCCCCCCCCCCCACCCCAATTGAAGCCGTGCCATTAATGATGCCTCGTCCCGACTTACGTCTCTGGTCCCATGGAGCATGTTAATTCAACTTGAACACGCGTCACTGGATGTAGTCCGGAATTCTCATTTCTTTGTGATCTGTGTAATGCCTCACTTATTAAATAATCGAGTGAAACTTTAAAGAGACATTTTTAAAGAGTTTTCTCGATGGCTCTGACTTGCGAGTCCACAGGATGGTGATACTCTAAAAGCTGGCCTGATTGTATTTTTTAGTGGTGACAAAATGACAGTGAATGGTGCTGGGGAGTAATGGTTGGGGTGTGAGCTGCCCTTTGTGTTCAATGTGGCATATGGGACCTTCCCAAAAGGTTTCATTTTTCCAGTAATTAGTTGCAGCCTTCAAGTATTCAATGCAATTTTCAGCCCACTTGTGTTTGAGAGAGGCTTTTATTGGATTGCAGTAAGACATTCTTGAATCTGAGACCATTTTAAGCAAGAGGGTCTGACATTCCCATTGCATATTTAAACCAAACAGTGATTAACTAATTAAATGAAATATAAATTCCCTGGAAAAATAGTAACTGTGGTTAACTGTGCTGCTGTGGATAATCTAAACTCTTCAGATGTGTGCATCTTAGAACCACATAATCATTTTAAGCAGACTATGTAGGATTGTAATATTTTTTTCGCAATGATATAATTATGTTCTGAGATTTTTCAGGTAGGTAAACGGGAGGTTTCGACTTAAGGTAGTGTACTCTGTAATCATGGGGACAGAGCATGGCGACATGTTGCATCTTGATTAGCACTTGTAATGCTGCTGTGCTCTGTACAATTGACAATAATGACCTGATAACTGCCACCCTGTGCAGGGGTGATTCCTACCTTGTGCCTGGACGCTGCCAGGATGGGCTGTGCCCTGTGACCTCGAATGCGATTAGACAGGTTCGATAATTGATGGGTGGATGGATGTCACTGTACACCAGCTGCTCTAAAGACAGAGGACCTTGAGCTTGAATGCAGTTTTGCTCTGTGAAGAGATACAAGAGACAAAGGATAATTAGGAGACCCCCACCTGCCAGATACTGGGGTGCTGCTGGTGAAATACCACTCATCCTATTGTAGGGCTTTTTTTTCTGATGTCAAAAACCCTTGTGATCATTCCAAAAGGTGTGCTTTTCTACAAATTATTTGTAGCCTTTAAATATTCAATATAATTTCCTGACCACTAATGTCTGGGAAAGGCTTTTATTGGATTTCAGTGAGATGTTCTTGAATCTATGACCGTGATTGGCTTTTTAAGTAAGAACATGTGACAGTCAGACTTTTCCCATCGCCCATGTAAACCAAACAGTGATTAAGTGTACCCATGGAAACAGTCATTGCAACCTGCTTTGAAGCCAGTGGCCCCTCAAGTGACGCACCTTTCAAACATCATTAGGACAATCTAGATGAGGACAGGCCATTCAGCCCAATAAAGCTCGGGAGTCCTATCCACTTAATTCCTCTAAAATAACATCAAGTTGAGTTTTGAAAGTCCCTAAAGTCCTACTGTCTACCACACTTCTTGGTTGCTTATTTCATGTGTCTGTGGTTCTAAGTGTGAAGAAAAACTTCCTAACATTTGTGCGAAATTTACCCTTAAGAAGTTTCCAACTGTGTCCCCATTTTCTTGATGAACTCGTGTTAAAATATCAGTCTTGATCTACTGGACTAATTCCTAAAACACTTCAGTCATGTCCCCTCTTAATCTTTTGCTTAAACTGAAAAAACTCAGCTCTTCTAATCTTTCTTCATAACTCATCCCCTGTAGCCCTGGACATAGCCTAGTCGCTCTTCTCAGGGCTTTTTCGAGCACTGTTATGTCCTTTTTGTAGCTTGGAGACCCAAACTGCACACAGTACTCCAGATGAGGCCTCACCAGTATGTTATAAAGCATAACCTCCTTGGTCTTGTACTCTACACATCGTACTGTATAGCGTAACATTCTGTTATAAACTGACAGCTGAAATGATACAGTAGTAACAAAATGGAAAAACTACCATCAGCCAGACAAGGACCTCACTGAATCTGACCCCAAAAAAAATTAAAAGGGGCTCACCCAAGTCAGTCTTCATCCTAAAATCAAGACAATCCCAGAATGAGGCTTAGGCATTTAAAAGTTCAAAATACTTTAAATGCACAAAATGGATAAGGGACAGGATAACTGAAAACCTGTGGCTTGAAAAGACAAAAACAAAATGATGTTCATAAAATTAAGAGAATGTATTAGAGAAATGAAAGAGAAAAGGCAAAATGGTTTAGTATGTTGTTGTTGATTAATTAAATTAAAACTTTAGTCTGCATTGGCCTGTATAATAGTGGAACCAATAAAACCAGGCGATAAGCAGTGCAAATTGATCCTGCTGATATTTTCATCCATTTGGGATGAAGATTAAAATAGTTAAACTTCTTATATAATACGCTACTGTGGCTGTTCGTTTGTTCATTTTAAATCACCTGTAGCTCGCAAACGTTTGACCTATTGACCTGAAATTTGGTACACATATGATGATTGACCTCCAAGGTTATTCCTCTTTTTATTTTTATTTTATTTTATTGTAGAATTAACTCTCGGCAGCGGGCAGCAGGGCAGCTGTGCGGCACATGCATACGGGCGCCGTTCTCATCCCCACCACCTTCACCGTCACTTCCCCTACCTCTTCATATCTTAAACCAATCTTGAGGTAGATTGAAGACTTGCTCAAGTGAAAAATTAAGGAAATGTACTAAGTAATTGCAACACAAAACACTGACTTAATCAGTTTTAATGCGAAAAGATGCCAACCAAAGAAGAGAAGCAGCGGGTCACTAGGATGAAGTCAAGAAGAGCTGCTCAGAAAGCAGAAAGCGCATCAACCTCTGAGCAAATGAATGCTAAACATACAGAGAAAGTGGATGAAAACTAGGAATGATCAAGTCAAGTATATTCCCTGCATGTTATTGTTACTGTATTTTATAAAATTTTAAACTTATAAATAAATTATCCTATTCAATAGATATTTAGAAGTTCTTTTAGTCTATTCTTTGTTATTTAAAAGCCTAATTTGTAGAAATTTTAAATATAATTGATGACTCCTCCACTCCAAAGTGACTTGTGTATCACACAATTAATCACAACCCGAGCTCTAGCAGTGCTGATGGCGCACAAAAGTTGAACCAGGATTTAATGTTTCTGTCTTTTAATATTTAATTGTTTGTGTAATTCTTAGTGCTTTTAGTATGTTGTCTTGCAACAGTTTAGGAAATCATAGTACAGTAAAACCTCGATTATCTGTCAGGGGTTGCGGCCAAGGCTGTGACGTATAAGTGAAGACGGATAACAGAACAGCTGCTTTTAAATTGATATACAGTAGATTAATTTAGTGAATAGTCGTGTTTATTTACAAAAAAATAACAAAATACAATACAGCTTTAACAAAATTAATTAGTTCATATAATATTGTAACGACCAGCGTAATAAGCAAATCCAACTCTTAGGTACTGAACTTTTCTATGTTTTACTTGGAGTCTTCCGTCTTATACTCATTTATCTGGGTTACAGAGCACACCTCCAAAACAATAAAAGAAAGCTTTCCCTACCAATCAGTTTATCTCCTGCCACTTAAATTCAGTCTTTCTCTATATCGCAAACACTCCTGCTTATTGTCTCCTGACTCCCTACTCAAAACTTCCTTCTGCCACACCTTCCTTTTTCTCCTAACTTCTCCTGTTACTCATCTCCTAAGAGGCAAGTCCGGCCCTCACAGAACAGAAGCCCTTCAGCCAGTCCTATCACGTAGAGCATTCATTCCACCCTTTCTGCCACCGCACAGCGCGTCACAAGCTCCCTGAACATCACAATATATTAACAAAACATAATATAATAGAACTTAAAAAGAAAATTGCAATACAGAAGAACATTAACATTAATAAAGAATAACATCACCGTCATTGGTTTCCATTTTCGACATATTTTTCAAATTTGTCGGCATCACGCTTTCTATCATTCACTGTTCTTCCTACTCCATAAATAGAAGCAATATTTGAAACACTTTTACCATTTTGTAAATGTTTAATAATTTCAGTTTTTTCCGACACCACACGCATACGTTTATCGGCATTAATAATGTATAGTAGATTAATTATAACAAAAGAGAATAATTATGATACGCTATTAAAACTGAAAGTATGTAAGTAAGAGAAAGTTGTTCCAATGTGCACAGCTGGCGTGTGCAATGTTATTTATTTAATTTTTTTGGCCCTGATAGTTATTGGAGACTGACTGTTAATTGAGTGGCAAATAATTGAGGTTTTAATGTATTGTAGTGAAACAAATGGACACGGAGAGGGACAGAGCCATGATTTATATTCCATGCTACAAAAAGTGTTTTCAATAAATCTATCTATCTATCTATCTATCTATCTATCTATCTATCTATCTATCTATCTATCTATCTATCTATCTATCTATCTATC
>JANRMT010062850.1:505521-530527 GCA_026402145.1 Polypterus bichir lapradei
ATCTATCTATCTATCTATCTATCTATCTATCTATCTATCTATCTATCCTGTAAGGAGAAGATGCCATTAAATGAACATGCACTTGTTCTCAAACTCAATGAATCCAAGTCTGTGCTCTGGGAAGAAGGAGCCTATCCTAATTTATCGGGTGCAAGACAGGAAGTCTTGGCAGTGTCTTAGTCAATTGCAGGGCAGTTGAGACATATATGAAGATTTCATAAAGATGAACTGGAACAGACTCTTTTTCATGACTGCTTTTTTTATGACCATTGAACATCCACTATAATTATAAGCAGCAATTTAACCAAACTGTTTTTGTAATTTCAGTATGCATAGGCTGATGTTTTAGAAGACTTTGACTAGGCATATGAGCCGCACAGCAAGAGAAACAGCAAGTGCCTGCAGCCTGTTGTTGCCTCCCTCACCTCATTTATCTTCTTATTTCTGCCATTTGTCTTGTTCATTATGTTGGAAGGCACAGTAAATTTCACTTTGGAAACTTCACATAACATATAATGCATAACATGTAACATAACTCAACATTCTCATTCGCATTCTCATGCCCGTCTTAATCCAGAAGGCAGAGCCAAGCCCTTGCATGTTTTGATCCAAGGTGGGAACCAAATCCCTGGCATGGTGCCAGTCAATTTCAGGGTGAATGCATACTCACTTGGCTAATTTAGTTGAGAATCACCCATTAAAGTGTCACATGCGGAAAACCCATGTTGACATACTCTACACAGAGACATTGTGCAGTCCTAGTGTAAATTCAAAACCCTGGACACAGAAATTGCATGGCAGCAATACCACTGTGCTAAGTAGACCAATATTACTGTCACTTTATCTTGGTAACCAGATTGGTAATAACCATTGGACAATAATAAACCTGAAGGGTAGTAACTACGGTGTAGTGAAAGTGCTGAAATGCTCTGAAGTGCCCAGCATCTGCCCTGAACACAACCACAAAAGGCAGGTCAGGTTTGGCCCCCTAGTACCATCTACTGACAGCAGCATGTATTGCAGTCAGTGAGGGGCAATTGATCTGGCATACACTGTCAAGGTGTCAACTACAAGCCCAGCTGTGATTGGTGTTAATAACAGAATTTCATTAATCTTATCCATTGTTCTTTACTCCAGATTAGTTCTAGACACTGCCACAAATGCTAACATGCAGGGCGCACATCTTAGGATAAATCTGAGGGTTAGTGAATCTTTGGTTTCATGCATGACATATTGGTCTAAAATCATGCTCCATTTTTAATATTCTAAAATGCTATGAGCCTTTTCATTCCAAAATGATGGCAGAGACACCATTCAAGGCAACAAGTTTAGGTGGCATCAAAATCTGATTATCCAGTTCTGGTAGGGGGCCTCTTGTTTAAAAAATCTTGCCAGCTACCAGGTGTTAACAAAGGTAAAACATCAAAACATAACAAATATACCATTCTCCAACTCGCCTCATCCAAGTAGAGTCTATCCCAGCAGCAGCGGGCACAAGCTGAAGCACTAGTTCATTTAAGGGCCCACTCCAACTAGGCCTACTTAGAATCTGTAGTCAACCTAATGGGCATATCTTTGAATTGTGGGTGAAAAATAAGAGTAGTCAGCGAAACTCTGGGTGAACCTGATGACGGCATGCAGCAAGCACACAGTCCATGGACAGGCATGGCATTCAGATCTTACATACTGCACTTCAGCAGACATGAACACATTTCATCCTTTCATACTAAGGCATTTGCCATGCAGTTTAAAGAGCAAGTGACAAAAAACATTTTTCTTGACACATTTAATGATTTAGTTTCACATATCATTGTGTTTTTATTTATTCATTGTCACATTTTACAATACATTTAATTATTTGAGTATTTATTTATTTAAAGAATTTTGTCCAAAACATTCCTCCATATATTCCCTTCAGTAAATTTAAAGTGAGCTGTAAATAGAATGCTTTAAAATGTTTTATGTATTCAGTTAATATTTAAATACCACAAACTGTTGCATTCTGAATACAAAATTTTTCAGCACTGCCATCCCTAAATTATTCCAAACTTACTCTGTGAGTGGCATTATGATGGTGGTTTATTTTTGCCAGCTATTCCATATCATTTTCCCAAAGGGCATCTCTCAGTTTTGTCTGTTATTTAAGCAGACTTGAGGAACGTTTCTCAAAACAGCTAAAGTCGTAGACCTCTAAAAAGAGGAGCAGAGCTCTTTGTGCACATGCTGTGTGTGTTAACCTGAGGCATGGCCGTCTACCACGTAATTAGTAACTTAGCAGCCTGCGATATTCCAGATTACACTCATTGGTACTCCAAAGCAAGAATGTGACCGATGGGGGACATATAGAAGGCGTCATTTAAACATTAACAAGTAGGCATGAGCCAACTCACTTATCCCACAATGCAGTTCTTGCTGTGATTCAGGCTTCGTGATACAATATAAACCTTCATAAACGAAATGTCCTGGATGTTTACTGTTACTTATTATTAGACAGTCATAAATTTAAAAAAATCCAAACGTGTTCTTTTTTTATTAAAGCAGAAGTATCTGTAATATTAAGGTAACAGATTTGCACTGCCATAGCGAAAGACATGTTGAATGTTGATTAGCGCATGCGGATAAGAATTTCACTGTACATGAGACATTAATGACACAATAATCCTCTAATATAATTACTGTGTTGCAAAAACCATCTAAATTAAAATCGACCCTTTTGTTTTCTGAGTAAAATTCAAACATTCCTCCAGCAATAGCTACCTATTGTTTACTGCTTGAATGCCATGCTGAGCCATTAGCTGTGAGTCCTGACTGGATCTGTGAAGAACTTTCCTTTTAATAAAAGAATATCAACACTCTTTCTAAAGTTTAGACATCCCCCCTCCTGATAAGACCAATGTATGATCGCTGTTGTATAGTTCTACCTGGCTCTTCCTAAATTCCCTAACAGTGAAAGGTGTCTTCGATCGATGTCTTCCCATCGGCTACAGTAACTGCAGCCTGCTGCTCCCATTGGTGTTTGAGTATATCGTGAGAACTGTGTGCCTGATGCTTGCTGGGATAGGCTCTAACTTCTAGCTTTGCCAAGGCCCTACTTTGGATAAGTGTGATCAGAAAATGGACAGATGTTCCAGTATGATGATCAGTTTGTGCTTTGGTGGTGACGATCAATTTGAAATTACAGTGAATCTAGTGGTGTGTCTATGAATCATTCTTGCCCGAGGATATGACAGACTAAATGTATGTGGAAAACACTTGTATGAGTTTGTGGAAAACGTGTAACCTGTTGTGACATCACTTAATCAGTGATGTCTATGTTGTGCGGCGACAACTTTCATATTCATATTATCGTACAGATGGTGAATAAGTGTTTGGCCTAGATCAGTCAGTTTGTCACGTATACCGCAGTTAATCTCCTGTTTTTAATGAAAGACATTTTTGTTTGACTTTATACTTCATTTCAGTCATTTAGTAATGTCATAGAATACAAAATTTGGGGAGTATTACTTTGACAAAAGTAATTTAGTTACATTAGTCATTATTTATAAAACAGAGTTGCTAAATATGTTATATGGTTACATTTATTTCTTTTGCATGAAAAACTGCACTTTACTGGACAGCATTTGTTTTTAAATCCTAATCCCTTAAATGAGCTTTAATGAAACTGACCCAAAACAGAGACAAATTTGATCATTTACTTGTGTTTTATAAATACTTTAGTCCTCCATATGTTGTGAAGTAAGCAACATCCATTCCCTTTTTCTGTCCCCAAAAAGAGTCCCCAGAGATTCATGGTATGGACGTGAAAATCAAAATTTCAAAATAATATCTGTAGCAAATAACGGGATTAAGACTAAGATGATGCTTTATTTATAAGTGTCTGTACCTGGAGTGCACGCAGCATACTCATTTCTGATTGGCTGTGTGACTGAGCCCTGCAAAGGACCGGTGTACCATTCGTCTCTTTTGCTGCTTGCCTTACACCCATTGCTGCTGTGATAAGCACTTGGCTCCATTTGACCCTAAACTGGGGCAATTAAATTTACCCCTCAGCACATACAGGAATAAATGTATACTTTAATGTCTCTTCAGTTCGTGGCACTTGATTGCACGCTATGCACGAGCTTAACCTCTCCTTTACTAGCTGACACCAAAAGGCCAGATATTACTAAATAAATGCAATACTTCTGCAAAATAATGCACAAATGTTTTTGGGGGAGTGTCAGGAATAGGCTTCGGTAATAATGCAGTAACGCAGGTATTTTTTTATTTCAATAATATAAGTATTGTATTATTGCTAGTTAAATGTAATCTGACTACATAGCGTGCTACCGCAAACACTGTACAATATGTGATATAAAGACCATTTTCCATTGGCAATGTTTTATATTGCAAAACTTGGTACAACTACATTTTGCCTCATCCCGGTTAACAGGTGTCTTTTTGTACTACAGGACCAACATTTTTAGGGCACCAGATTGGCAGTATGGTGCCATGACTAACTTAACAAGACTTTAAACCAGGTGCTTCCTGCTTCGGTTCCACCCTTTTCCATGCTGTATGACTCTGAGCACGTCACTTAATCTGCCTGTGCTCCGTTTGTTAAAAATAAATGCAAACAGTGGTCATGTATCCCAATTTTGAAAGTCATCTTGGATAAAGTGTCAGCCAAATATATAATAATAATAGTAATAATGTTAGGTGGTCACTTCTGTCTCACAAGTCCAGCTCACTGGACTTGCAGGTTCCCTCCCTGTGGGGGTTTCTCCAGGCACCATTCTGAATTGGCCCATGGTGGGTATGCACTGCAGTGGAAGGCCATCGCATATGAGAATACCTCCTGCCTTGCAGTCATTTCTGCCGAGATAAACTCTTGATTTGGATGGATGATATGATGCTGTCTCGTGTAATGGTGCCTTTTGCCAGAGACCTTAGAGTGCATTTAGAATCAGGAATGATAATTTGTTATGTGAATGTGCCTGAGTGGTTTGGTACACATGTATAAATGTTATTAAACAGGCAGCAGTCGACTGGTGAAACAAGAGATTCGGGTTATCAAGAAAATCATCTGAATGTTAAGTAACCACACTCGGCCGCACTAGCAGAGCTGTCACTCATGGAGAGCCCTGTTCTGAGCTCTGCACTAGGAGACCCAAGGCTGTCTAGATTGTGAACGCTAAACTGTGTGTGTGTGTGTGTGTGTGTAATAAAATGTTGAGGCTGTAATCAAGCTTAAGGCAGGGTTGATACAGAAATTCACCGTTGAGATGATACAAGAAGCCACTGCTGGAGTGGACAGAAAGTCTTGGCTCCGACATTATGTGATGAAATCTGTCCGTGGCAATTCTATGACATGCTCCCCTAAAAGTGCATCTGCAGTGGGACAGTGGAAATGCTGGGGTTACATGTGTGGGTGGATCTCTCATCAGCATCTAGCTCATCTAGTTCTCTTAAATGCACTTCCTATTGATATTCTCCCTGTTTCCTAAGCAGCTAATGTGTGTTTAGCTTTCCTGCTGCATCGCTATTATCTGTTAAAGGGATTAAAAGCTTGAGCTGGTAATGCAGCATGGGTTTTCTTTTATTAAACTGCACCGGTTTACTTTCCCTTTCTATGGGAACCACTTGCTGATAGGCCAGTTCTCTCATATCACAGAATTCACCTGGGATCTCTCACTGGCTTCTTTTCTGTCTTTTAATAGTAGTGAAAAAAATTGCCCGATTGACTGGCCTGAAATTCATTTGACCAATATTGTTTATTTCAGCTCGTTTATTTAAATTCAGTAACACAGAACACATTTGCGGTGTGATGCCCAGCTTTGAATGACACCATAGCATCTTATTACCGTTCAGCTCCTGGCAGACAGCTTTCATGACCTCACAAGGAGACGTGATTCGTGGCATGTCTGTCTTTTAGCAAACTGGAGCAGGCGTTTAAAGAGCCTGCTGAGGTAAAAGGTAAAATCACTCAGGAGCTGCAAGGAATCAGATACAATTGCGCAAAATGGTTTGTCTCCAGTGGCATCCCTATCAGAACATCTTCATGTCGGGAAGTGTCCTTGGTGATCTCTTGTCCCCTCTCTCATTCCTTTGCTCTCTTTCATTCTTACATTGCAGCTGCTTCGGGTAAATTGTGTATTACATAGAATCTGCTGACTCAAGGTATACAGACTGTAAAGGGTGTTCTCATCGCTCGGAGGAGCCTCGCATGGTGCCCTTTTTAAAAGGGGAACTAACAAAACTGATAGTCTGCAAAGAAGCTCATTGCCATGGTAGCACGTTCTGCATTTTCGTACGTTCTTGTTTGTCATGGCACTTTTTACACATTGGTTGAAGTTGCAATTAAGAATTTTGTTTTCCTCTGTAAATATTATAAAACTACTGCTACTACAAAGAAAGAACTTGCTGGTTAACATGTAGCATTGGCTTAAGAAGAGCTTGACTTATGAAAAAACTGTATACCCTGTGTTGATCAGGTTGGGTTTCATCTCAGCATTCTTCTGGGTAAATCCATGTGACTTATGCAAGCTTTATTCTGAGAATGGAATAAAGATGAGGGTGTTTCACTCACTTAAAATTGGAATCTCCATGTTTCTCCCATCCGTTTTACAACACAACATTTCAAGACAAATTCAAACCCACAGAGACAGAAAGGTCCAGGTAAGCTGCAGGAAGCTCTTTTACAGGTCAGCAGAGCTACCCGTCTTGTAACCGATCCTGTAACATGGCTCCTTACTTAATCCGCATCAACCGTGGGAATCAGCTGTCTGCGGAAGTCATTTGACACTCAGACCACCACACACAGTGCGTGATGGCTTTATTCTTTGTGCTTCAATCTGAAGACCGTTTTTTTAGGAGATGTGTTTCCACTGTTACTACTAAGATACTTCAGAAGTTAAAAAAATATTGAAGTGGGATGAATAGAGCAGGGCGGCATGGTGGCGCCTCGTAGTAAGAAGACCTGGGTTCGCTTCCCGGGTCCTCCCTGCGTGGAGTTTGCTTGTTCTTCCCGTGTCTGCGTGGGTTTCCTCCGGGTGCTCCGATTTCCTCCCACAGTCCAAAGACATGCACGTTAGCTGGAGTGGCGATTCTAAATTGTCCCTAGTGTGTGCTTGGTGTGTGGGTGTGTGTGTGTGCGCCCTGCGGTGGACTGGCACCCTGCCTGGGGTTTCTTTCCTGCCTTGTGTCCTGTGTTGGCTGGATTTGGCTCCAGCAGACCCCTGTGACCCTGTAGTTAGGATATAGCAGGTTAGATAATGGATGGATGGATGAACAGAGCACTAGATATTTCTTATTACTTGTAATAGTCTGACATATGTTTGCGTATATGGACATGATTATAGCTTGAACTTCAGATAAATAAGGAATAATAAATTATAATATATTGTGGAACTAAATTACAGCACATCATACGAGTTGCCAGACGGGCTGGTTTGAGTATTAATGTTACTGACGATCTCCTGGTATTTCCCCAAATGACAGTCTCTAGAGTTGCACATCACTAAGCATGTGAAAGAAACATTCACTGAGTGCCAGTTCTGCAGATGGAAAAGCTTTATTGACGAGAGAGGCCAGAGGAGATGTCCAGACTAGTTCAAGCTTACAGAAAGGCTCCGGCAACTCAGATAACAACTGTGATGAGCAGAACAGCGTATCAGAGTGCACAACACGTTGACCCTTGAGGTGGAGGGGCTACAAAAGCAGAAGACCATGTCAAGTTCCACTCCTGTCAACCAAAAAAAAAAAGCTGAGACAGCAGTGAGCACCGGCTCACGAAAACTGGACAGCTGAAGACTAGAAAAACATCACCTGGTCTGATGAATCTTGAGGCACACAGATAGAAGGGTCACAATTTGGTGCCAGCAGCACGAATCCATGTATCTGACGTGCTTTGTGTGAACAATCCAGGCTGATGGTGGTGGTGTAATGGTGTGAAAAATGTTTTCTTGGTACACTTTGGGCCCATCAACACCAATCAATCATCACTTGAATGTCACGGCCTGTTTGAGTATTATTGCTGACCACCTGCATCACTTCATGACCACAATTTTCCTATCTTCTAATGGCTCCTTCCAGGATGATGATACACCATGTCACAAAGGAAAAGTCACTTCAGACAGGTTTCATGAACGTGACAATAAGTTCAGTGTTCTTCAGTGGCCTTAACAGTCACGGGATCTGAATCCAACAGAACACCTTTGGGATGTGGTAGAACGGGAGATTAGCCATATAAATGAATGTGTACCTGACAAATCTACAGAAATTCATGGAATCATGTCAACATGGACCTGAATCTCAAAAGGAATGTTTCCAACATATTGTAGAATCCATGCCATGCAGAACTGAGGCTATTTTAAAAGCAAAAGGAGGCCATACCCAGAATTAGGATTGTGTTCCAAAGAATTTGCAAAATGAGTGGATATATATTGTGATCGGTGGCAAAGAAATGCTGGGGTACCACCCTGATAAATCCTTTGTAATTGCGAACAGCAACAAAACGAGAAAGCAAAATGGGTGTGTGAGGTACTACAAAAAAGACACTGATTCTAAATCATCCAATAGTAGTTTTGTTGTTCTTTGCTTTGCAGATCTTATCGAACTCGGGTTCATGGTCGATAATGAGATGCCACCTTCCTGGGTCGCCGCTTTTTATGGAGGATTAACTGGAAGGGGTGGGGCTTGTTCTGGACGTCATGGTCGGGTATGACTGCCCTCACTGGGCATCTTCTCTGGAATCAGGAGAGGATACCGTTAGCGACAGTGCCACCCTTTTACCCTGGAGTGTTAGTTCTTATTCAGTCAAGCATGTCAGGGGACCTCCGACCGCGCAATATATTTGATAAAACTTCTTGTTTTAGAACTGTATGAACGAGTTCTTGCCTTGTTTTGAAAGTTCTTCTATAAAGTGGTAACACACAGACACTTTACTAGCAGCCAGTTTTGCTTTAGAGGAATTTACCAGATGCTTATCATTCAAGAGCAACTCGCTAACTGAAATAAATGAAAAAGTTTGCACTTGCGCATGCTTTTCATTTGCAAGTCATCCATACCACCCTTTCTGAAGCACCCAGGCACGCAGTATTACTGGCGCTTGAAGTTAATCTGAGAAATAAATGCAAATCTGAGTGTTCTTGGACAGAGGCGCATTTATTAACTGGATAATTAGATTATTTAATGATGATAATTGTCACAATTGCTGCTCTTTAAATCTGACTTACCTGTAACAGCCTAGTGGCTAATTACATATTATAGTCTGAGGAAGACACTTTAATGTCAGAATGTCAGCCGTGAGTGTGAAAGGGAGAATAAAAAAGCAGTAATGGATCTAAGCTTTTTTTAATTGCAAAATTGCTTCTGAGTGAACCGCTAGTGGCTCCCGTGTTACTTGATGTCTTACGGCTCGCTGTTTACTCCTTCCCTTATCTGACTTGTGCGCAAGTCACTCTTTCTTTCTTTCTTTCTCTTTTTTCACTGTTGAATGCACCCACATTTTGTATGTAGGCAACTGTAATTAGTGACCTGGTTTTTTTTTTTTACATTCTGAAAAATCGAGCCTTTTTCCTGAGATGGCTTTCAAACTTTATACACGGTATGGTTGGAGCCTGATCCAGAATCCAAAAACTAAACAGAATAATTAAGAAGAGCGAAAAAAAACTAATCAGATGGGTAGCACAACAGCTTTATATCTTTTGTATTTTTCTTTTATTTGAATCCCAAGGCATCAGTGTAGACAACATTCATTTAAATATACCCAGCCCTGGACTTTGAAGCATAAACGTCAAGACCGGGACCCCCAACCCAGCCTTCTAGCCACTAACTTGAAGGCCCAAAAGAGACATAACAGTTGAAAATGTATGTCACAATTTAGTAAAAGTGTATCATCATCAGAAATTAAAGAAATAAGAGCAAAGTAGATAGAAAGACAGGATTATTTGGAGTGAAGCATTAGATATCCTTGCATTGAATCCCAGGAACAGACCCCTGGGTATGTGAGGTGAGCCTTAAAGCCCCTTAGGCAGCTCCCACCGCCAATTTCAGTGATCGCGATAGTGTGTCATATAACTGGTTCTCTAAATATCAGGCGGATTCAGTGTATTCAGATACTCTTCATTCTAAAATACGCTTACTAAAAGGTTTCTCTCCTGCTGCTGTTTCCCTAGCAACCGCTTAAACACACTCAGCTACACACATACTCACACACACACGAGAGTGAAGACACAATTATCAATTACAGAGGTAAAAATAAAACAGTTCATTGTACAAACAGCCTCGCGTGCTCTTGTTCAAGCTTTTTCGTTCTTTATTTATTTTTTTAAAGACAGCAAAAAACTGACGATTCGTATAATGAGAGTAATGAGGGCAGCTAAGTAATAGGATAAAGGAGCTTTACCACATGTTTAAACGCCACATCCTGTACTGAAGAAATGGTGACCTAAATTTTATCAAGTTTTTATTTGGGGATTCGGCTCACTTTTTCTATATTCATCCTCTGCCGCTTATCTAATGGAAGTATGCCATTTAAACTCATTAGTTTCATTCAAACACACTGGTGGTCCTTCATTTGCCATTAATTAATGTTGATAATTGAAACACTACACCCACTGTGCACACCAGGCATTGACATTGTAATGTCCATCTGATGGGATGACGTTATAGCTGAATAATGTCATTGTGCTGTCATCCATGAACTGCGCTAATTATTTTACATTTTTATTGTTTCTGAAACAATGCTGTGTTCTGCGTTCCATCAAAGATAGAACATGGTCTCCATTATTTATAGGTTTGTAGGGCCATTATTGTCCAGTGAAGTCCTTCCTTACATGTGCTAATCAACATATAAAGCCTGTCAGCACTCTCCGGCGCCTGGGTTAGTGAAAAGAACTGTTTAGCTCGACACCTCTGCTTCGGGAAAATCTCCATTTTTATGTTTGCTTCCAGCTAAATGTATGCACTTCCATCACTGAGAAACAGGTTCCTTGTTTGTGCCAGATGGTCATCAAGTCTTGATTTCAAATTGGTTGGAGAGTCATTTTTTTCTGTACATATTTGATGAACACAATGCTGCCAGAAGATAAAGTGAATAAGGCCTTCCTAACAGGTGATCGACTCTGTTGGCTGCATGTGTCATATCTGCTGTATAAGCCATATTTGTACTGACTCGAGACAAGACAATAAAAAGATTTTAAAGAAATGCATTGTGAGATATGACGTGGTCGAGAAAACATGCAAGACAGCCATCCATTTGTGAGGTTTAAAACGCTAAGTAAAAAAAAACTTTTACAGTAACTAGTGTCACAGAACGACTCTAGACAAATACAAAGGTTTAGGGCAGCCACCCGTATATTATGTCCTGGCTGTAAAAAGGTTGAAATAGAGCAAGTTGTTCACAAGACTGAGTCTAAAACAGAACTGATCATGTGGAGGTAAGATGGCGGTTTTAAAGGCTGGTGAAGGAAATTATGTTGTTTATGCTGGAACTGGAAATGATGTCTCCGGAACCAGAAGTGACATCATCAGAGATACTGGGACTGGAAGTGATGCAATCAGAGGCGCCAGAACTGGAAGTGATGTCATCAGAGGCATCGGAAACTGGAAGTGATGTCATCAGAGGCGTCGGAGCCGGAAAGTGACGTCATCGGAGGTGCCAGAACCTGGCGGGATTTCCTGGGAATGGTCTGCAAGGAACTGAGAGAGGCAGTCGGCACACTCTGCCACCCCCTGGTCTGATGTAGCATTACAATTACTCAAGCCCTTTAGCTGCCTCATATTTGCAGGTGTGCGACACTAGTAAAATCTAAAAAATGCATTGCAAACCAACACGGGAATCCTAATATTGCTGAGAACCAGGCAGGTGAATGTTTTCTGAGCTAACCAGGAGACGTGTATAATAATGAAACCAAAACAAATACAAATTAACTTAGCTGCCAAATGCTAACGATAGACTATCAAAGTCGAGAAAACAAGAAAAGAGGTCCATCCGGACTAAACTCACGAGAGGCACAAAGTAAAGGATTCATCTTTTTTTGTTTTTTCTTTTTTGTTTTAAGAGGTTGTATCCGCAGATTGGTTATGGAAAGGAACCCCCAGCCAATCCTTTATCCAATCACACCGATTACCAATGGGTCATGACCCTTGGAGCCACGTCCCCTAGGAACTCAGGATGTGGCACAAACAACGGCACTGAAATTGGCGGCAATAGAAGGACCTGAAAGTAGTGGTCAAGACGTAAAATTTGTAAAATAGAATCACACAAACCTAATTGTGACCACTCTGGAATAGAACTGTTTTGAGTTTTGGATTTTGTTTTTTGTCTAACTTTTGGATAGATTTGGTTTTTCATTTTAATTTGGATTTATTGCTGTCATCTGTCAGTGTTGAACACTCTGCATGTTTGTTAATGTTTTGTTTTGAGGTTTATTTATATAGTGCATTTTCATGCATACAGTAAGGAGTATAATGCAAAGTGCTTTAAAAGTAGTTAAAGAAATAAAGTTACAAAAGAGGTAAAATCAAAGAATTCCTAGTTTTCAAGTCTCTTATGGTTAAAATAGTAAAAATCAATGTCTGATTGGGTAACATATACCAGGGTCAGATGGCCAAAAAGAAGAGGAAAAGGAAAACTGCTACTGGCCAGGATAGTCGTAAAAAGACCTACAACACCTAAAAGTGCCAACACCTAAAGACCACCCAGACCCCACTAGGCATTCTGCAGTGCTTAAATGGGATGAAAAGATTTAGAAGATCCAGTGCTGCAGGTATAGTACCATCACAGCAGTAGCATTTTTTATCCTTTTAATAATAATAATGATAATAATAATTCCTTACATTTTATATAGCGCTTTTCTCACTCCTCAAAGTGTTTTACATAGAGGGTGGGGAGCCACTTCAGCCACCACTAATGTATAGCATCCACTTACATGATGTGACAGCAGCCATTTTGCACTTGTATGCTCCCCACACATTGGTGTGGTGGGGAGATAGATAGCCAGTTAGAGACAGGGGCTGATTAGGGGGTCAGAATGCCTAGGCCATGGATGGCAATTTAGCCTGGATATTGGGATACACTGTCCTCTTTATGATGCTAGGGATCATTTATCACCACAGAGAGTCGGTTTTATGTCTCATTCAAAGGATGGCACCACGTTTACAGCAGTGTCCCCGTCACTGCACTGGGGCATTGGGATCCACATTCAGACCACAGGGTATGTGCCTAACCCCCTGCTAGCCTCACCAACACCTCTTCCAACAGCAACTTAAGCTTGTTTTTCTTTTTTTTTTTTTCTTTTGATGGTCTCCCTTCTAAATACTGGCCGGGCCTGAACATGCTTAGCTTCAGGTGGATGATTAACACCAAAGGCAGTTGCAGAGTACTTTATCTAGGAAGCAGTGGTGCACCATCACAGGGCACTGGAAAGACAAAAGAAGGCAAAGATGTCATCTAGCAACTGGAGAGACTATACTTAAATATTTCAAACTGCCTTCTAGCTGTTTTCCTTGAAAACGACCACTGAAGACAAATGAAAAGCATAAACCATGAGATTATGCACAATACTGAAGTTGTCAACTGACCATAGTTTAACAGTTCATTAATGGATAGTGTTGCAAAAGGACGAAGGTCCAACTCTTTAGAGTTCTGGTGGTTCCTGTTTTGCTATATGGTTGTGAGACATAGACGCTATCCAGTGACCTGAGATGAAGACTGGACTCCTTCGGTACTGTGTCTCTTTGGAGAATCCTTGGGTACCGCTGGTTTGACTTTGTGTCGAATGAGTTGCTTATGGAGTCCCCGAATGAAGCACATTACCTGTATTGTGAGTGAGCTTCAGATACGACACTACGGCCATGTGGTGCGATTCCCTGAGGGTGATCCGGCTCGTAAGATCCTCATTGTTGGGGACCCGAGTGGCTGGACCAGGCCAAGGTGTCGCCCACATAACACCTGGCTGTGTTAGATAGAGGGGTCCAGATGGTGGGACTGGACCACGTTTCTGTCTGGGGGGTTGCCACCCGGGATCCCAAGCTGTTTCGTTGTGTGGCGGGTGTGGTACCAGTCCTTGCCCCCCAACTTGTATCAAAATCCAAATTCAATCCACTGTGATTCAAAGTTGCGTAACAAAAAATGTGAAGACTTCAAAGGTGGTGATTACTTTTTATAGGCACTGTAGTTACATCCATATGAGCCTGATGTTGTTCTTGTATTTTAAACCATCTAATTCTTTCATTGACATACCCCTGTTTCAAGATTTTTCCTAAAGCAGGAGGTGAGTTCATTTTGGGACCCAACACTGCAGTGGACTCTGCAGAGGACCTGATTGGCTGGAGCAGGCCAAGGGGATGCTCACATAACACCTGGCTGTGTCTGTTATATGGTCATTTCTGGGGCTGGACCATGTGTCTGCCTGGGAGGTTGCCAAACAAGATCCCAAGCTGTTTTATCGTGTGGTAGGTGCTCCCCAACCTGACCTGAGTGTTAGTTTCTATTTACTGTATGTTAATCAGTTTCAAACTACAGTTTGTCCTCAGTATCCACCAGTTCTGCATTTGCAGATTCAACCTATGACAAATCAAGAATAAGAAAAAAATAAAAATAACTCCATAAAGTTGTAAAAAGCAAAACTTGAGTTTGCTGTGCACCAAGCACTGTGCTTAAGCGAATGCAGTGATGTGCAGGCCTTCTCTGCTGCAGCCTCCCAGAATTTCACAGATCCAGTCTCTCACCAGCAGTCGTTGTTTGAACATTATCCGCCGCACGTCTCGTTCGCTTGCTACTTATGTTGAGTGTGCTGCTGGTTAATTTAATGAACATTCAAGAATTGGGAGATGGAGATCTAAATGTTTTTTGTTAGGAAGCCAATCGCTTGCTCGCCATCTAACTTGAGCTAGGAGTGCAGCGCTGTTGATGGAAAACAGTTTGTGACACTCTGTTCATTCTGGCTGTTTCTGTTTCTGTTTGCTTTTTAGGTGAGCTAAACTCGTTCATAAATGTTGTTCTCTTTACCCAGTTTTCTGAAACAGTTTGTTGTTGCTTTTTATTTGAGCTTTAATAAGTAGCAGTTAAGTACAGTAATTACAGGTGCATCTCAATAAATTAGAATATCATCAAAAAGTTAATTTATTTCAGTAATTCAATTCAAAAAGTTGGTGGCACAGTGGTAGTACTGCTGCCTCACAGTTAGGAGACCTGGGTTCTCTTCCTTGGAGTTGCGTGGAGTTTGCATGTTCTCCACATGTCTGAGTGGGTTTCCTCCGGGTGCTCCGGTTTTCTCCCACAGTTCAAAGACATGCAGGTTAGGTACAGCGCTGAGCCGTCCACTGCCAGGCGCGTTCTGACAGAGAAGTTTTATTTATTTGCCCACGTGACTGTCGCGGAAACTGCCACATTATAACTTGTTTTTAATTGGCAGTACTTGATAGTAGAAGAGATGAGGAAAACAGCTTTGCGTCTTTCTACTTTTTAACTGTGCCGAGGGGTCATGAGAACAAAGTGGATGCTTGGAGGCGCGGAATGTCGGGCTGCTCTGCCAGGTCGAGAGCTTCGCTGTTTCAGGCGGTGTCCTCTCTTCTCACACTGTTTGTGTCACTTCGAGTGCCCCGTTGGCTCCTGGGAGAGTGGAAATCATTGTAAATGAGTGTAATCGGCACCATCGAAGCAAAAAGTCTCTTTGTAAATTGCGCTTCACGACTACTTAATGTCCCTTAAGGTGAGTTCAGGTCACTAAAACCCCGCAACATTCAATGTTGCTTTTGTGATGAATTCTTTTAAGACGATGGAGTGTTTACATCTAAGAAGATGTACTGACCTCTTCATGTTAAATTTTGGACATGGGAATTGTTTGGACATTCTGCCTGTTAAGTACGGAAGGGAAGCGTCCACATTTCTCAGAATAATTTTTCTCTTAAATCACAGGCACGTATTGCGAGGTTGTCAGGCAGAAATTTGCAGGGTTGCATAGAAAATGTAATTTCTATACCACACCGGTCGTGTAGCACCTTTCACAAGGGATCTGCTACCGAGAGATGATCCAAATACATTTAAACTGCTGTTAGTGCTACTTACCTATTGTGATATAGCACCTTTAAAATGTACTTTACCCGAAAGCACTCCAGTACTGCTCAATGTATCTTTACTTCTTACATGTTAATGTTTTACTGTTTAATAATTTATATACTACATTTTATTTTTTTCCCTTGCACTCAGTGAGCGAAGCCACTGGGTAATCAGCTAGTATTATATAGATTCATTACACACAGAGTGATATATTTCAAGCGTTTATTTCTTTTCATTTTGCTGATTATGGCTTATAGCTAATGAAAACCCAAAATTCAGTATCTCAGAAAATTAGAATATTGTGCAAAGGTTCAATATTGCTGACTCCTGGTGTCCCACTCCACTCAGCTAATTAACCCAAAACACCTGCAAAGGTGTCCCGAGCCTTTAAATTGTCTCTCAGTCTGGTTCAGTAGGCCACACAATCATGGGGAATACTGCTGACTCGACAGTTGTTCAGAAGACAGTCACTGACACCCTCCACAAGGAGGGGAAGCCACAAAAGGTCATTGTTAAAGAAGCCGGTTGTTCACAGAGTGCTGTATCCAAGCATATTAATGGAAAATTGAGTGGAAGGGGAAATTGTGGCAGAAGAAAGTGCACAAGCAACAGGGATAACCTCAGCCTTGAGAGGATTGTGAAGCACAGCCCATTCAAGACTTTGGGGGAGATTCACAAGGAGTGGACTGCGGCAGGAGTCAGTGCTTCAGGAGCCACCATACACAGACGTATCCGGGACGTGGGCTACTACTGTCACAGCATTCCTTGTGTCAAGCCTCATTTCAAGCAGAGACGATGTCAGAAGCATCTTACCTGGACTAAAGAGAAAACGGACTGGATTGTTGCTCAGTGGTCCAAAGTCCTCTTTTCAGATTTCAGATTTCATTCGGAAATGAAGGTCTCAGAGTCTGGAGGAACAGTGGAGAGGCACAGATTCCAGGTTGCTTGAGGTCCAGTGTGAAGTTTTCATAGTCAGTGATGATTTGGGGAGCCATGTCATCTGCTGGTGTTGGTCCACTGTGTTTTATCAAGTCCAAAGTTAGCGGTGGCCGTCTACCAGGATATTTTACAGCACTTCATGCTTCCCTCTGTTGACAAGCTTTATGGAGATGCTGATTTCATTGGCACTTGCCCACCCTGCCAAAAGTACCAATACCTGGTTTAATGACCATGGTATCACTGTGTTTGATTGGCCAGCAAACTCACCTGACCTATGGGTATTGTCAAGAGGAAGATGAGAGGCACCAGACCTAACAATGCAGACGAGCTGCAGGCCGCTATCAAAGCATCCTGGGCTTCCATAACACCTCAGCAATGCCACAGGCTGATCGCCTCCATGCCACGCCGCATTGATGCAGTAATTCATGCAAAAGGAGCCCAGACCAAGTATTGAGTGTGTAAATGGACATACAGTACTTTTCAGTAGGCCAACATTTCTGTATTAAAAATTATTTTTGTATTGATCTTATGTAATATTCTAATTTTCTGAGATACTGAATTTTGAGTTTTCATTAGCTATAGGCCATAATCAGCAAAATAAAAACAAATAAACGCTTAAAATATATCACTCTTTGTGTAATGATTCTACATAATATATGAGTTCCACTTTTTGAACTGAATTACTGAAACAAATGAACTTTTTGATGATATTCTAATTTATTGAGATACTCCTGTATTTGGTGTTTCAAGCAGCAGCGCTGTAGATACGGAAGAAATGAAAAGCGGTTTGTGACTCACAGCTCATTCTGGCTGTTTCTGTTTGCTTTTTTTAGCCTCTTAACCCTAATTGTAACTTTAAACAGGCAATAAAGTTTAAAGGGGATCTGAGACTTTATTTGACATAGTTATACAACGCAGAGGACACCATGTCGCCTTTTATTACTGCAGATGCCTAGCATTGAGGGACCAGCTTGAAATGTGGGTTTTACATGTGAAACGTTCATTTCTGTGTAAAAATGGCTCATAAAAAGCAATTAAGTAGTCAATGGAATCCCTCAAAGGCTGAGAGGGAACATAAGGTGCTAACTCTCGACCAAAAAAAATAAAAATCTTAGATCTTCTGAAAGTGGCATATCACTTTATTTGATTTAAAGTATACATGAGGCTGTGTGTACATTTTATGCAAATACTACTCCATGTTGTATAAGGGATTTGAGCATCCTTGGATTTTGGTATCCGTGGGGAGTCCAGGAACCAATTCCCTGCGGATATGGAGGGCCGACTGTACTTTGTTTTCCTGTTTGTTGAAACAAATCTGTGTCTTTATGTGCATTAATTCTGTTTTGTCATTTGTAAAATTTATACTTGCCTTTTACCTGAGAACTTGTTACAGCTCTCTCTGCGCCTGCACACGGTGAAACGAGTTATATAGAAATATACTTGGTTGAATTGAATTCAATTATTACTTTTAGTTTTTTAAAACGAAGCACTACAGACAAATTCTGATTTGGCCAAACTGAAAAAGTATGTTTTCAGCACTTTCTTGAAATGTTCAGCAGTGCCAGCTTGGCATGTCTCTAATGATAAATTATTCCAGATTTTAGGTGCATAAAAGCACCCATTATTTCTCACGCTGTTATCACAGTTCAAAAATCTGAGATTACAATTAGATTTGTGTGTGGTGACGGGTATTCTGAAACTGTGGACAGACCTGAGAGTGTAGTAAAGATCAATCCTAAAAGACAACGTTGGCCAATGCAGCAAGGCTAATACAGGCGACATCTGCCAGAATTTTCTGCTTTCCTTTATGATGCTTTGCTGCTGCATTTTAAGGAGGCTGCAGATGATTTCATCGTTTAATTGGCAGTCGTGTTCCTTGTCTGTTTATAAGTCAGCTGTTTCAAGTCTCCATTCCACTCTGGATTTGCGTGGCTGGGTGCACTTTGGCTCAACGGCTCGGCTTTTGTGTTTGCACAGAGAGGCTTTGCTGAAAGTTGTGTTTTTACTGTGGACACATCGGGATTGCATGCACCTGACAGATGGGTTACTTAACTCTGTCGCAGTTTTTCAATACTTTTTAATAGAGTCTGAATAAAATCTGTGATTCTAGGCTCAGTTTTTACCCAGGTCCAAAAATGTTAATAGATTCTAAATCAAATCTGTTATTCTAGGCTCAGTTTTTACCCAGGTTCAAAAATTTTAATAGATTCTAAGTAGCATATGTGATTCTAGGGTCAGTTTTTTGAATGATCAGAAACTCAGAAAAGTGTCCTCTTCAGCTAGCATCCTGTCAGACATTTGCATTGTACTGTTTATAATTGTGGTTTTTCAATTGAGTTATGTTATCAAACATTCAAGGCCGTTTGGCTCTTCTGAAGAATTCAACTGTCAGCATATTAGCTGTCACATTCTCTCTGTATTTGTGGGAGTTTTCCTTATGTGCTTTGGTTTTTTTTTCTCCCAAATATGAAGTATTTGCAGGATTAAATGATTGATGACTCTGTATTGGCCTTGTAGAAATAAAACTGGCACCGTGAAGGAGTTGGCTCTGTCATTGACTGCCCTCCTCCAGTCAAGTGTTGCCTTTCTACCACCCAGCTCCGACTTGCCTTGTTTTACAGACCTGGGAGTACTTATGGTGCCAGGGCAATTGCCCAATCGAAGTACTTCCGGGTCACACGGAAGTCCATCATCACAGTAGGGAGCTTGTTTCCCTGCAGTGCCCTCTTGTGGCACCCTGTGGAAATGTAGTCTGGCAGGGCAGCCCTGTTGGCTTCCCACTTGGCATGGATCTCCGGGACTGTTGCCATCTAGCATGCTGGGGGAATAAAACCTCCCCTGTGATATCTCTTCTTTTATAGGGGCTGTCCGACAGTCTCTTCCTTCCGGGTCTGCTTCCTGTTTCCTTCCTGGCCTTAATTCCACGTCTAGCCCATGTGACATCTACAATGACCACGTTAAAACTCTAGGCATGTGTTTTTTGTCAAAGGGTCTCCTTACACAGTAAAAGAAAAAAAGCAGTGATATTTGGCCAGCAACTGTGAAGAAAGAAACTTTTTTGTCTTGAAGTAACATGTCATGATTAATATAATTTAAATGTGCAGCATTATTCCTCATGTAAATTCATGTGCAGTCTGCCTGCTATATCCATTGGTTTTGACCATGCACGGGTTAATAAATATTAAAATATTTAAAAACAAAATCCAGAATATTCTTGAAAAATAACATCTAAACTTTCCTCTTGAAGCCCTGTCTGCTAAATACGTACAGGAGACAACATACACAGGGTGATGCTCCTGAGCTACGGCCTAACCAAGCCAGCTGGCCCTCAGTCCCGCTGTGTCAGCTCTTGTGTCGCCTTTATGTTTTTATGTAAGTTCTGAGCATGTGCACATCTGTAGGATATCCTGGAATCATATACCATGCATAAGGTGGGCCAACATGTGCTATAAAAATAACACATTTCCAATATTGCTTGTTAAAAAGAATCTGTGTAAATGCATGCAGCAACCATTCATTTTTGCCACTTCTCTACTTTACACTTTCAGACTGAATGTTTCTGCAGGTAAAAACACATTTATTTATACCCTTTTTAACATGGTAAAAAGAAAAGTGTCATGTATTGGTATTCATAGGAATCACACTCCTCAGCCTCCCAGGTAAAGCCTAAGCCAGGGTGCGGGAGCGAAGACTCCCATCAGATGGTTGACTCTAAGATGCCAGAGGAAAAATGAGGATTTGTACCGGGAGTGGAGCAGTGGGCCAGCCCTTATCCACAATCCCTAATGGATAAGGGCTGGTCCACTGCTCCACTCCCAGGACAAATCCTCATTTTTCCTCTTGCATCTTGGAGGTTGCTTGGGAATATGACAACCCAGTCTACATGTGTTTAGTGGATTTGGAAAAAGCATACAGTCTAACCGTGTCCCTCGGCATTTGTTGTGGGAGATGTGGTACAGAATATGGGGTAGCAGGCCCACATTTTTGTGCTGCTCATTCCCCATAAATGCAATGAGAGGCGTGTCTGAATAGCTGGCATTAAGTCAACTTTGTTTACAGTGGCCGTGTCTTGTCACCATTCCTGTTTGCTGTTTTCATGGACAGAATACCAAGGTGCAGCTGGGGACGAGATGGTGTCCATGTAGATAATGTTGTCCTCTTTGCCTCGTCTGACTGCAACCTTCAGCACACACTTGTGCTATTTGCTGTTGAATGTGAAATGCCAGGGATAAAGATTGGCATCTCCAAGTCTGAGGCCATGGTCCTCTCTCGTAGAAGAGTAGATTTCTTACTCCAGGAGGACAGCTGCCCTTACTGGTGGAGTTCAGGTATTTTGAAATCTTACAAGAAATGGAAAAAGGGAGACGTGAGATTGACAAGAACAGTTGTTTTACAGCAGTTGTGCCAGTCCATGATGGCGAAGCAGAAGCTGAGTTTAATGTCAAATCTCTCGTTTTATTGGTCCATCTACTGTCTATGGTAATGAGCTGTGGGTGATCAGTAAAAGAACGGCATTGAAAGTACAAGTAGCAAAACTGAGGTTTGTTCACAGAGCCATGAGAAGCTCAGCAATCCAGTAGAGCCTCAGAGTAGCGTCACCACACCTCTGGACCAAGAGGAGCCTGTTTAGGTGGTTTGGATATGTCATATGGATGTCTGTCCCCTGGTAGGCTCTTATTGGAGCTGCTCTGGGCACGTCCCATTGAGCGGTGACCCTGCGGCAGGCCCAGGACATGCTGCAGGGATTATATTTCTTGGCTGGTATGGGAATTCCTTGGAATCACCCAAGAAGAGCTGGAATCAGTAGCTGGGGACAAGGAAGTCTGGGCTGACCTGCTTGGCCTGTTGCCACCACAACCCCTCCCCCCCAAAAAAAATCAAGATGAGTATTTGTATTCATTTTTATTTATTAGTTTTGGATTTATTTTGTGTCTGTGAACCTTTATGCTATACTTTAAATTTCAGTGATTGACCTTTCATGCATTTATTCATTTCCACCACTTATCTTAAACCAGGTCGCGGGGGCAACAGTTGCCACACCTGCCAACTCATACTGTGGGATCCCAAGGTATTCCTAAGCTATCTGTAAGATACAATCCTCTTGGTGAGGCCTGGGTCTTCCTCGGAGTTTACTCTCAGCTGGACATGCCTTTAAAACCTTCAGTCATTTGGGTTGTTTGGTGGCATTCAAGATGCATCCATATCAGGTGCCCGAACCACCTCAAATGGCTCCTTCTCAATGTGGAGGGTCAGCGGATCTACTCCAAGCCTCCTGCAGATGTCTGCACTTCTCACCCTGTCTGTAAGGGAGCCCAGCCACTCTGTGGAGAAAGCTCATTTTGGCTGCTTGTACCCACAGTCTCATTTCTTACCCAAAGTTCATGACCATAGGTGAAGGTAGGGATGTAGATCGACTTGTAAATCGAGAGCGTCGCCTTCTGACTCAGCTCCTTCTTCCCCACTACAGATCAGTGTAGAAACTGCATAACTGCACTCGCCATCCCAATCTATATGGTAATCTCACCGTCCCTTTCCCCTCACTAGTGAACAAGACCCCGTGGTACTTTAACTCCTCCACTTGAGGCAGTAACTCAACACCCACTCAGAGAGGACAGTCCACCTTTTATACTTAAAATAAAAAAATAAAGTGTATGACCTACACAATAAAAATAAATAAATGGAGGTCAGCCTTAAATATTTTAAATGTTTGAATTCTGTTCTATAAATAAAACAAAATACTATTTATAAAACATGCAGCTATTTTGTTGATCCCTAAAGTGTGTTCTGCTACTTTTCTTAGGCATTAAGAAGTGTGTTTGTGTGTTGTGATATTTTCTTTTCTGGTCAGCTTAATTGAAGCTGTGCAGGATTCAATTCAGGAATATTTTAATAAGCAAAATGTAGAATATGTCCATCTCAGCCCATAATAGTATTTCAGATTTAATTCAGAAATTAAAAAGGATATTTTGTGGACAAAATCAGTATACAAGTTGATTTAAGCTGCTGGGCCCATAACAGTATTCCAAATTTGATAGACTTGTGTAATTGTAATCCATAAAACATGATCATGGAATAAATGAAGTAAAGTCGAAATAAGATTAACGCATATTAAATGAGCACCAAAATGACTATGCTTTCAGCTGGTATCTCTAGGGGCACCACAGGGGAAATCTGTACATGTGGCATGCAGAAAAGTTAATGCATTTCCAAAGTTGGCAAGACACAAAAATATAATGCGGGGTAAATAATTTATTTATATGTGCTCTTTGTAATGATAATATGGAGCCCCCAAAGTGGAATGAGTTAGGTGGTTGTAAAGTGAGTAATGGCTGCATCTGTTCATTGCGTAGGAAGCATCTGAATACACACGTTTGCCCAATGAATTTATAATGGAGTTCTCCATCTACTGCTCAGAGGTGCTCTTTCCTATCTGTGTTCTTTGTAAATTGACTTCGTCAAGTCATTAAATGTCAGGATGACAAAATTTGTTGTCTCGGCCCCACCATCGAAATGAAAATAAAATTTGCTAGACTACCAATCATTCAGCAATACGAAAAAATAAATTCTAAAATAAAACTTAAATAAATAACAAATGAATGAAGTGATTATATATAATTTATATGTAGAGTTATAATATACATAATATGTGCCACAGCATGTTCCCACTTTAGAGATTGGCACCATTTGTGGCATAATGCCATTTGTAGAAGATACCTTCTTCCTATTTGTCTACTGTTTGTATGTATGTGTATGTGTATATATATAATTACCAATACTTTCAAAACAGTGGTCCTTTTCCTCTCACCACCGCACTGCCCTCTTCCTCCAGTCAAGTGTTGCCTCTCTACCACCCAGCTCCGACTCGCCTGAGTAAGGGATTGTGGTTCCTTTTTTATTACAGACCCGGGAGTACTTCCGGTGCCAGCGCGATTGCCCAATGGAAGCACTTCCGGGTCACACGGAAGTCCATTATTTGTGTAGGGAGCTTGTTTCCCGGGAGCGCCCTCTTGCGACACCCTGTGACTCCAGCAGGGCTGCCCTGTCAGACTACATTTCCCAGAATGCCCTGTTGGCTTCCCACTGGGTGGAGATATCGGGGACTGCTGCCATCTAGCGTGCTGGGGGAATAACAGTTCTCTAGCGATCTCTCTGCTTTTATAGGGGCTGTCCGTCCATTTCTTCCTTCCGGTTCTGCTTCCTTTCCTGGCCGGGATGTTCGTCCAGCCCGTGTGGCATCTGCAACATACATATATATGTGTGTGTGTGTGTTCGAATAAGGAACAGCATGTCCAAAACTTGAATGTTAGGGTGCCATCCCAGTCGTCCCTATTTAATCCAAGCAAATGGAAAACAAGACAAGCTCTCAGTGGCACAAATAGGAAATCACAATAAGCAAATTAGAGAGCCAGTGAAGGCTCAAGGGATACATTTCTTTGGTAAAGGCCAAAGATCGGAACTCCTTTCCGCGGTAACGTCACAGAGTGACGCCTCCTTCCTACAGCCCTGTGATTTGTAGGTAGGAGACCAGAGGTGGCGGAGTCAGCTGCCTTCTCTGGCTGTCTTCTCGCCACTGTGGAGGGAATGGAAGAGGACATGATTAGCGCCAGCGCCCTCTGTCATTCCCAAGTGGTATTGCATACCTCTGATGAGCCCAAGGGGTGATCCAGTGACACGCATGCATGACAATATTTTACCTGATGTATTTAATCGCAGTGTTGTATTCATTGTGTGTTTTTTATATTTTACCAATATCACTAGTCTGTTGTACACACTCAAGTAAGAATTTCCGTGTACTTTATACACATGACAATGAACTTGAACTTAAGAACAAAGCTGACCCCATCCACCCACCCCCAATTAACATCACAATGTTTAATAGGTCATATTAATGGCAAACCCCATTCCTGTTGTATTAATTGGTATTAAAATATTGATTTAATGACATCGGAATAACAGAGGGGATATGAGATAATAGACACTGTAGCACAAAAATGACGTAGTGCACAATGCCTAAACATGGCT
>JANRMT010062850.1:530927-594764 GCA_026402145.1 Polypterus bichir lapradei
ACACTGTAGCACAAAAATGACGTAGTGCACAATGCCTAAACATGGCTATGTTTAGCATGTAACTCATTTCTTGGCATACTTAAAACGCATAATAAATATATTTATCGGCTCTAAAGTAGTTTAGACCTTAGGGAAGAGGAGGAAGATGCCTGGCAGGCTTCAGTAATGACTGCATTCTTATCTAACAATCAATGAGCTCAACAGTTCCTCTAAAATCGTTATCTTTTGAGCACCTGCTGTAATGCATTTCCAGGGGTTCTACTGTCGGTTTTATTTAGCGTGTTAGTGCTGCTCATACGGTATTGCTGCTGCTTGGTGTTTCAGAATGGACTGAATGTTCTACATCTCGAGGGGTTGCTGTCTTTATTAGTTACGGTACACACTTATGGCACACAGCAGAATATGAGGTGCACCTATTAAAAACTGACCTCAGGCCTTGCATATTTAGTGTAGTTAATACAGTGGTGAAAAGAGAATTGGAACCTTTTGGAATTATCCAGTTTTCTGCATTAATTTTCATAAAAGTACAGATAAACACAATGTGCTTAAGCTAATAACACACAAATAGTTATCATCTTTCATGTCTTTATTGAACATTCCCTTTAGACATTCACAGTGTGCTATGGTTAAAGCAAGTGAACCCTTGAATCAAGTAACTGGACTGAACCTCTTTGGCAGCGATAACCTCAACACACCTGCACACCATTTACGAGGGATTCTGGACCATTCTTTGCTACAGAACTGCTTCAGCTCACCATATTCTTAGGATGTCTGATGTGAATGGCTCTCCACAGTATCTCTATTGGGAAGGTCTGGGATCTGACTGGGCCACTCCAAAAGACAGATTTTTAAAACATTCTCTTGTACATTTACTTTGATGTTTGTAGTCGTTGTCCTGCTGCATCACCCAACGGCCTGTCAGATGGACACCCTGACATTGTCCTGTTGGATACCTTGATTAGCCTGGGAGTTTATTTTTCCCTTGATAATGGCAAGCTGTCCAGGCCCAGACATGGCAAAGCAATCCTAAATCTTGAAGCCCCCTTCTACTGTACTCTTCTACTGCGCTCCCATTTTAAGCACTGCTGCGTATTCTTCCTGAACAAGTCAGTCTTAGTTTTAGCAGTCCACAAAACATTTTCCCAATGGTGTTATGGAATTTTAAGGTGGACTAATGTTTTTTATTTTATTTTTGGGGAGCTGCGGCTTTCTCTTTGGTGTCCTTCCATAAACAATGTGGCAGTTCAGTGTTTTGTGTGTAGTAGACCCCTGAACAGAAACGTAACCCTGTTCCAATAATTCCTATATGTTTAGTTGTTATTCATTAAGCATTTTACGTTATGCCCTTCGAGTCATCTTGGCTTGGTGCTCACTTGTAGAGACAGCAGCCACAGTACTAAATAGTCTCCATTTATACCCAGTTTGCCTTACTGTGGACTTGAAGAATATCTAAAGTCTTTGAAATTAATTTGTAACACTTTCTCTTTTTTTTTTTGTTTTTTTGCAAATCAAAATTCTTGATTGTAGCGTTTCTTAGGCAAACCTTTTTTGCCTATTTTTTTTTTTTTTTTTTTTCTTTTGTTTTTGAACAGTGATATTTATTGTAAAAGTAGATAGATTAAAAAATACTACAGCATATTGTCTATCTACTGTAGCTATCTGTCTATCTATCTATTTCAAATTACTAGGGAGCTTTACCCTCTGCTCGCTTTGCTCGCCAACCCCCTGGCCTGTGCTACGCGTCAGCAACTGCGCGTCTCTGCCACTCGTGTGTGTGGATTTCACTTTCACCAAACAACAAATCTTTTAATTCTCGCGGATACGCCTCTTCATTGGGAAGAAGCACTACTTTTCCCTGTTGGCAACACGAATTATACAATCTACAAGTCTCAGACTTAAAGTTTAAATCCGAACAATATCTACATACTTTTGTCATATCACCTATGTCCATATATTCAATCTCTTTTCGCAGTTACATTATTTCACCGAGTAATAATTTCCATTTGTTTGCACTAATGCGATCTTTACTATAATTTTTTTGAGACTTTCGAATTTTCGTACTTCCATTATCTCTAACCTGCTCTTCATGTGTACCGTGCAAAAGTTTTTGAATTCTTTACAACGTTCTACTTTGCCATCTACTCTTTGTCTTTTATTTCCGGCCCCAGTTAAATCTCTTGGCACAAAGTCTCATCTCGAGGGACATGAAAGTATCTTTCTGAAAAACTCATGTCTCATCCCAGGCTAAAAAGTCACGTCTCATCCCAGATTTTTTTTTTACATAATAGAGAGATTTTTAATAACTGGGACTTTCTCTATTATATATTGCCTTTTTCTTTGTCTATATATTTTCTGTTTATCTGTTATATACAGTAGTATATTGTATTTGTCTATATATTATATACAGTAGCACCATAAATATCGATTTAGCAATCATCTGTATATCCTTATTTTATATAGTGCCTTTCATATTTACAGCACTTTTCATATCTGGCTGCCTATCTATCTGTATGTTTCTTCCACTTTAGTTATTTTCTACTGTAATTAGTTTTTTTTTTTTAATTAACTTATATAACCAAGAAAAAATTTTTTTTGCTGTTCCCATTTCTAAACAGAGCTAAAGCCTGGTTCCAGTTAAAGGTACCAAAGGCACTAACAGGTTGATCTGCACTACACTATTTACATGTATGTATTACTTAATTGATTTATTTGAATTTTTAAAATATAGAATTGACAAAATGCAAAACTGGAAAACTTTGAAATATTAAAAATACGCTTTGTTTCTCCCATTTCTTGCCATTCCATAAAAAGCATCAGAAACGAATAGCTGGAATAAGAATGTGAATTGAGCTGTAAAGGTCATACCCACTCAGCACCCGCTGGAAAGCCACCAATAGGAGTCCGTATGATGGCAATTACTTTTGTAAATCTTGTTAATGGATCCCCGCAGAGTAAATTTTATTTTTTTGAGCTTTGAAACTTGCATAAGCTCCCTGACCCAATTTATAGGTGATGGTAGAATAACATTCAGTAAAATTAACCTTGTAGCCGCTGGAGTAGCAAAGTCAAGAGCCTCAGATGGGGTCATAGGCAGAAAGAAGATGTGAATGTTAAGTGTTTGTCTCGACCTCGAGTTGGATAACTTGATTCTGAAAAATGAAAATGTAATGAAATACCCAAAAAATAATTGAGTGTATTATATCTTTGTAAAATCCTAGTGTTGGTAATATATTGAATAATCTTATTAAAGTTCTGAGCCTCCTTTTTATGACTTTTTATTGATGCATAATTTGATTTATGAAAGTGGCAGTTTTCCAAAAAATGTGTGGTCTATTTTTAACCAGAAAGTATTACCAGTAAGTATAGTAAAAAGTTAAGCTTCTGTTTAAAGAATATTCTTTATTTATAATTGGCTAAGTTTATTCTCAGTACTTTTAGGTGGAAACATGCCGGGTTAGACTCTGGCTTCTCACGACGCTCAGTTGGAGTGAAAGGGATCTGAAAGTGGATGTGGAAAGTGGCAGTGGTGGTGTTAAGTGCTTTAAGCACGGCAAAGGCGCTATATAAATAAGATGCATTTTTGTCATTATTTTCATGTGTACAGCGTAAAGTGAAATTCTTACTTCCATGTCCGACAAACATGTAACACATCGCCACTCTCTGGTGCCATGATCAATAGGAGTGTATTAAAATTCAGTTAAATACACAACACAGTACGTCACACATTAACACTGGGATGTTAATTTTTACTACACCTTCTTTTAGGATGTCCTGGCAGAAGAAACATCACAAGCAGCTCATAAATGGCTTTTTGAAATGAAGCGAGGAGTGAGTGCAGGGCCCTGTGTGGGTTGTCAGCCTGCCGATTCCCACTTGCCTCAGACAAGCCGTAGGGAGCATATCATTAACGTGGAACATGTCCTGGTACAGCCATCTTCTGTAAATGAGTGATAAGCATTCATCTGACAGAACCCGTTTCCATCTGCATGTCTCTGTGTGGATTAAGTGGACCGATCAGAATGAAGGAAAACAAACTGGTATCTCTTTGGCTCTTTAAAGTGGAGGATTGGCTTTAGTCTGACTCCCTGAAAGGCTGTCATCTGTTTGAAGTGAGATGACATGTCACAGAGGCAACGACTTGCTGTTGTGTATTTCTAGGTCACCTTCTCAGGAGGCGCCAGTATCTTTCAGGTGAATGCTAGGGACGTGCACAGTAGGGTTTTTTTTTTCCTTCATGATGTTTCAGAACTGAGCATCCAAGCGAGGCCGCAGACCCCCTCTGGAGGATTGCAAATGGATCTCGCTGTTGATTTTTCCAAAGCTCACTTTTAAGATAGGCAGATTCCTGAAGAAAGACAATAGCAGGCAGAGCACTGCACAGATGCTGAGATGACAGTACCAAAGAGCAGTCAATAGAGCTTTGGGACTCAGTAACTTTAATAATCCCATTAAGCACACAGGCAGTGTTGTTAACCACAATCAATAAGACAGGGCAGTGAGGCCTGAGAGAGCGTTTGTGACGGGCCTGAAAGTCTATGAGATGCAGCCTGGTGCGTAAAGTTGTGCCTTGGTTCACAGGCTCTCCAGGAAGCAGACTGTGAGCATGTAGTCTATAATGTAAAATCCAGAGGGCTCACTGCTCGACAGTCCCATGCATGAAACATTGGTCACCATCAAAGCGTAGTGCAGATTCAAATGTTCCTGTGCGGCCTTGCTGTGTTTTGAAAAAGGAAGACCAGTTAGTTGAGATCGTGTTTGGGCTAAATGATTTCACTTTACACATGACAGTGCAGTGTTGATGACCTCTTTATTTAGTTCAAAGTGTTAAGCTGAGAATCACCTGCACCACTTCGGCCATTGACTCTGAGTACTAATGCTGCATTCACGTGCTGTCAGACTACACTGGGCTCTGAATTTTGACGTTTCACCTGCCCACTTAAGTGTGTTCATGAGGGTTTCTGGTTGGACTATTCAGAAAAAGTGAGATCTCTGTTGATTTGTTGCTTGGTCTGCCAAAAGAAAAGCAATTAACGGCAGTTTCTGTAGAAATAAAGAGCAATATGTAACACTTCGCTCTAAATGTGTTTTGACCAAAAAATGGCATTTTGGGCTGACCAGGTTATCTATATCTCTCTCTCTCTCTCTCTCTGTCTGTAATAACAATTTATTACATATGTCTATCTATCTATCTATAGTAAATATGGCCACTGCCCTCTACATGTGTAATAAAGAAGAGTAGTGAGCAGTGATCTGCTTCTTACAGGCCAAAAATGTACCAGGAGCTTGAAGTCCATCTCAATTTTGTCAGAATCAGGGTACGGACTTGCTCAGTGCTATTGTCGGTTGTAGCTTTGGAGAAGTGTCTTGCACCATTTTTCTGCTTGACACTTGTCTGACCATTTCTGAACTTCTCATTCCATTTATAAAGACTCTAAAATGATGAAACACTGTCTCCATATTGTGCTGAAAGCATTCTATAGGTTTCGTTTCATCCTAGTACCCATTCAGCCTGTAAAAAAGTGGTTCACAGTTCGCTGCTCCTCTTTAGTGCAAATGGAGAGTGAAGTGGCCTTGGTTACTCCACCTGAAGGCAAGAGAATCTGATTGATCAAAGTCAAAGCTTTAGTACTGTGATCACAGACATACCATATTTCCACTTGTGCATGGGAAAACCTGTGCTGGAAGTGCAAACAAAATAATCATAAAAGTGCAGATAATTATTGACTTATTCACATATATATGTTAGGTTTATAGGGTCATTCTGGTCAAATGTACAGAGTGCAATGAAATTTTTACTTGAATTTGTGAATTAACATGCAACATGTCTCTGTTCTGTAGCACCTTGATTATATATATGTGCACATATAAAGAGAGAGTGAGAGATAATGAATGAGACATATTTATATACCTTATAGATATATAGCTTGGCATGGTGATCAGAAAAGTTCACATCCAAGGTTAACGTGAACTCACAGTCTCAAATCCTAAACTGGACTCCATGCTAGTAAGACTTCACCTGTGATTTATTTGAGACTCAGAAAAGAAGCTGCTTTTCATTTTAAACATGTCAGCCATCAGCTGGACATCAAACATCATTACTTTCATTATGCAGTGTGCCATCTGCATTCACACTGTCAGTTCAATGGCCCTATAAGGCTCTCTGACTTGTGTGGAACACTGTAAAGTGCCCGCACTCCAGGGGTTGTCTGTCAGGAATGCTGATTATTACGTCTAAGCAAAGGATCTTGTGAAATACAGTAAGTGTCAAGTCAGTTTGCATGCTTGGTTTTGAGTCCAGGTGCAGGAACTTCGCAAGCAGCAATTTTATACAAAGCAGGCTAACATGGAATTATGATGTGGTGGCTGTGCTGAGAGGTGTTTTGCCCATAGTCACTTTCCTCATGTTTGTTTGGCAATGTGACCTGAGGATTGTGTGGCCGGAGTGGTTATAAATATTCAGTTTGAGCTGATGCAGTGGGCATCTGCTGGGGGCTTAACAAGCATCAGATCAGTGAGTAGCATGCTTGTGTGTGTTCTCAGATCCCTTTATCTGCACAATTGTATGCACCTGCAAACCCCATTTCTAATATATTTAAACCACCAAATCACACCCAGAATTACTGATAAGACTTTAACATCTGGCCCAATGGGGAGGTTATTGGACTGAACATTTAAAGGCTTATATACTCAGCAAAAAAAGAAACGTCCCCTGACTTTCAACTGTTTTTACTTTCAGTAGACTTAATGTGTAAATATTTGTATGAACACTAAAAGAGTCAACACCATAAGACATAAACTAAAAATGTTTCACAATGTGTCCCTGAATGAAGGGAGGCTCAAAATCAAAAGTACCAGTCAATATCTGGTGTGGCCACCAGCTGCTTGAAGTACTGCAGTGCATCTCCTCCTCATGGACTGGACCAGATTTGTCAGTTCTTGCTGTGAGATGTTACCCCACTCTTCCACCAAGGCACCTGCAAGTTCCTGGACATTTCTGGGGGGAATGGCCCTAGCCCTCACCCTGCGATCCAACAGGTCCCAGACGTGCTCAATGGGATTGAGATCTGGGCTCTTCGCTGGCCATGGCAGAACACCGACATTGCTGTCATGCAGAAACTCACGCACTTTTTGTCACTCCTGTCTGGTCCAGCGAAGGTGGGTTTGTGCCCATAGGCGGCGTTGTTGCTGGTGATGTCTGGTAAGGACCTGCCTTACAACAGGCCTGCAAGCCCTCAGTCCAGCCTCTCTCAGCCTATTGCGGACAGTCTAAGCACTAATGGAGGGATTGTGTGTTCCTGGTGTGACTCGGGCAGTTGTTGTGGCCATCCTGTACCTGTCACGCAGGGTGTGATATTCGGATGTACCGATCCTGTGCAGGTGTTGTTACACGTGGTCTTCCACTGCGAGGATGATCAGCTGTCCTTCCTGTCTCCCTGTAGCGCTGTCTTAGGCGTCTCACAGTGTGGACATGGCAATTTATTGCCCTAGCCACATCAGCAGTCCTCATGCCTCCCTGCAGCATGCCTAATGCACGTTCACGCAGATGAGCAGGGACCCTGGGCATCTTTCTTTGGGTGTTTTTCACAGTCGGTAGACAAGTCTCTTTAGTGTCCTGCGTTTTTAGAACTGTGACCTTAAATGCCTACTTTCTGTAAGCTGTTAAGGTCTTAACGACCATTCCACAGGTGCATGTTAATTAATCGATTATGGTTAATTGAACATGCATGGAAAACATTGTTTAAACAATTTACAATGAAGATCTGTAAAGTTATTTGGATTTTTAAAACATTATTGTTGAAATACACAGTCCTGAAAAAGGGACGTTTCTTTTTTTGCTGAGTATATTTCTGGCAATGCTTGACCTTTGCTTCTTTATTTTGTGTTGTTAACTTTCAGGCTCATGGCATTAGTAATTTTGCATCTGTATTGGACAAAGCCTGGCCTCTTCTCTTTTCCTCTTTGCTAGCAATGTGATGTCCATTTTCTCCAGAAGAAATTTGTACTTCCCTAGGTGGATTTCTGTATATGAAGTTCTCAGTTCTGTTATTATGTTTAGTCTTTCTGTCATTTTTCCATCTGTTATTAACATATATTGTGTTACTTTTTTATTTAACACAACACTGTTTTATTTTTTTGTGTGCAACCTCATTGTAGACTGTTTGTTGTTAGATTTGATTGTGATCCAAGAATACAAAACCTTGAATGTCGGACATTGTTGTGTGGTCACTATTTAAGATGGAGGCACACAGTGTTCCTCGTTTAGGTTTCTGGGTACTGTATTAAAAAAAATGAAATTTTGTTGTTCTGGGTGACATCCAGATAGATCTATTCCAAGCATACATATGATTACATTCTGACAAAGTACATCTGATAACAAGAAATCTTTTCCACATGTTTCTGTCAGTCCTTGCAGCTTATGTTTTAACAGAATAAGTAAAGCTCTTGGTCAATCAAAGCAGACTGATTGCAGATCTAATGGATTGGGAAAGAGCAATGTGATGTTAAACCATGTGATAGCTGCCTTCTGTTACCATCTTATTCAAATAATGTTTACAATTTGTTCCCAATAAATTCTCCTCAAGAAGTCAGTGATACTGAGTTTAGAGGTCAAGGTCTTGTGGTCACATTTACTTGGTGCATTTTGCATTTTCAAGGGTGTTGTTTTTCTTATGAGCACCATCATTTTGAGGGTTGTTTGTTGACAGTTGCTATGCTGTTGCTAAATAAGGTCGGCCGCAAGTGTGCGGGGCATGACATTACTGGGTTAAAGGTATAAAGGTCAGCATTGTGCACTTCCTGATGCTCAAGATTGGGTTCAGCCCATCCTTAAAACTGTTACCATTTTGTTATTTTGAAAAATTCTGGTTAATGAATTACAGCTTTGTTTCTTGGTCCTATAATTTTTTTGGCTCTGGTTTCGTGTGTGTTTCTTGGTTTTCGAATTCTCAGCCCTGCTACTTGACTGCGATTTTTGTTACTTGTATTTATAATTAGTTCCTTGACATCCAGTTACAACTCACAGCTTGTTATTTGGGTTACACTTCATCTCTTGATTCCATTTCCAATTAAAATCTGCTTTATCCAATGGGTTCACTGTGTGAAGCAAGGAGGCTTTAATTGGTCCTTTGCTAGGATGTTCCAGCTAGGCCTGAGGACTTTCTGCAGTCTATTTCACCATAACATTGGAGGTCTGGCAATTGGTTGCATGAAGTTGTAGGGCTACCAGAATGTCATTTTCCATCTGTCATCAGACATGCGTATCACCTGCCCATTTGCACTTTTGTTTTAATGCTGCTGTGGTAACGTCTTTGGAGCCAGTTAAATGCTGAATTTCCTAGTTTCAATACTGCCGCTGAGCTATATTTTCAGCGTCTGTCTCTACTTTACACGGTATATGACTCAAAGCTTCTTCCCATATGTTTTGCTAAGATTACATACCAAGCAGTTGTATATCATCGACGGTAAAACCATGACATATTCGTTATTGCTGTTGCTTTGGTGAGTTTGATCTCTTGTAATTTTAGCTTTATACAGTTTAAAATAAGCCATGTTGTGATTTTCCAGCACATTCTCTCTCATTCGACTGTGTGTGTGGAGGTAATCACTTGACCGAGGTAGGTGTATGAACTGATGTCTTTAATCATGTCAGCCCATTGTCTGCAAGCACTGCGTTTTATTTCTGTTGATCCCCAAGCCCACCGCTATTCTTTCTTCATCAGAATCACACAGACACCATTGTGTATTCTTGACTTTATGAGTTGTGGAGGACTGCTGGCTTCGCGCTCCGGCCCTCACCCCCAGGCCGCCAGGAGGAGCTCTCCCGATAGCAGGATCGTGCCCCGAGTTCCAGCAGGGCCTTACGGACTATGTAGTGTTTTTACACAGCCCTGCTGGATACCTTGGGGACCACCAGGAGTCGCTGTAGGGGGGCTCATGGGCTCTTGTGTGTCCTATAACCCGGGAGTACGTCACGGTCACGTGACGGGAAGGAACGACGTGCTCCCGGGGTGAAGAACAGGACTGTTTGCCCTGACCCGGAAGGAATAAGGAACTGTGGTCTGATTGGACAGGAACGCCTCCGGGTCAGGGGCTATAAAAGGACTATGGGCCAGTCCAGACACTGAACTGTGCTGGGAGGGAGAGGAGCAAAGTGTCTGGGCGAGGAGGAGAGAAAATTATAGTATTGTTTTGTTTAGTGATTAGTAGTGATTTATGAGTATTGTGGAAGGTGCTTGGTGCACTGTAGAAAAAAAAATAAAAAGTCTTGGACTTTTACCTGGTATCTGGAGTTGTACCTGACGGTTCAAGGGAACACTAGCGCCCCCTACTGCCACAGAGTGATGATCACAATGTCATTAGCAAACTGTAGGTAAGCAAGTTTCTTGCTATTGATGTTGTTGACTCTATCTTTCCAAGTGAGTTCTTTGAAAATTTCTTCAAGAAATTTTTTTCTAGAGCCACTGTAAAGAGGTTTGGCGAAGTTGTGTCACCTCAGCGAACAGCTCAGCTTATTTAAGTATTGACTGGACAGTAGAACAACATATTGTCAGTTGAGCTATCTTGGCTTATTCATTTGAGTAGACAAACACCATAGCTTTGTCTCTCACAGTGAATCATAGTGGATTTCATTTGGCTTTTTTTACTGGCCCAGCACATAACCCCATAGTAAATCGCACAGGTCACCACAGGGGTGTAGAATATTTTTTAGAAGTGACACAAATAGTTTATGAAGGTTTGGGGCACCTAAGTGATCCCCGTATAATTACAAAATTGAAATGAGCAAAGAAAACAAGAATTAGTGTTTTTCATATGCAAGTCACAAAATGACTGCCCTAAGATGGTGTTGGAGCCAGTTTTCAATGCTCCGGGAAGGAAGATGTGGTGTCATGATTTGGTATGATTTTGGGTCCTCCGAGGCTGCCAGTGTTTACTTCCATCGTTAGGTTCGCTTCCAGTGGTGCTAGGAGCATGGCCTCTGAGGTCTGGACATAAAGGGATGAAAGGACGGCTATGAGTGCAAATCCTAATCTGATCTGCAAATACCAAATCTGTGAAGTATTCAGAGTTTATCTTCGTGCTCTTTTCTGAAACTTGGGGATTCTTCTCCTTCGAGAGATGAGGCGGTTGCCAATGTGCCACCCTGTATGTGTTCTCCTTTTTTTTTTTTAATAGGGGATGAGTGTAATGCATCATTAAAGACTCCTTTGCTAAAGTCCTCATCAGATTGAACCTTCCTAGCCTACTGCAAGGCAACAGAGGAAACACAGTAAGGGTGTTCCAACTTCAGGACTCCATCAAAAACCAAACCTATTGTGTCTCTTATGTGGTCAGACGGGCTAGCGGCCTTCCTGTTTAGACATCTCAACATCATTCCTGTGTGTCTGCGTTTGCTGATTTACCCTTATGGGATGTCTGCTTCTGCCTTATTTCTGAATTTTACATCGGAACCTGTTAGCTGAGGCTTGAAGTTCTTTTCGAGCTGCAGGGCACTCTTGTTTGAGTTTTGAATATGTGGAGTGTCTTTTTAAATTATTCAGGTACCTGTGGGACCATTAATGAACATTATTGCAGCTCATAAATATTCTCAGTATGGTTTTGAGGTCTCGGACAGGGAGTTCTTGTGTCCCCAGTGATTATGCTGCTCTCTCCAGTCTGCTGCATTCTTCACCCCTGTTGTCCCATAAATCAATTAATTAAAAAAGAGTGTGAGTAGAAATGTTGTTCATTGTTTTAAAGACTTTCTTAGCCAGACGATGATCCAGTCAAGAGCATGTGCTGATGGCTTATCAGACAATGCAGTGGAACATACTGTAGCGGATAGGGTAGGCAGTGTGCTGTAGTGGTTAAGGCTTTGCACTTCACAGCTTGAGGTTGTGGGTACGCTATGTGACCCTGAGAAAGTCACTTGAGCTCCCTGTGCTCCAACTGGAAAACCAAAATGAAATGCATCTCAAATGTTGTAAGTCGCCAAATAAGTAAATACTGCAGCTTATCCTGTACTTTGTGCTAATATTCTGAGAGATAACTCCAGGTTGATGTCCTCCTGGAATATACTAAATGTTCTCTAGCTGTGATGTCACAGTGGCCCCACTCCCTGAAACTTTATGTGGGAGCAAAGGCAAAAAACTCAATCCATACATTACTGGATAATTTAATAAACAAAACAGTATCCAGAACATAACATAAAAAAGGACAAAAAAAACATCATCAGTGTGTCATGGGTTCAGCTTGAACACGCTCTCAAATATTGATGATATGGCACAGTCACATTAATCTTCCATACACAGTCTTACCAATATGACTATCTGCTATTCATCTGTTCTTCTTCTTGCATATACAGTCATGCACTGATTTATGGCCCACCGAGTTGAGAACATTTCAACAACTTTCTACTTTTTTTTTTTTTTAGTGATAAGCGGGTGTGAATAATAGATGAGCTGTTATGGTGAAGGTGTTATATAAACAAAATGTATTATTATTGTTATTGTTACTTTCCTTTTACAACATATTTCGTATGTCCCACTGCATTACACAATTTCCTCCATGAAGTATCGATCGACGAATGGTAAGATTTTCCCGTGATGTAACAAACACCACAAACCACCAACACATGAACAACGAGCATGGAGGGGTCCCCTATGAAGTATCGCTTGATTGCCGCTATGCGCTGACACACGATCAACTAGGAGTTTTAGATTCACATCACTTCCAACCTCATGCGCTTGGACGCTTAAGAGAGCTGCACGGCACCCTGATAAAAGGCTGGTGAGACTCGAAAATCGCTTTGTGTTATTCCATACAGGCAGTTAAAATATTACTGGTGACACACACCAGACCCACAGAGCCTCAGTTGCAATGACTTGTACACTTTGTGGCCAACATACTGCCATTTTGACACATGGCCACATGACCTGTCCCAATTGGAGCTGAAAGTTGGCGCATGACTGTATCACACCTCCACTCAATAATTTGTCATTGATATTAAATATCATGGATGAACATTAACAAAATAATTAAAAGAAATCACATTTACTTAACTCCCTGTGTCTGTGAGGGTTTCCTCCCACAGTCCAAAGACATGCAGGTTAGGTGAATTGGCGATCCTAAATTGGCTCTTGTGTGTATTTATGTGTGTGTGTGTTCACCCTGCGATGGACTGCGCCCTGCCCAGAGTTTGTTCCCTGCCTTGTGTCCTATGCTAGCTGGGATAGGCTCCAGCACCCCCAGCGACCCTGTTTAGGACTAAGCAGGTTAGGCAATGACTGACTGACTAACATTTCCTTAATTTGTTATACTTATAACACTTATAAAACAAACAGGCTTTAACACCATTCAGCAATAATTCTTCCTAAACAACCAGACATATTTAATTACCATCAACCCCATTACCTTATTCAACACAAAGCCCCCCCCCCCCAACCACTCACACAAATTGCCCTCACTTTACCAAAGATCAGCACCTCTGAGCTCCACACAATGTTGACCTGCTTAGGACCACAAAGTCATGCTATTCATGGAGCAAAGCTAAAAAAATGACGTTTGTCACTTATAAGCAAGATATCCTCACAAAATACAAAAAAGCAGACTTACAATAGAAAGGCGAATGAACATAACACATAGCACTTAATAATCCCACCTCTTTAAATAATTATAACACAGAAAACACTGTGCACCCACATCTCGTTACTACTAAATGTTAATCGCTTTAACATATAGAAAATGGGATTTCAGTCTGCAGTGACAGTCCCCTGCCATACAGTGACATAACATACACAATAATGATATTTACAGAATAACAAAAACATTGCAGAAAATGAAAGTACAGTGAAGCCAGGGTTGAGACCCTAAAGCAGGGGTCCCCAACTCCAGGCCTGGAGGGATGCAGTGACCGCAGGTTTTCATTCTAACCCTTTTCTTAATTTGTGACCTGTTTTTGCTGCTAATTAACTTCCTTTGAATTATTTTTAATTGATTTGCTCTTGAAGACTCAGACCCCTTAATTGTTTCTTTTTCCTTAATTAACAGCCAAACAATAATGAGATACAATATGAGCCGAAACAACTGGTGTCCATCACACAATATCTGAAAAAGAAAGGTGAAGGGTTCAGGAATGTTGATCTGCTCAGGTCACCCAAAACATTCTAAGAGTGCTCTTAGAAAAGAGAAAATCAACAATTTCAGAAATGTCTGCTATTGCACAATGAGAGCAGCAACAAGCTAAAGAATTAAAGAACAAGTTTAATTAACAAATACTCGGATCCTTAATTATTCAACTAGTTGGAGTTTCAGGCCCTGACTTAGTTGGCCTTCTGTTGGCTCCCTTGTTTCACATTTCATTTCTGTTTGGAAGCCATTTAAGGAAAGAAATGAAGCAATTCAGGCGGCATGGTGACGCGATGGGTAGCGCTGCTGCCTCGCAGTTAGGAGACCCAGATTCACTTCCTGGGTCCTCCCTGCGTGGAGTTTGCATGTTCTCCCCGTGTCTGCGTGGGTTTCCTCCGGGTGCTCCGGTTTCCTCCCACAGTCCAAAGACATGCAGTTTAGGTGCATTGGCAATCCTAAATTGGCCCTGGTGTGTGTGTGTGTGTGCCCTGTAGTGGGCTGGCTCCCTGCCTGAGGTTTGTTTCCTTGTGCCCTGTGTTGGCTGAGATTGGCTCCAGCAGACCCCCATGACACTGTAGTTAGGCTATAGCAGGCTGGATAATGGATGGATGGATAAAGCAATTCAAGAGGAACAATAAAGAAATTCAGGGGAACAAATCTTAAAAAACAAGTCAATTAAAAATAATTCAAAAGGAGTTAATTAGCAGCAAAAACAGGTCACTAATTAAGAAAAGGGTTAGAATGAAAACCTGCAGCCACTGGGGCCCTCCAGGACCAGAGTTGGGGACCCCTGCCCTACAGCACGACACCAATGGTGTTATTTTTCATGTTTTACATCAGATGGTAGCTTTGTCATTCTACATGACCCCTTCATGCACTCTGTTTCATACACTTTTCATGCAGTACACTAACGGAAGTATTCTTGCAGTAATGCATTTGCACAGGAAGCTGAGCCACTATGGTGTGCATAAGGGTGATGTTAAGTGTAATTTCTTTTTATGCGTTTTAGTACATTCTTGTTGTTCATGCCACTTAGTCGGTCGGTGGACATGCGAGTTTGAGTTTCTCTGTCCTCTGTACAAGTGACGGTGATAATATGACTTCTACAAATTGGCCTCTTGCGTGGGAGTGTTGAGTGCGTGCGTTAGCATGCCCTGCTGTAGACTAGCGCCCTGTCAAAAGATGTTCTTTTATTTCACCTGATGCCGTCAGAACAGGCTATGGCTCCAGCAACCCTGAACTGTTGTTTGTATGCTTATGGTGTACCATTCAACCACATCAAAGGGAACATTACAAACCTCCTGTGCCACTGGAGCTGACTTCCTAAAGTAGTCATCTCACACTTCACACTTTCCTTTTTAGGTGGTCATACACTGAATGTGTTGGTCCTCCTTTGTTTCTGTAGGGTTTTTTTTCCTTTCTATTATTCTGCTCTGTTATTATTTATTAATCACTAGGGGGCTTTGCCCCCTGCTCTCTTCGCTTGCCAACCTCTTCGCCATCGCTGCGGGCCGTTGTGAAGAGGGGGGGTTGAATGTACTCCAAGGAGATGTGGCCGGCCCTCCGAAATCCCTCTTAAGCGGTGATACAATGGGAAACAAATACAGTGTTGTTTAAACCTCCTGTTTGCTCGATCAGCTGCTGGCTTGCTGCTCCTGCTGTGCCGTGTGATTTGCATCTTGTGCGGCGCTTTGAATGTTTAAAAGCCTGTATAGCACCTTCTTGTCCCCCAGACATCCTTAAACACTATGCAATCTCATTTCGCTATTCCGTTATTTCACCGAGTAATATTTTCCATTTGTTTGTGCTAATTCGATCTTTACTCTCATGTTTTTGAGACTTTCGAATTTTCCTAACTCCATTATCTCTAACCTGCTCTGCATGTGTATCACGGGACTTGCTTCCAAAGGTTGTATGACGTGAGTTGTCCATCTTGCGGGACATGAAAGTGTCTCTGTCTCTCTGTCAAAGATCTCTGTTCCAAAGATAGCGTCTCGCCGCAAGATGTATTTTTATAATAGAGAGAGATTATATCAAACCTCTGTCAAAGAAAAGAGCATTAATGTCTGAAATTCGTAAGAAACCTGAAATGTTCTACATTTGTATGTATAGTGTAGGTATTGCTTATTGGAGACTGCATGTTTTTTTACCATGGACAGCTGGCAGTTCCACTGCTTGGCAGTAGAGGCCAGTATATTCATCGTAGACATTCATTTTTAAGTCAGCAAGAAGGAAATCCAATGTGATGAGACATTGTGAGCCTGTGCTGCTCTGTCAAACAGAGCTGTGGACAGTCCAGGGCAGCCTAACTGACCCTTGTTCAGTAAATTGCATGCATATCAGCATCCACCAAGAAATGTTCTGTGTTGACAGCTATTTTATTCCTTTGGTGTCACAAGGAGTCACCAGTTTTATAGATGAATTTTGCTGCTGTGCACATTTGTTTTTGTATCGACCTGTGTCCAGATCGTATTGCCTCGTGCTGTCCTCTTTTTGAATGTAGTCACGGTCAGAGGTGACCTTCATCCAATGCTAAGAGGAGTTTGACGGCTACACAGCCATTTGTTTTTTTCCTTTAACCAGGGAAGCTGCTGCTCTTTGTGCTTCATTATTAAAGATCACATGCTTTCAGCTGGGATTGGCTGCTTCTTCCTGTGACCATATTATGGAAGAAAATGAGAATTCAGAAAAATGGATTTTTTTTATTTGCGAGTACACTGAAAGCTGTATAGTTTATTTGTTTTGATTTAAATGAAATTCACAGAGTGGTGGTGGCATTTGCCGGGAGGCATTTTTTCCTGGCAGACACCTGCCTCTTTTTTTTATATCAGCACCTGACAGACTATTGTTGCTTATTATCATACCGTGAATTTTTTAAACACACAAAGGGATCTTCTCAAATCCACTCCAATTTTAAGCATCAAGCACAAGACTGCAAGCCACCTTGGACAGGATGTACTCTCTCATTTAGACTGAATTAACTTGGAGTTACCTGTCCGCCGAGCCCGCCTGTGTTAGGGATGTCAAAGAAGTACTGGAGAACTCAGAGGAAAGCCCCCATAAACATGGGGAGAACATGCAAACTCCATGCTGATAGTGACTGGGCCTACATTCAAACCCAGCCTCTTGGAACTGTGAACTAGCATTGCTAAAAACTGAGCTTCACCTCAATGAAAGTTAGTAAAAAGGCATCTGCATCGAATGGTATCTGAAAACTTACCAGTAATTACCAGTTATACATAGACAGGAGCATAGTGTGCTAGCATAGAGCTCTTGGGTCAACCTTTTGGTAAAATTCACTGCTTGTAACCTCTCCATATACGTCCGTGGTCTCCAACTCCGCTCCTGGTGGACCACAGCGGGTAACCCTTTTCTTAATTGGTGACCAGTTTTTGTGGCTAATTAATTCCTTTTCCATTCATTTTAATTGAATTGCCTTTTTAAGATTTGTTCACCTGAATTTCTCCATTGTTCCTCTGAATTGCTTCATTTCTTTCCTTAAACGGCACCCAGACCGAAGTGAAATGTGAAGTGAGTGACCCAACAGAAGACCAACTAAGGCAGGGCCTGAAACCCCAACCAATTTCACTCTAACCGGTTGCTTAATGAGGAGCCGACCTGTTCTTTAATTTCATGGCTTGTTGCTGCTGTCATTGTGTAATAGCAGACATTTCTAAAATGGTTTGATTTTCTCTTTTCTAAGAGCATTCTTAAAATGTTTTGGGGATCTGAGGAGAGCAACAATCCTGAGACCTTCATCTTTCTTTATTTTCAGGTATTGTACGATGGACACAGTTTGCTGGTCATGATTTGGCTTATTTTATATCTCATTGTTGATTTGCAGCTAATTAAGGAAAAAGAAACAATTAAGGGGGCAGAGTCTTCAAGAGCAGGTCAATTAAAATTAATTCAAAAAAGGTTAATTAGCAGCAAAAAACAGGTCACTAATTAAGAAAAGGGTTAGAATGAAAACCTGCAGCCACTGTGGTCCTCCAGGACCCCTGATGTATGTGTCTGGTGCCTGCTGGGGAGGATCTCCCAAAGCACAGCCCCTTACTGCTAGCCAGATCACTGAACTGCAGTGTGACACACTGACATGTAAAGTGCGGCAGGCAGTACAAGTCTTGGCTGGTGTGCTGGTCATCCTGAGACCAGTTTTCAAAGAGGCAGTCATTTATTAGCAAGTTCAACATGCACAGGAAAGTGTTCATAGGTTTCCAAAAACACCAGGCAAAAGAAGAATCCAAAAAAAAGTCAAAGCACTGCACACTGTTGAGGCAAAGCACATAAGGGGTCCATGGTGGTGTGGCATTTTTAAATAAAAAGAGTGTGGCTCAGGCTCCACATGTGTATGGTTAGATGGCTGAGATTGGTTAATCTTGTTTGCATGTGTGGGTATGATTGGTTAAGCCAGTTATTCATTGATGCTGATAGACTGTTTGGTGCACTTGGCACCCATTGGGAATAAAGAAGGGTCTGAGTGAGAGATCATAAGAGAGAAAGATACAGAAGGAAGATAAACCGGCAAAAGAGAGCATGATAAGGGGGTCAGACCAGTGTTGTAGTGAGGAAGCAGTGTACTCCGGGAAGCCCTGCAGGGGAGCAAGGCGAATGATGGTCCTGGGTTGGTCAGCCATGCTGAGAGGAAGGGGCACAGGAGATCGTGGGCTCCTAGGGATCCTGTGGGTATCGATGAAGGTGTTAGAAAGATGAAGTCGGGCTCAGGACACCCTTTTGGATACTAAGGGATGATGACTGGGCTAGAAGTCGAGGAGGACCACTTTCACAATTGCCTCGGCCCTGTTGAGTATTTCTGGGAGATGGGAGAGTAGAGTGAGATGAGGTAGAGAGAGAGAACAACACTGGAAAAGAGACAAAAGCTGGTTATTTGTTGACTTATTTTCGATATTCAAATACCTGACAGAGCACTGTTTTTTATTGGATCTGGTTTTTACTGTATTTATTTATTTAAGAAGGATTTTTCACAGCTCAATTTACTTGACACTGCTGTTTTAGGAATAAAAACTCTACTCCGTTAGGCCCTTGAACAAGGCCCTTAATCTGCAATCGCTTTGTCCTGGGTATGACGTTAATCTGCATCCAGCCCTGCAAACAGGTCCTCTAATTTACAGAGAAAACCTGTGGGTTGGTGGCAGGATTGGCACTCCAGCCACTGTAAAAAAATCTCATACTGTTCCAGTGTGGTGCTGAGGTGTCACCTGCAACAGAAACCTCCTCCTCTTTGTTGTTTATTTGTCCTAAATGCTGTAGTCCATCTTGGTACATGACTATCAGTGTCCAGGTTCAAGTAGGAGCGATGCCATCTGTAGGCAACCTGGGCATAAACTGTGATGCAGTAAGAACAGGGCACTAGAATTTAGGAAATGGTAGAGAAAGAAAGTTATTAATTATTTTGATAGGTACTGCAGTCTGAAAGAATACTCTCTCCAAGGAGCCATCCCAGCTAATAAATAAAAATGCAGCTATTTGTGTACATAAAATACTTATACATAAGAAGATGTCATGTGTGAGTTAGAAGTAATTCAAAAAATTGAATTATAGTCCAGAATGTGGCTGCAAGGGAGGGACACTTTACTGGGCACTACAAGACTGTATCATAGCATGTAGCCTCCTAAGTATTGTAAAGCCACACCAGGGATGCATTGCTTAGTGGAGGGCATGGAGTGGACTGTAATCAGCATGCAGAAATGAGCACAATATACTCAGTGTGCTGAGGTTATGCAGCAAAACGAAGGCCATGTTGGATTATGGCAGCAGGCCTTCCTTGATGTCATTTCATGGAAGGATCACCTTGATGTGTTCATAGCCTGCAAGATTAAGGTGCGTGCATTCACTGAACGTTGCAGGGGCATTTTCTTATATTGAAATGCCGATGTAATATTGTCTTGTGGTGCAGTGAGAACTGCCTGCAGATCAGCACCAACAAGACAAAGAGTTGGTGATGTGCATCCGGTGTGTTAAGGAGCCCCTAAGACCTGTCACCATCTGGGAAAGAAAGTGAAGCTGGTGCAGTACCTGTATGTCCGGAACAGCAAACTGGACTGGTTTGACAGTGTAGTGACGCTATATAAGAAGGGCCAGAGCAGACGTAATTCCTGAGGGGACTCAGGCCTTTTGATGAGTCCAGCAAGTTGTTGGAAACATTTTACCAGTCTGTTGTAGCCAGTGTATTGTTTTACATGGGTGGTCTCCTAGGGAAGCAACTTGAGTTCATCAGTAAAGCAGTTCCATTGCAGGATTGACTCAGGATACCCTGGAAACGGTTGTAGAAAAGAAGATGGTGGCAAAATTGGATGCCACCAACATGAACAATTTTGGTCATGCCCTCCGGGAGGGGTGCCATCTTGGAATAATTTCAGCCACAGGCTTATACCTCCATAAAGTAACACAAAGAAACTCCATAGATCCTTTCTGCCTACTGCCATTACGAAGGTCAGTGCTTCCTCCCATCGCCCAGTTAGAAGCCAGAACCAACTTCAGTTTACTGGTTATTGTTAGCATATTTATTGTTTTCTTTGTTTTTATTCTGTTGTCTAATATTGTACTTTGAGTTGTATCTGTGTATTTTATGTTTTTATGTTTTGCTGTGGTATGCATTAGAATTTCACCTTTTGGACTGATAAAGAATATCTAATGTAATCTGCCAGCTGACCACAAGCCTACTCTCTTCTCTTTCAGGAGGACTCCGAGGAGCCTCCATTGTGGATTCTCTCGATACACTGTTCATCATGGGGATGGAGGAGGAGTACGAGGAAGCCAAGGACTGGGTGAAGGAGAACCTTGACATGAATTCTGTAAGTAGTGCCTCTATTTCACCGGACTACCAGTGTCATGATTAACTACATTCTCTTACCTCCTCCTTCTCTTATTTGAGATTTGTGTCGGCACCAATAAGAAATAAATGTTTTCAGTTAAATGACATTTTTCTCTGTACCACAAAACTGAAACAAACATCATTATCTTTGTTTTTTATGCTATGGTAACTTTGCAGGTGGATTCAAAGTAAAACAACGGTCAACACTGAGTGTCACTGAAAGTAAAGCAAATGCGTCCTCTTTGTCTCTCCATCTCTTTCTCTTTTGCTGTCTCTCCTGGGAGTTTTGCTAATGGCCAATTGTGTGAATTTGCCTGCCAGGTTCTGTAGTTCGATTACCGTTTTATATTTGAGCACATCTGACTCTTTGATTTCAAGTGACAACACTGATTATAATTCTGAAGGCTGTCGCTGTTTTACAAAACTAGCTAATTATTGTGACTGGCAGCATGCTTAAAATAACAAAACATCCCTTTAAGTGGATGAAATGCACGTAATGACAATGTTAGGAACGAACCATTTTAATTGCGCGCTCTGCATTCCGAGCAGCTTTTGCGCTGTAATGTCCTGTTTCTGCCACCTCAATTTCTCTTCAGAGGAAATTAAGCTTGTTTTCACACGAACTGTAATTTTAGTGACTGGTGAATGGCCCGCTGGCATTCCTGTAGTGATGGCCTACAGTGGATGTCAAAGGATACTGAAGATTCATCATGCAGGGAGACAACTGGCAGGAGCCCTGACAGACCCAGATGCAAATCAGGCTTCATAAAGCCACCTTTTGGGGGGGAGCCACTAAGTGAGGACCTGAGCTTTACTTGTGGTGAAGGACATCCGCATCATTCAGTAGACTGAATCATAAAGAAAATAGGAAGGGAGGCAAATGAGTGAAATGATTGGTTAGTTAACTTTCAATCTATCACACAGTGCTTTAATTCTTAAAAAGTATTCATACCCCTTCACTTTTTACACATTTTGCTGTGCTTCAGCCTTGTGCTGAAATCATTTAAATTCATTTTTCCCCCACGTCAACCAACACTTAATACCTCAGAATGTCATATTGAGAGCAGGATTTTAGAAATATTTGCAAATGTATTAAAATTAAAAATCAAGTATTCAGACCCTTTACATAATACTTCACTGAAACCCTTTTGACAACAATTCCAGTGTTCTTGGGTTTGATGTGACAAGCTTCACACACATGGTTTGGGGGAATTTCTGCAGATCATCTAAAGATCTGTTGGATGGAGGGAGACCTTTGGTTGACAGCTGTTTTCAGGTCACTCCAGGGATGTTTGATTGGGTTCAAGTCTGGGCTCTAGCGACATGCATAGAGTTGTCCCCAAGTCCCTCCTCCTCTGGTCATTGCCCTGTTGGAAGGTGAACATACAGCTCAATCTGAAGTCCTCTGGAGCAGATTTTCATTAAGGATATCTCTGTACTTTACTCAGTTTAGGTTTCCCTCAACACTTTCTAGCCTCCCAGTCCCTGCCACTTAAAAAAAAAAAAAGACCCTAAAACATGATGCTGCCACCACGTTTCACTGTAGGAATGGTATTGCTCAGGTGATGAGCAGTGCCTGGTTTCCTCCAGACATGTCGCTAATCTTGGTTTCATCAGTCCACAAGTCCCTACTGGTCTATGACACTATGGTATGTATTAATTAACTGTATTTATGTGCCATAACTGTTCACATACACATTTCTGTACACACAAAGATGCATTAAACATTCCGGTCATATAATATATATAAAAGAGCAGCGCTGCACCTTCTAATCTTGCCAAGGTTGCTGCTGCTTGTCCTACAGTGGTTCAGAAGATGGCTGGATGAGTGGCTCCTGTCATTTTTCCTATAAATTATTCACATTTAATCCTCAAACCAGATGGCTATGTTGATGTGGTGAACTTGATATTTGGTTTCTTGGACCTCTGTTTGTTTCACGTTTGGATTTTTTGGATATATTTTCCTAGTTTTTTTTTCTTTTTTAATTTTTATTATTGTTCTGGCAATGCCATTTTGTTCTATGAGTGTGGTGTGGTCACCATCATTTTGCATGAATCCTTAAATATCTGTGGTTATAATGTTTACTGCTGGTATTCTGGTTGCCAGACATATAAAATGGAGGTTACATAATGCATTTTGTCATCTCACACTACTTGTATTTTTTAATTTTATTTGAAGAAAATATCATTATAAGCAAACTTATACAACATGATTTCCTACTCATCACCTTTTTAAGATGGCAGCTTCTGGTGTTTAAGCATACTGTATAGGTTTATAGTGTCATTTTTGTTTCATTATTTTAGTTGTATGTATATTGTTGTCTGTTTTGGGGATTTTAATCATGATGAATCCATTTCTGTTATTACTTTCATATTTTGCCTTATAATTTTAAAGTTTTCTTTAACATCTCCGGTTTCTGCATTTACATAATTTTTTGAAAGTCATATGACTGTGAGTGTCTCATTGATGATAAATAAATATGGTGGCGTTTCCCCTTTGCATTATCTTTGGTTGGGTGAAAATCCTTTTAATCTTCATGACGACAGTTAGCCTTATTCCCGAGTAGGCCCTAGCATTAGGATTGTGTGTTTTCTTTTGCACTTTGACTTTTTGTTATTTGTTCTTGTTTTGGCTCCTCCAGAATTCTGAAGAAAGCCTGGGGGGATGAGGGCCAGATTAGATAGATGAATTTGGACAGTGCCACTAAGAAAGTTATAGGGTAGTAGACAAGGTGATGATCTGGCTACAGAGAGAGCTGAACAGAAAGAGCTGACCAGAGACTTTGTTTAACTACTAAGATTCTGGCCCACCGCTAATCGACACACATGTTAAATGCATTGCTAATGTTGCTCTCAATTTAGAACTACAGGACAACCCAGGTTGTACTGGTATGAAAAGTTACATCTCTGTTGGCTTTTGGTTATGGCACTAATTATAATATTTAAAGATTAAAGCTTATTAGGCCTGTTTACTTGTGTCTAGGTTTTGCTCTGTTTGATTCTGTAAGATTTAGGAAAATGATTGCTTTTCTCAGCTACGTTAATCATGGCTGTAATAAATAAGCTATAGTGACAGTCATACCTGGGGGAAGTCTACAGCTACTAGACTGTTGTCCAGGATGAAAGAGCATTGCAATTGTGAACTGTATCTCCTAAGTGTTGGTAAATCTAGGAATAGACAAACGAAAGTAGTGACAGAGATGTGGCATAAAACTGTAGTTACTGGAAAAAAATCTGTGCATTTGATTAAAGGGGTCCACGTTTTAAGGAAAGATCTACCCTAAAGCCTTTCCCACAATAAAACGATGACGTAAAGGTCATGACTGCAAAATGACAAAGGAAAGCCCTGTGCAGATGTAGAGGTAGTCAGCTGTGCCCTTATTCGTATTGTTACGAGTACTGCAAATCAAGACTTGCAGAACCCAAAAGAGAGCTCAGCAATGCTGAGAAATAATCCATTAGAGGCTTACTTTTATGGCAGCCGTGTCTTAGAGACACCTTTTCACATTATATGTTAGACATGCAGTTTAGCATGATTATATTAACAGGTAGAAGACTCTATTCATGTTCCAAAAGAGCGGCTGTGTACACCAGTTTTGTATTCCCTGCAATCGATTAACACCCCCTCTGTTTTCTCTGCTTACCGTATCCGGCTTACATCTGTGTAGCAGAGCATAAAGCCACAGGTGGCGGTGCTCAGCTGTTGCTATGCCTTCAGTTTTGACTTTACCACTTTTTATATTAAAAAATCATGTGAGGCTCACCAAGTCTTTTGATTTTCTCATAGTAAAAACAATAAGTTATGTCCCAGCCTGTAGCATTAAAGAAGAGATGCTTACATGCTGGATAGAGTCGCAGGAAAATGTTATTCAAATCGTTTCATTCTATGTAGCATTCTGAAGTAAATACAGACTTACATACATTTATAGGTATATTATAATAGTAAATTACTGAACCTTGACATTTACATATATAAACACACTTATCAATACCGAAGTAAAACAAATTTGACCCAATATGATGTTCCTTCTACCTGAAGTGAGAAATCAATGTTTTCTTTTTTTAATGGTAGGATCCTAGGATGAGCCCTTTTTCCCATTGAAATTGGATAATAATACAATACAATAGTTTATTTTTGTATTACCCAAAATCACACAAAGAGTGCCGCAATGGGCTTTAACAGGCCCTGCCTCTTGACAGCCCCCCAGCCTTGACTCTCTAAGAAGACAAGGAACAACTCCCAAAAAAAACCCCAGTAGGGAAAAAATGGAAGAAACCTCGGGAAAGGCAGTTCAAAGAGAGACCCCCCTCCAGGTAGGTTGGACGTGCAGTGGGTGTCAAAAAGAAGGGGGTCAATACAATACAATACAATACAATACACAGAACAGAACAAATCCTCAATACAGTATAAAAATACAAATTTTAGAAGTACGTAGCAGAATTTAACAGTGGATGACATCTCATAATATGATATGGATTTGTTTAGAGTCCTGGAGACCTCATCCATCAAGCTGCCTCTCCCATTTGGCCATTCCACAGCTGAAACAGTGCTGGGCCAGCCAATCTGATGAAAGGACCTCTCTTTCCCATGATTCCAGCGATCCTCCATCAGGGATGACTTTACCTTAGGCAGGCACAACAACTTGGCAGGTGGGCCATGGCACCAAGTGCCACATTTGAGTACCGAAAAGAGAAACAGAATAGGTGAGGGTTAGTATCAAATTATAACTATCATGTTACTTATGTTTTAGTGCTAATGACTGACAACAGAGATGCAGTATTTACAGTTAATCAGCAGCTCTAGTCAGGGTATAGTAAAATGAAGTAGTGAGTCTTCAGCCGGGATTTAAAAGCTGAGACCGAAGGGGCATCACTTATTGTAGCAGGCAGACCATTTCACAGTTTAGGGGCCCTGTAAGTAAAAGCTCAATCTCCCACTGTTATTTTATTAATCCTTGGAATCATAAGCAGACCAGCATCTTGAGACCTTAATGTGCGCTCTGGTTTGTAAGTCATGATAAGTTTAGACAAGTAAGCCGGACCTTGGCCATTTAATGCTTTATATGTTAAAAGGAGGATTTTGAAATCTGCCCTAAACTTAACCGGGAGCCAGTGTAAGGATTTAAGAACTGGAGTTATGTGATCGTATATTCTTGTTCTTGTGATAATTCTTGCAGCAGCATTTTGGATTAACTGAAGGCCGTATAAAGAACAGTTTGAACATCCAGTGAACACCGCATTGCGGTAGTCAATCCTACTAGAAAAAAATGAATGAATTAATTTCTCAGAATCCTGTTTATTTAGAAAGCGCCTTAATTTCCTAACATTTCTAAGATTGAAGAAACATGATTTGGACAACTTTGTAATATGCACTTTAAATGACATGCTAGCGTCAAAGTTAACTCCTAGATTTCGGGCTGATTCAGTGAAATTAATGGTGATTCCAACTGAGTTAAATGATGACAAAATATTATTGTGATCAGCGTCATTCCCTCCAACAATTAACATCTCTGTTTTATCTGTATTTAAATACAAGTAGTTATCATTCATCCACTCCTTTAGTTCACTAACACAACAAAGTAAAGACAACATTGGAGAAACTTCATTTGGTCTAAATGATAGGTGTAACTGGGTGACATCTGCATACAAGTGAAAATGAACATTATGTATCCTAATGATAGATCCCAGTGGAAGCATGTAAAGTGAAAACAGTTAAGGTCCTGGTACTGAGCCCTGCGGGACACCATATTGAACTTCTGTGTATAATGATGGAGTCCTGTCAGCACATTTCTGTACATATTAGAATCAATTTGATAAATAAGAAATAAACCAAGCGAGCACGGTGCCTGTAAGCCCAACATCATTTTCTAGCCTGTGCAGTAAAATCGAATGGTCAGTGGTGTCAAATGCTGCACTTAAGTCTAACAACATAATTACAGTGGAGTTTCCTTCATCAGAGGATATCAGAATGTCGTTTACAATCTGCGTTTGTGCCATTTCTGTACTATGACCAGTGCGGAAACCAGACTGGAATTTCTCAAATAAATTGTAATGTGTAAGGTGTGACTGAAGCTGATTGGCGACTACTTTTTCTAGTATTTTAGAGAGAAAGGGTAAATTTGAAATAGGCCTGTTTTATTTAGTATGTGTGGGTCTAGGTCTGGCTTTTTAAGTAATGGTTTAATGACTGACACTTTTAGTGCTTCAGGTACTGTGCCATGCAATAATGAACTATTGATAATGTTTAGAATAGGCGCTGCATGAACATCCATGGCACTTTTTACTAGTTTTGTTGGCACTGGATCTAGGGAACAAGTAGTGGGCTTCATTTTAGTAATTAAAGTTAAGACTTCCTGCCCAGTTACAGGATTAAAATGACTAAAGTGCTGAATGCAATGTGTGGCACGGTCTGCTAAGCTAGTATTTGGTTTGTACTGTGATGCTGAGATCTGGGATCTTACATTTTTAATTTTCTTATTGAAGAAGTTCATAAAGTCTGTACTGCTAATGTCTGTTGGTATTTTGCACTGTAGATCTGAATTCTCATTTGTTAATTTAGCCACTGTTCTAAACAGTACCCGAGAATTTTTTTTATTGCTATCTATTATTATAGAATGGTATTCTGAGCGAGCTTTAAAGACGGCTTTTTTATATTTATTAACACTCACTGTCCATGCAATAATCAGTACATCTTACTTGCAAATCTACCAGGTGACTCTCTGTCTTAGCATGTTGATTGGTCTCTGGTCAGATGTGGTTTGGCGTCACCCTTGGATGGAATGGCAGACACAGCATGGTCACTCTGTTGATGTCATAGCAGAGACAGCAGGACACCTCTTTAAGCCTCAGTCTATCCACTCCTGATTGTCTTTGACACTCCTTTTGCACCAGTGGGGGTATATTGGATAAGCTCACTGTCACGCACAACTCTGCCTCCATTCCATCCTTGCAGTCATGTCAGTCAAGAGGTAATTGGCGGTTTCTTTTTCATTTCAACCCCTGCACCACACCTTCCACAAATCAGTGGGACTCTTCTTTCATCAACAAATTGTCTGCATCCTTTCACCACCCTACCTGATGAACGTCAGTTTTTTAAGATAGCCAATTTGGTTAAAAGTGAATAACAAAGGATTCTTTCTCGTACCCACAGACTTCTCACCAGTGTCTTGAGCATAGCCATTTTGTTTCCACCAGTGTAGCTTCAGTGGTGTCGCCCCTTATTATATTCTCTTTAGAAACATAAATGATACAGTATGACTTATTTGTCCCCAGTCCTCAGTATAAACCTTTTTTGCCTTCATAGCAGTCCACCTCCATTGAGTGTGCAAATGCTCAGTTTTAATCATTTGTTTTGCTCACCATTCATCTCATGTTTTTTTTTTGGTTTTTTTTTCTAACCTGTAGGGTGTTAAGTTATGCAGTTTTTGCACTTAGTAAAGGTTTTGTGTAATGCTGAATCCAATTCTATCCTTAGTTTTTGGATTGCTATTTGCGGAATGCTGTTTTGAATACCATCATGTGACGGCGATCAACACTACCTGGTGGCATCAACAATGGTTTTTGTATAAATGTAGCGGTGACCATACAGTACAATATCCCTCGGTGGATGAAACTCTCTCTGAGGAGAACATTTCATTTCATTCATTTAGTTTAGTTCCTAATCAAGAGCAGTTAGGGTACATTTCTGATTCTGGCTTAATTTAAAGACTATGCCATTTAATTCTGCACCTGAATGATTATGTTGACTCCTGAATATACAGTATTTTGCTCTGTCTTTACAAATCATCTCCTCCTTATGTATAAACGGTTCGTACGCACAAAAATGTTGCATAAGAACGTTTCCATGCCCAAATCGCGATGTATAAAACCTAAACTTGGCGTAAAGCCACACACATTTCCACGGTAGCTCATACTCTGTCGTACGCAAGTTCTCTGCTTGGTTTTGCAGACTGGCGGCACCCAGCGTCAAAGCAGTGCTACTGTTCCTGTGTGGTTACCCTTTCTTTTTTAGATAGGCTTTATAAATACACGGAAATTAAGCGCATATTGTTTATTAGTTTAATGCATCTGATTGTAATTAACCTGTAACAATATAATGGTCCACAGAGTGGTCAAACTATTCCAAATACCCTAACTGCTTTAGCGTTGTTACTCTCACTGCACCTCGGATCCCACATCGTATCATCTTTTTCCATATAACTCTCACTGCACCACTCAGAGTATTTATTTCTCTGTATCTGAATGTGAATCACAGCTCTAAAGCAGCTGATCGGAAAGAGAATTATCGGTATACAGCATCAAGCACACGTTGCCTCAGCCATGCTGCCTATTTGAACTGCTCTCATGCAACAAACGCTTCAGAGCCATTCCTGTACTGACCTCGCAGTTCAGAAACAGTTTCATCACAAGAACTCTAAACGCACTCAGATCAGTCCATCAAGTGCTTCTTGTAGAACTGTCTGTACTTATTAGTACAATCACCTCACTGTAAACTTGCAATACAGTTATAATATTGCAAATCCTGAGCCACTTTATAAAGCGCATATTTACATATGATGACGATATAATTTTTAAGATGAAATGCAGCAAAATAGCTAACTAGCGCTCCATTTACGGATTGTTCCTGCCTCGCGTTATATTCTTGCTGGTGCTGACACGATACTGGAAGGATAGATGGATAGAATAATTAAACACGTACTACAAAGATATTTCGATGTTCCTTAAAAGTTTTGAAGAATGGGCGCTCTAAGCTTACAGATGGCTTAACGTCTATTACAGAGCTGATTGTGTGGTGATTGGGTATTTGGAGAAAGAAAAGTAAGGACAGGATTTGTAGGTTAGTACGTTTGAAAGAGACAGTACTGCTACAATAAATTATTTCATCAAAGGTAGCATACGGCGCAGCAAGCATCTTGCGTGAGACATGAACAATCACTGCGCCACTGTGTTCCCATGTTTAATAACATGCTTTAACTCCTATCATCATGAAAATGATATCACGTATACATCTCGGTATTTTAATTATTCAGAGAGCTGTAATATCATGAATGTAATGGATTCTGTATCCTGTCGGAGGAAGAGAAGGCCCGGAAGCACGTAGTGATTCACTCACATCTATCTTGGTCTCATCAGACCAGAGAATCTTATTTCTCACCATCTCAGAGTCCTTCAGGTGTCTGATGAGACCAAGATAGAACTTTTTGGCCTTAATTCTAAGCGGTGTGTGTGGAGACAACCAGGCACTGCTCATCCACTTGTACAATGGCGGTGGCAGCATCATGCTGTGGGGGAGTTTTTCAGCAGCCTGGACAGGACGACTGGTTGCAATCGAGGGAAAGATGAATGCAGCCAAGTACAGGGATATCCTGGACAAAAACCTTCTCCAGAGTGTTAAGGACCTCAGACTGGGCCGAAGGTTTACCTTCCAACAAGACAATGACCCTAAGCACACAGCTAAAGTAACGAAGGAGTGGCTTCACAACAACTCTGTGACTGTTTTTGAATGGCCCAGCCAGAGCCCTGACTTAAACCCAATTGAGCATCTCTGGAGAGACCTAAAAATGGATGTCCACCAACGTTTACCATCCAACCTGACAGAACTGGAGAGGATCTGCAAGAAGGAATGGCAGAGGATCCCCAAATCCAGGTGTGAAAAACTTGTTGCATCTTTCCCAAGAAGACTCATGGCTGTATTAGCTCAAAAGGGTGCTTCTACTAAATACTGAGCAAAGGGTCTGAATACTTAGGACCATGTGATATTTCAGTTTTTCTTTTTTAATAAATCTGCAACAATTTCAAAAATTCTTTTTTTTTTTGTCTGTCAATATAGGGTGCTGTGTGTACATTAATGAGGGAAAAAATGAATTTAAATGATTTTAGCAAATGGCTGCAATATAACAAAGAGTGAAAAATTGAAGGGGGTCTGAATACTTTCTGTACCCACTGTATATACTATATATACGTAACCACAGAACAGACTGTACTGACTGCACATGGCAGCAATTGTTTTTAATAATGGAATCAGGAGAGGGAGTGAAGTCAGGGAAGACAAGCTAAAGTCTTTACTAGGCCCACTGAATCAATAAACTAATTAAAAGGGCAGGCTTGGTTGGGGGGTCCTTCATACCAACAGCAATATAATTACAAAATACCTTATTGGGACTGTGACTGCCAAGTCAGGAGTATTCTTTCTTTTTAATTTTATTTCTTTTTAGTCATTCTGTTTTTTTAAGACCATAGTGTGTGTGTGTGTGTTTGTGTGTATGTATGTATGTATGTATGTATGAAAACCCCACAGGCAGATACACAGTCCAGTCCCACCCTCCAGAAACGACCCTCTATCTGCTACAGCCACGTGGGCGTCCTCTTGGCCTGGTCCAGCCACTCAGGACCCCAACAATGAGAATCTTATGAGTTAGATCACCCTCGGGAATCACGCCACATGGCCGTAGTGCCGTAAATGACAGTACCTCACAATACAGGTAATGTGCCTCATTCGGGACTCCATGAGCAACCAGTCATTCAACACAAAGTCAAACCAGCTGTACCCAAAGATTCTCCGAAGAGACACAGTACTGAAGGAGTCCAGTCTTCATCTCAGGTCACAGGATGCTATATACTGTATATCTTATCTTACTTCTGTAAAAATCCAGGTCCCCCCGATGGACAAATAGTTCTGTTTATATATCTGTCTATCTATAGAGCAAGTGAAACAAAATCCATAATAATGCATATAAATTGGACCAAAACGAGACATAACTCATAGTCAGAGACAGAAAAGATTTCAAAACTAAAGAGCCTCTCAAATGAGCAAACAAACAGAATGCTCAGTCTGTTTAGTGAATCCAAACTTGGAAACCAGAAGGTCCAAGAGGCTGATCTTTATACCACTTGACCTACGATGTTGTGCCATCCTTGATTCCTGATGTCACCCCTAAAACCACATAGTAACACTGAAGTTCCAAAATGGTGGTGCCGTAGAATAAACAATGAGATAATGAAAAATAAATAAATACATGTAGGTAAGTAAATAGATAGATAGACAGACAGACAGACAAATAAACAGAGTAAAACCATCCATCAGTCGATTAACCGTCAGTCTCCATTAACTGTCAGGGCCAAAAATAACACATTGAGCACAGTCCAGCGCCTACCTATTACTGTACTTATTACTACTGCCATGCAGTACACTGTGAGCTTTGCACATCGGAACAACTTTCCCTTGTACTAGCGCGTAGCGTTCTTCCCCAGCACCACAGTGTCATTTACGTACCTTCAGCTTTAATAGCGTTTCATAACATTTCTCTTTTGTTATAATTAATCTACTGTACATTGTTATGGCCGATAAACATATGTGTGTGGTGTTGGAATTGTCACAAAAATTGAAATTATTAAAATATTTATGAAATGGTGAAAGTGTTTCAAGTATTGTTTCAATTTACAGAGTAGGAAGAACAGTGAACGGTCTAAAGCGTCATGCCTACAAAATTGAAAAATGTGTTGAAAATGGAAACCTCTAACAATGATGTTATTCTATGTTCTTCCGTATTATAATTTTCTTTTTATATTCTGTTATATTATGTTATTTGTGCAGGCAACCTGTGATGAGCTGTACTTGAGCAGAAAGGGCGGAATGAATGCTGTAAGTGATGGGACTGAGTGAAGGGCTTCTGTTCTGTGAGGGGCGGACTTGCCTCTTAGGAGATGAGTGACAGGAGAAGTTAGGAGAAAAAGGAAGGTGTGGCAGAAGGATGTTTTGAGTAGGAAGTCAGGAGACAATAAGCAGGAGTGTTTGTGGTATAGAGAAAGACAGAATGTAAGTGGCAGGAGATAAACTGATTGGTAGGGAAAGCTTTCTTTTATTGTTTTGAAAGTGTGCTCTGTAACCCATATTAAGGAGTATAAGATGGGGCACTGTGACGATGCGGGTTCTGGCTCCACACTCCCATTGCTGTTTGGAAGCTCTTGAACCCAACACCGTCGATAATGTTACCGAGTGAGCTAGTCAGTGAAGGCAACAAGTAAGCAAGGGGATGGTAAAAAAAAGTGCAACAGTGCTTTTATTAAAAGAAACAATCAAAAACAAAGTGTCCATAAATAAAGTGCAGTGCTTTCCAAAATCTTCATTAAATAAATAATCCATTAAAGAAAGGTGAGGTTAAAAAAAATCAATAAATAGAAAAAATCAATCCTTTAAAACCAGAGGTTAAAACATTTCTTACAGGAAGCAGTCTTTAAAATCCAACAACAATCCCGGTGCCTTCTTTTAACTGGTGACTCCCCTGCTTCTCCCTGTCCAGGCTTCGCAACAGGGGAGCCACTCTCTCTCTGCAGCTGCCCTTTTCTCTGCACTCACTCGAGACTGGAGACCTCCCGATCCCTGGCTCTGGTCTGGCACTCATCCCAGTACCCGAGACTTGATTTCCACCAACGGCCAGGTCGCCCACGTTGGGGACTCCACCACCAAGCCTCCCGACTTCCGCTGCCTTTCCGTGGCCTTCTGTGGCTCGTCGCCTTCCCCTGGTCACTCCCACTACCTGCTCACTCAGCGGGAGCAACATCAACTCAAACGCCTAGGTGTCGGCCTAACACCCAGCTTCCTCGCAGCTGCCAGCGAGCGCTCATTCGTGCGCTCCCCACAAGCTCCGCGTGACTGTCTCTCTCCTGCACCGCCTGCTTCCTCGCTCCCTGTAACCTCCGTTCTCTTCCTTTCTCGTACTTTTCTTTTTTTCCTAATCTGTCCTTAACCGACTCGCGCTTCTTTTATAATGAGAGGGGCCATAGCAGCTGTAGCAAATTAGCCACGGGAGCAATCACGAATGTGGGCAGTTCCTCACCTGTGCACTTGGTGAGAAACGCCCACACTGCAGATCGACCCGTGGCTTGCTATGGCCCAACGCCCCCTCGCTAAGCCGCCGTGAGAGTGGTGATTATTTATTTAAAAAAAATGGCCTTTGCTCAACGAGCTGTGGACCCATAACACCACAGGCACCATCTGTTGGGGAACAAAGTATGTATGTCTACTAGGACAAGATGTTTTAATCTCTTTGTAATCAGGACAGCATTGATTTCTTAGGTAGGACTGGAGGTGTCTTCATGGGTTTTCATCTGGCAGTGTTACTGCCTCCAGTACGACACATCATCAGTTGTGTACCCCGGGGTCATTGGGTGTTTCGGCCTTTATCACAATACACCCTCGCCCGAGGACGGCCCACCACAGGCTGATCAGACCTGGGTGTGTGCCACACTGGAGGCTCCATGACCAGCCCATACGGTCTCATTCTGCTTCAGCCTCAACCAATGGCTGCTTCTTATGGCGGTATCTGCCAGCTCCTTGATGGTCTTCCGTTGAGCCTGCCCACTGACTCCTACCTCCTTCAGCAGCCTCGTGGTGGAACTAGCTACAAAACCCCTGCAGCCCACTTCCACTGGATGCACAGACACTTTCCAGCCCCAGTCCTCTGCCTCATCTGCCAAGTTTGTATATCGCAGCTTTTTCCTTTCGAATGCCTCATCGATGGCTTCCTCCTATGGGACTGTCAGCTCCACAGTGAACACACGTCGACAGGATTTAGACCAAAGGACCAGGTCTGTCCGCAGGTTTGTTAATGCGATTTCAGGTGGGAAAGTTAGTCTTTGATTTAAATCCACTTGCATTTCCTAGTCTCGGGCTGCATTCAGTGGACATGAGACTGGAGACGCTGTTTTGGCCGACTGCTTCTCCCCCTCATGTACAAAAGATGTTTGTTGCCGAGAGGCAGCCTCAGCTTCCAAGGGTATGGTGTTGGTAGTTACCCTCCAAGTAAAACATAGAAAACTCCAGTACCTATGAGTTGGATTTGCTTATTACTCTGGTCGTTACAATATTATATGAATTAATTAATTTTGTTAACACTATATTATATTTTGTTAATATACCTTTGTTTTGTAAATATATACGACTCTTTGCTAAATTAATCTACTATATATCATTTTTAAAGTAGCTGTTCTTTTATCCGTCTTCACTTATACGTCATGGTCTCGGTCCCGACCCCTGACGGATAATCGAGGTATTACTGTAAATAAATAAATAAATAAATAAGAAAAGATGCATTGAAATAAAAAAAATAAATGTGTCTGTTGGATTTGTGGATCTCAAAAATCCCCAGAATGATATATAAACTAGTTTTAGATCCCCAGGAACCATTAAGACAAATTAAATGAAAGTGAAATCATATCACAGACAAGTGAGTGGGGGAAGATTACTGAATTTGCATAAAATGAAAAACACCAAAAAACAAAAGCAAAGATATAACAGTATCAGTAAGAAAAACTGCTTCCATAAATGTCATTAATAAGTTATTCTAGCATTTCTTATGGGAAAGATGGTCATCCTTTTTGTCACATTGCTCGTATATATATTTTTTTGATCCCTGTTATTATTGTTTCAAGGAACAATAGTTTATACATTTCTTGAAATCATTTGTGAATATATAGTCTTCTACAACGTGCCAAAGTGCTGCCTCCCAAGCCCCCTGTTGATATTATGCCTCTGAGTCATTTTTAGGTGCATTCCTATGGTGTAAAATGTGAAAGCGCCCATTATTATCATCCTTTCTTGCCATTTGTCTCTCTAGATCAGTTGTTCTTAACCTTGTTGGAGGTACTGAACCCTACCAGTTTCATATGCACATTCACCGAACCCTTCTTTATTGAAAAATAAAATATGATTTTTTTCAAATTCAAGACATAGGTATATGTTTTACTGGTTTACAAAATGAATCGTGTATTAACATCACTGAGTTCAAAGAACAAAACCAATATAATGCATGAATTCACAACAAATTACATACCTTTTCACAAGGACATAACCTTTTTTAATACTACCACACTGAAATGATTTTAATTTTTAAACTTATGTATTCCAATAATAAACTTATTGTATTGTGCTATTTTTATCATTTTAACACACACCCATCACCTAATTTTCACCAGGCTACAATAATAATGAATATTTACTGCAAATCAGTGTGACTTCTGCTGTTGCCTTTGAGAGACCAGTTCAGAAATGCGTGGCTTCATCTTGGCAATTGCCACTCTCATGTCATTTTCACAACAAAGTCTGTTCCTTTTCTTCGTTTTTATGCCTAGCATCCTCAAAAAAGATTGCTCGCAAAAATATGTTGTAACAAACGGTATAAAAATTTCCAGGGCTTTCCTAGCAATAGTAGGATAACTTACCATTTGTCGACACCAAAACGATGAGAGCGTTGTTGTTCTGAAGAGTTGCTGTTGAATCTGGCTCTGTTGAATTTCAATGATTTCGTCGAGGTATTCATCATTGACATCTGCTGTCTCAATGTCAAACGTAAACAGCTGTCTCACCCATGCTGGATATGACTCTCTTGTAGGGAAGTATCCATCGAGAGACTTTGCAAGCTCATCTAAGTGCGTGGCAATTGCTTGCTTCAGTTCCGTAGGTACAGAAATATCTCCGATTCCAGACACATCTTCGATCTTACTTACACAGTCGTCCAGCAGGGGAAAGTTTGCAAAGTTATCATTCTTAGTTCGTCGTTTCCATAGCGGCAGCTTTTTTTGAAATGACTTCAGGTTTTCTTCCGCTTCGATGATGTTGACTCCCCCACCCTGCATCTGCTGATTTAGATGATTAAGAGCTCCGAATATTTCGGCCATGTACGCTAAAATAAGAATGAACCTAGAATTTTTAAAACAATCTGCATGACGAGGTTGGTGCTCTTGTAAAAACTGAGTTAATTCCACACGCATAGCAAAAACACGATTCAACACCCATCCCCTGGATAACCACCGAACGTCAGAATGGTACAGAAGTACCTCGAATTCAGAACCCATTTCTTTACACAGCTCACTGAAAATGCGGTGCCTTGTCGCACAATTTTGCACATAGTTCACACATTCAACTACAATTTTTAATACTTCCGTCATTTCTGGAGGCAAGGTTTTTGCTGCAAGCGCATGCCTGTGCAGAAAACAATGATGTGTGGTGTGCCAGCTTTCACTAGCGCACCAAAACCAGACTTTCTTCCCAACATGACTGGAGCTCCGTCCGTACAAACTGCAGAAACCATATCCCATGAAAGACTGTTGCCTCTGAAGAAGTCATCCACAAGTTTCTTCACATCAGCTGCCTTAGTTGTTGTTGTAAGAGGCTTATAAAATAAAAAATCTTCCTTTATCATGTCATCCTTCACATAGCGCACAAATACAGCAAGTTGACTTAGATTAAAAACGTCTGTGGTCTCGTCGAGTTGGAGGCTGAATTTTGCCGGGCTTGAAATTAGATCTGCAACTACTTGAGCTAAGATGTCTTTGCTCATATCCTCTATTCTGTCATTGATGGTGTCATTTGAAAGAGGAATTTGTGATAATTTAACTTAGGGTGCTTTTCCCAGCATCAGATTCGCCATCTTCAACACAGCTGGTTTTATGAGTGTTTCACCAATGGTGTGTGGTTTGCCCTGCTTTGCGATCAGGTAAGCAACTTCGTACGATGCTGTTAGGATCGGTTTGTTGATGGGTACAAAACCGAGAGCAGGCAGAGTAGCCTTTTCATCAAATCTGGCTCTCTTTATCTTGAATTCAGCAAGCGTTGTGTTCTTGTATTCCCCATCTCCATGTAGGTTAAGGAAGTGTTCTTTTAGTTTTGCCGGTACTAGACTAGAATTACTTAACTTGGCATTACAAATCATGCAGATAGGACGCTGACTCCCATCACGTTCTGTTATATATGTGAATCCATGTTGTACATATTCGTCCAACCACTTTCTTTTTTTTGTTCGACGTAGTTAGTATGGATTAAAATATTAAGAAAGAAATCTCACAACATACTATCACGACAGTCACAAGTCGACTACTGAGTGCACCAAATTCCCTGCAGCATCGATTGGCCGAACAATGTAGCGTAATTACCTACAGCTAATGATGACCAAGCGGGGCGTGTCATCATATGAGTCGGGTGCATGTCTTGACCTCCTGGCGCCGAACCCCTGAGACTGAGTCACTGAACCCCTAAGGTTTGATCGAACCTAGGTTAAGAACCACTGCTCTAGATGGAGCAACTCAGCTCCCAGTGGACTGATTTTGTTGACATTTGGCATGCTTATTTTTCAAGGAACATTTTGGGAAAGGTTAGCTTTATTGAGATGTCTCAAACAGAGCATGGTGTACAGAATTTTTGAATTTGCAAAACTCCCATATAAAAAAGAATTGACAAATAGTCCATTTTAAAAGAGAACCAATTCTGTGCGACCTCTATTACGGATTGATTTATTCTTTGAGATTTACCTTGAGAGGTATTATTTAAACATTTTCTTCTTTTACAAGTCCAATAGCTGCTCCTTATATCAAAAGAGACCCTCAGTAGATGTTAGTGAAATATTTGCAGTATCGTGAATGACCGGGAAGTCACCATCACATGAGCTGCTTGAGTGTACAAATGTAGACTTTCATGGTCCTTTAGAAGCTTTCAGAACGTTTCTGATTAGGAAGTATGAAGTACAGTTAGTTGGTGACTGTCCACAACAACTGGCCATAATTAAGGCAACTTTTACCTCACTTGAGTAGGAATTTGGTGTCCACAAAAGATGCCGCAACATTTATTTCTCTCAGAATAACCTTTCTGATGTGTTTATTAAAGCATGCCGTTTGTTTCCCTTTCTAAACATTTCTTTATAAAAAATTAGCAATTTTTATGACATTAATGTTATAAGTGATTTGTAATCTATTACCTAATCAATTATAAAATCAATCCAATAAAATAAATAATGATAAAATAGCAGCTACTTAGATATCAGCTTCACAATGTTTTGCCTTCATACGTGCACTGAGCATTTCAATGTAAGGCAGATGGAGAGTTTTTAAGTAATCAACAGACATTGGGACACCTGTGCAAATTGTTCGCTTCAACTTTCAATACTTCATTTACTGTAATTGTTGCAGAATATCTGGAGGTTGTAACCTATTAGTTATTCCTTGAAGAAGGCCCATTTGTAATATTCTGAAAACTTTTTCAGTATTTGCTAAGCTAAACTTTAAATTTAAACCTCAGGCAGTTAACTGCTTACCTTCTCACCCTTTTAGATCATTCATTGCATTTCAACTGATTAAATGTGAAGAAAAACTGGAAAACCTGAGGTGTTCTAAAACTTTTGACCAGTGGTGTATGTGAGGACTGTTCGGGTCCTTCAGATCGCAGATTCTCATTTTGGAGAATATTGGTGAATAGGATTGGAGAGCTTGTTCGGCCAGTTCTTGTCACAGCTGTTCTAATGTTACAAAAATATATAACAAACAAAGCATGTTAACCAAGGTTTTCTGAACACATCTAGATTCAAAGTCATGCATACTTTTTCTAGCTTTTTTAAGCTGATTCCCTCCTTTATTCCTGTCCTCCGTCATCAGCTATGCCTAATAATATGTGGTTATTCATTTAGCAAGCTGTTAACAGGTGGAATTCACCACTAGCCGCTTTGACCTGGAAAGCCAATGGCTGCCGATTGAGTCCACAGGGCTGGCTGTGCTTTTGCCTTCGCCCACCAGTGCCCCACTTTCAGAAATATGAAAGGCGTACTTGTATTCTGCCTGTCCCTGCTGAATGTCTTCTTGATAATTTTTTGGCCTCTGGGGCGCCCCAGCAACCTTCCAGAATAGCTGTGTATCTTGGCAAATGTAATGGGGACATGGATTGTTTCACAAGTAAAAGTCGTTATTTAGAGTGTAACATTAAAGCTTACATAATTCCTATACTTATCTTTCACTCTCCCATGCCCTCAATTCCATCTGTGCCACTGAAAGCCCATTAATGCTTGCTCATTTTTTTTCTGGTACATGAGAACCTGCCAACACTAACTTGAAATGGACTTGTTTCTCCTGTTTTTTATAATCCTGATGCCTTTGGGAGTTAAACAGCATTTCATTAGACGAGTTTCTTGCCGCCCAGCTTTGGCTTGGCATTTTACATTTTTTTTTTATGCAGGAGAGTTCTGCTGTCTGAAGGGTGACTTTGGCAACCTTTTTCATATTCACTTCCTACTGGGAAATTTTTTGAGTTTTTACAACTAGTGGAGATGAAGGTCGAACAATTTGGTGCATGTCATTTTGCGATCAGAATAGAAGAAGTCCCTAGTGGAGCTCCTCGATGTCGGCTTTTTCTCCAGCCACATTCGGCTTATTTACGGTCTGATGGTGATAACTGGAAGAATCCAGAAATATATTAAAAAGAGTCAAGAAGAGGTGACTTTTTTCCCTTTTATTAAAAAAGCAAGTCAGTGCACATAGGTTGCTGACTATGCACTGCTGTGCACTGAAATAAGAAATTCCAACATGTTTCTCTTTTATTTGTTTTCTTCTTGTTTAAGAATGGACTGCTTCCACGGAGAAGATGACTCCATGGCAGATGTTAGAACACTGCATGGTCACACAGCAGTAAGGCAGTGCTGTGCAGCGACATAAGAGCTAATATAACAAATCACAGTTGATGAGCTTAAACTCTGGCTGAACTGTGACGGTCATTAAGTGGGCATACTTTGTGTAAAATTCAGGGGGAAAGAAGAAGATCTGATTGATTGTGTTTGCAGAAATGACGGTTTCATCTCAGATTTTATACGCGTTATATGTCTTAAAATTAAAGGTGCTGTTTAAGTAGTGAAGGGGGAAGTGAAGTAGATTTTAATTTCACATCGTAATGAGGATTGTATCAAGTAAGTGCATATGGACATTCTATTTTTGAACCTGCTTTAATCCTGTTCAGTATCGCGGGAGCCTGTCCTGGTAGCATCTGGCACAGGGTGAGAGTCAGTCTGGTGTTTTATTTCAGCCAATTAAGAGTTGCCAATTAACTGGTTATGATTCCGGTTTAAAAAGCTACAAAAGCCCTGAAACTTCAAGGAAAGCCTTAGGCCTAACTGTTCAAAAAAAAAACAAACCTCAAAATGGAGAGGGAAACCACCAAACCCCTGGCACAACATTAAATATCCATCCATCCATTATCCAACCCGCTATATCCTAACTACAGGGTCACCTGGACCCAATCCCAGCCAACACAGGGCACAAAGCAGGAAACAAACCCCGGGCAGGCGCCAGCCCACCGCAGGGCACACACACACCCACACACCAAGGACAATTTAGGATCGCCAGTGCACCTAACCTGCATGTCTTTGGACTGTGGGAGGAAACCCATGCAGACATGGGGAGAACATGCAAACTCCACGCAGGGAGGACCCGGGAAGCGAACCCAGGTCTCCTAACTGCGAGGCAGCAGTGCTACCACTGCACCATCCTGCTGGCCACATTAAGTATTTAATTTTAATTTATTGAATATTACAAAAAATTTAACAAAACAAACAAATACAAAAATTACATTTACATGTATTTGCTTAGCAGACACTTTTATGCAAAGCAACTTACAAATAGGTCAACCTAATTGAATAAACATCAGTCTGGAGGATTGTGTGGGTGTAAGTGTTACAGGACAAAGTCACAGAATTGATCACCACAAGTAAAGTGCTTTGTTACATTTGTTACAATTCATAGGTTACAAAACCTAACACCTTATATCAGTTAATGCAGAAATTCATCAATCAAGGGAGTCAGAATTGTGAATGAAGGTGTGCAGTTTGTTCCACTGGCTAGGAAATACTCATGAAAACAGTCTGGATTGAGAATTGATGACATTCAACACCAGATGCCGTTCATCAGCTGACCTGAGTGGTCAAGAAGGAGCATAAGTCAGCTGAAATGTCTCCATATACAGTATAGGTGCTGACACACTGACTAGGCAAATGTCAAGGATTTGAACTTAATTCATGCCTATGTAGTGATCTGAAAAGAGCTGTGGCATGTGCCCGTCCGCCAAGGCTGGTTGAATACCAGATAGCCCTCTGCATTCTGAGTAATCTGCAGTGGCTTGGTAACACATGCCAGCAGAGAGCTGCAGTAGTCCAGCCATGACAAGACCAAAGCCTGGAACAGCCATACTCTGTCAGATACGGTCTGATCATGTGGATATTGTACAGAGTGAATCTGCCAGATTTAGAGTCATGGTCCTTGAAGGAAAGCTGGTCATCGATCACCACCCCAGGGTTGTGTACAGACTTCTCCAGTGTTAGTGATAATGAGCCAAGCTGAAAAGAGACGGACAAGCTAGGATAACAAGAAGGTCTGTCTTTGCCAGGTCAGCTGGAGATGGTGTTCCTTCATCCAGGTTTCAAACTCAGTAAGACATGCAGAGATTCTAGCTGAATTAAAATAAACTCAAAAACATTTTTCAAAAAACAAAAGGAAAACTCAATTTCTAAAGCAAACTAAATATGAAGTCAAGTCAAAAAATTCAAAATAACCAATAAATGGAAGGGTCCTTTCACGGACACACATATCCCCACTATTTCAATCCCGGTTATTTTAGAGTTGCCAGTTAATCTAACGTATGTTTTTGGGGTTTGGGGAAAAAGACGGCCTATCCAGGAGAAAAAAAATTCACCAGACACAGAAAAAAAAAACAAACCTCAAATTATTAACCAGACCACAACCTGTAGCTGTGGCTCTGGAGGTGTGCAATGGCGGCACTAACTAGTGTACCACCCTGTACAGTCATATTTATTGATTAACTTATTGCTGTTTTTATATTTTTCAGTTTTTTTTATGTAATTTCTGTTCTGTTTGTAATTATGTACCGGCTCTTTACATGTGTTTTGTGGATGGAGCCCCAGGAGGCGGGGCCACCCAATGTCAGCTCTGCTGGGACTTCTCTCTACTTTTATCTAGAAGTTTAATTGAGACCCTACCCTGGCAGTGGTTCATTGAACTGGAAAGGAGTTTTTGCCGTTTCTCCTGATTTCATGGTTTTTGTGATCTCTTTTGCGTCTTTGTTTTTTTTGGATAACAGATTGCATATCGATACATATTTGCTCTTTTTAGCATTTTATTACTTTTTAAATATTCAGTAAATCTTCAATTTTCAATGTATCTTAATCTTCAATTTATAAATATTCGTTGTTGGACTGGTCTCTACAAACCACAGTTTGACGAATATCTCCCTTGTGAGACATTTTGTAAATTTTTTTAACTATTCAAACCAGCTCCCCTTTTTAGACTTGTGTAGGCCGAAGCCAGCAGGTAGTAGTTGTGAGAATAGCTGGATTAAGGAGATCCCATTCTGCTTTTGTGTTGAGTTTTGTAGCCCTCAACCCTTTTATTATGTTTGAGAGGTTTTATAACATCATTTTACAAACCTGCTACCATCTTTTATTTTACTTAGTGTGTTTTTCATATAAAACTTATGTAAATGTTTTCTGATCATCAGGAGGTGAATGCAGTATGTTCATATAGAAACCCTACACTCACACCAGATCAGCTCAAAATGGCTGCTTTGCCATGGCCCAAAGGGTATGAATGACATTTACTTGTTAAGCTCCTCATTTTCTTCTGCATTACTGTACTGTATGTGTAGTATGGCGGTGTCATGTTTCAGCCAGCATTTGATATTCACAGTTGTGTTTCTTGTCTGTTTTGTTTACTTTGTATCAATTATTTGTATTAATGTTTCTTTTGTACATTTTATTCTGTGTGTGTGTTTTTGGGAAAGAGGCATAACCCTTACGTTATGTGAGTGGCTTCCCAAGGGGCGGGGTCACCTGCCAATCAATGCCTGGAACAACCCTTCACCCTATTTAAGGGAGCGCCTCCCATAGTTCCTTGTGGTTCATTGGATGTGTTAGGAGTGGAGAGTTATTGTGAGTTTTCTGTGCTTTGTTTTGTTTTTGAACCCTTGCTTTGTTTTTTGATCTCTCCTCTGGATTTCGGATTGGGACTGTGTTTATTTTTATTTTTGAACCTCTGCTCTGTTTTCAACATCAATTTTTGGATTCTGTTTTTGGACTTTGGGGCTAGCACAGCCTTTTGGTAAAAATAAACCTTTTATTTTATCAAGATTTGTCTCAGCCCGTGTTGTTTCTTGTCGGGGTATTCTGATGGTGTTTCCCCCCTCTAGTGGGCAACCTTGGAAGTGTTTTTGGTGCCTGTGCTTTCAGGACTTCCAGTTCACGACAGACAAGGAGGCCATTTCCATCTAATCTTTCTACTGCTGTGCTTGCTGGTGTGGCGTTAACTTATTTACAGTAGCTCTGCTGTATATCCCTGCCATCTCCTGCCCACCAACATCTGCCCATCTGTGTTTGTTAGGCATTCCCAGATCTGTCTCCCACTATGTCTCCTTACCAGTGCCGTGTTCTCTTCTAACGTAAAAGGCAGCAGGTTTTATAAAACTTAATGACGAGTAGCTGGATGGTTTTCTAAGCTTACGAGGACGTGTATCTTATTTGAAGTATTGAGCTGCCAGTTTCTCAATGTGTACTGTTTGCCATCTGGCAAGTAAATTCCCAAATCCCATGGTGTCACATTTAATTTTAGACAATGTTTTTTTTTTATTTTGTTCTCCTCTGAAGTTTAATTCTGTAAGAGGGTTAGAGATCAATAAATAATTGGAGACATTACACAAGCATTTCAAAATATGAAGCTAAGACCACAAATGACAGTGATGTAGCTTGGAATCGTTTTTTTTTTTCAATTTGCTATCAGAAAACTATAATAAAATTTAGTTTCATATTCTGCTCTGAAGTTGAAGAATGTGCAAGTGCACGTCCACTCAGATAAAATCAGACTGTCTAGTTTAGAGGGTCAGGAAAACTTAATGTTTCATTTTTAGCAGGCAGTGAATACGTGGACTAAAGGAATACGCCTGGTCCCAGCTCTGAGAGACTGGGTTCAAATCCTGACCTGGCGGCTTTCTTTGTGTTCTCATGGGCTCTGGTTTTTCTGCCATTTTCCAATAGGTTCGTTGGATACCCTGAATGGACGCCATATAAGTGAATGTGCCTGAAATCTGCCACCTACTAGAGTTGTTTCATGTCTTTTAAGGGTTTGTGTGTGTGTGTGTGTGTGTGTGTGTGTGTGTGTGTGTGTGTGTGTGCGAGTACGTCCTGCCATGGACCGCTGACCCCTGCAAGATTGGCTGTTACTCCTATGATACCATAACGGGGTACAAAAATCAATTAATGAATATTTAAATATCATATCATATTGTATTATTAATGTGTGGCCTTTGTCAGAATGCCTCAAATCTCACAGACTTACCACTGTTTATAAGGTACCATATAACTTCTTCCCACCTTCCTGTGACGATGTGGGTTCGACTCCATGCTCCCATCGCTGTTTGGGACCCCTTGAACCCAACACTGTCAATAATGTCACCGAGATGAGCTAGACAGTGGAAGCAACAACATAGCAAGGGGATGGTTCAAAAAGTGCAATGTGCTTTTATTTAAAACAGTCAAAACAAAAACAGTGTTCAAATAAAGTGCAGTGTTTCAAAGTTCAATAAATAATCCATAAGAAACACGTGGAGGTAAAAGCAATAGAAAAAACAATCCTTTAAAATCAACGGGGTTCAAATAACGCTGGAAGCAGTCTTCTAAAAACAAATGACAAGCCTGGTACTTTTCTATGCTAGCGTGTTACCTGCTTCTCCCGATTAGGCTTTGCAGCAGGCGAGACGCTCTCTGCAGCTGCCTTTTTCAATCACATCCACACGGGTCTGGAGACCTCCCAATCCCTGGCTTCGGTCTGGCACTCATCCCAGTCCCGAGACTTGGTCCACATCCAACGGCCAGGACGCTCATGTTTGGTAATCCACCACCAAGCCTCCCGACTCCCGCTGCCTTTCCGGCCTTCCGCGGCCAGTCGTCTTTCCCTGGTCACTCCCGCTACCTGATCGCTCAGCGGGAGTGACTTCAACTTCAACACCTGGGTGTCGGCCTAACACCCAGCTTCGTCACAGCTGCCTGCGAGCGCTCGTTCGCACACACGCTCCGTGTGTGTGTCTCTCTCTCTCTTGCACCGCCTTGCTCACTCACTTCCTGTAACCTGTAACGCGTCCTTTATTTCTTTCTGTCCTCTACTTTTTTCTTTTCATTTTGTTCTCTCCGATCTGTTCTTTTTCCGCCAACCGACTCGCGCTTCTTTTATGTTGTGAGGGGCCATAGCAGCTACAGCACATTAGCCACGGGAACAATCACGGATGTGGGCAGTCCCTTACCTGTGCACTAGGTGAGAAACGCCCACACCACAGATCGCCCCGTGGCTTGCTACGACCACTATGCCCCCTCACTAAGCTGCCGCAAGTGTGGTGATTATTTATTTAAAAAAACGGCCTTTGCTAAGCGAGCTGTGGACCCATAACACCAAACTTCCCTTCTACATTTATAACCTCAGGCAATTAGGTGTAGTAAAAGACCAGCAGGAGTTAAGTTACAATTTAAATAATGTGTTATTGATAATATTCCTAAATAATAATAATATGAAAAGTATATTTGAATATTGGCAACCATACAACCTGATAAATGCTAATGTGTAGTATCCGGCAGCACACAGACTTGTTAGTTACTTAAAATGTCTCTAGTTAAGGCATTATTTGTGGTCAGCTCTCTCCAGAGCAGGCCGTATGCCTGTCTCAATATGGCTCCTGAGCTGTGCTCTTCAATTTGTTGTCCTTTTCAATTCATGGTGTGTGAAATGGTCTTTCATCAGTTGGTCAGAGAGAGTGTGAAGTAAAGCAAGCAAATTTATAGATTCTCTGTCCACACCTTAGAGCCAACAGGGCGTCATGGTACTTAAAGGCTTCTGATACAAGCCAATTCCAAACAGCCATACTTCAGACTAAAAGGGCATAGAACATCTTCACCCCTGCCCTCAAAACCATTTGCTCAGCTGATGCTTGCCAGCTAGACAGTCTGCCTTTCCTGTGGGGGTTGATTGAGAGACTCCAGCAGAGAAACATTTGCCAAACTTGTTTGAGGCCTTTCCCCCAACCCTGTTGTAAAATTCATTATCCTGACTTAGTCCTAGGGGGTAAACATGAATGCTTCTCACTAATGAAATACTTATATTACATTGCTTTGCCTAAGTTACAAATAAAGACATACAAAATATTTATCAACTTGTATGCAACATTTCACACCACGACAATAAGGAAAAGCATTACTCCAGCATGGAGAAGTGGCCATATGGCTCTAATAATAATATTTTATAGTGTAGTAACACAATCACTCAGTTTGGGTGGATGGCCTGCTATAGGAAGGTAAAATTGTGTCTAAAAACGTCCATCATTATTAATCAGGCCGGCTACCCCCGCTGTCAGAGTTGTGCTTTTAAGGATCAATACAATAAAAGTATGAAAAATGGTAGAGTAGGTTTTATGGTTGAGCTGATTCTGCATGCTGGTTTTATTAAGGTGCACCTTGTCCAATTTTATTTTGAGAATGATGTAGATAGAGGTTGGGGATCTCCAAAGTGCAGTTGGGATTCATGTAGCAAAACGGTGGTCTTAGAGAAACGCCAGCACAGGTGTGGCAAACAACAAAATCCCTGTTGCTTGTTTTTACTCCTGCTGTGTTTGCAGCACAAAGTCTACATTTTTTCCGGTTCAGGTGTGGATAGTGTTGGATTGATATTAAAATTTTGACTTCAATATCAATACCAGCCTGTAGCGGTAACAAAACAGTTCCAAGCATGTAATGGATAATTACAAAGCCATCCCCGTCTCTCAAACCACCCCGTATCTCTCTGTCTTAGTCCAGCCTCACCTGTGTGCCGAAAAATTTCATACCTCCCTGGTGTACCACACCATCAAGCTGCTTTTGATAGCATAAAGCATACGTAGAAGTGATAGGGTGCTGTTGGGGTGTCTCCAGTGAAGTACAATACAATTTATTTTAGTATAGCCCAAAATCACACAAGGAGTGTAGACAATGGGCTCTAACAGGCCCTGCCATTTTTGACTGCCCCCCAGCCTTAACAAGGAAAAACTCCCAAAAAACCCTTTTAGGGAAAAAATGAAAGAAATGGTGAGAAAGGCAGCTCAGAGAGAGACCCCTTTCCAGGTCAGTTGAGCATTCAGTGAGTGTCAAAGAGAAAAGGGTAAATACAATACAAAACACAGAACAGAACACAAGTAATCCTCAATAACATACAATAGTGCAATAGAAATATTACAAGTACAGAGCAGAATTCAACAGTAGATGATATCACATAATATGATTTGGATTTGTTTAGAGTCCTAGAGATCTCAGCCATCAAGCTGCCTCTCCCTATTGGCCATTCCACAGCCGAGTCAGCGCTGGGCCAGCCAATCCGATAAAAGGACCCCTCTACCCGACCATTTCTGCGATCCACCATCAGAGATGACTTTACCTTAGGCAGGTTAAACAATTTGGCAGGTGGGCCGTGGCACCAAGTGCCACATTTGAGTATCAAGAAGAGAAACAGAATAGGTGAGGGTCAGTAACAAATTTAACTATCATATTACTTATGTTTTAGTGCTAATGACCAACAACATAGATGTAGTCTGTACAGTTTAATCAGCAGCTCTAGTCAGGGTATACTAAACTGAAGTAGGGAGTCTTCAGCTGGGATTTGAAAGCTGAGACCGAAGGGGCATCTCTTATAGCAGCAGGCAGACCATTCCACAATTTAGGGGACTGTAACTAAAAGCACGACCTCCCACTGTTATTTTATTAATCCTTGGAATCCTAAGATGACCGAAATCTTGAGATCTTAATGTATGTTCTGGCTTGTAAGTCATAATAAGTTCAGACAAGTAAGCCGAACCTTGGCCATTTAAGGCTTTATATGTTAAAAGGAGGATTGTGAAATCTGCCCTAAACTTAACCGGGAGCCAGCGTAAGGATCTAAGGACTGAAGGTTTACGTGTTTGTATTTTCTTGTTCTTGTAATAATGCTTTCAGCGGCATTTTGGATTAACTGGAAGCTGAAGTCTCGATTGTTTTTATGCAGTGTTGGGGAGAACTTCCCTTTGATGTCTGAATCGCATCAGAACCATCGAGGTGGGGGTGAGGTGCAACATGAAGTCAGGATCATGGCAAACCACGTAGTTTTGTGAGGTTTCCAGCATGTCTACTCTGCCAAGTGTCGATAGGGGTTTCTGCAGAAACCTGTTGTTTACTTCCCGTGCCAAATACTCCAAAATGCTGCCACTGCGCTATTTTAAACTTCTGGTTTTCCAGTACTTTTCCAGTACCAGCATACTGTGCAACTCTAGGTGAGAACCTGTCCACTGGCAACTCCTGAATGGTTCCTGACTTAAACAAGTTAGAAAATGTCTGCATGGCATACCATTCAGGTGCGTTCAGGGAGTTAGATAACTGATTTGAAAGTCGAAATATTTAAGTGTTTTAGTTATTTTTATCTGTGTCAAATATCAGATTATTATTTATTAAATATTTTTTTGTAACAAGAAGTTGTATTCACGACCTGTCAGTGATTATTAATATTCATGACATGACAATTGCATATACTACATGAAATGCATATTTTTTAACAGTTAGTCCTTTCCACATTAACTTCAATGCGTTTTGTCGAGATTGGCGTTATTTGCAAATGCTTCTGTGATTTCTCCAAACTCGAGGTGAAGCAAACACTGTGGAGTTCGCTCATCACTACCATGAAATTACTACCATTGTAGGGGTGCCTCCACGTCTTCACCAGGGATACCAGGGTGGTGGATCCCTGTTTTTCTGTTCCCCTGTTGTAAGTTATCTAATATTACCTAAATATCTGAATAACTACTTTTGTGGTCAGAGGAACAATAATAAAATGTGCCCATGAGCAGCCCGTACATTTTGCCACCTCCTTGGCATCACTCTTTTGTGTTATGCCTACCCAGTATCAGGTCATATGGAGCCACAGTCTGTGCCAGCAGTGTTGGGCACTAATCTGTCATAAGGTACACCCTTGCACACATCCACAGTCAAGCCAATTTAAGGTCATCAATTAATGTGACAGGCTTCTCTGGGACCTCGGAGGAAAGCTGAAGTAATTAGAGAAAACTCTGCAGACATAGGAAAAATATCTAAAAGTCACACGGTTGAAGTAGACCTTTAAAATCTAACATAATCTCTTAAAGCTGTTAAAGCAGCATTGCTAAGTACTCTGCCATCTTGCCACCTTAATTAAATTATGATTTCGATTTCTAAATGCTGGGAAAGTTCTAATCAAACTTTAATTTTTGAAACATAAATGCATTAGAATGTTCAAGGAATGAAATTTTGCATGCTATCTAACAGTGCATTTAAATCCTACTAAAAAGCATGGCTTAGCAAATGGCATTGGCACCTTGGTGATCCCTGATCAAAGCCACCCAGACAGCATTGCAGTAGTGCTGTCAAGAACATGCACAGGTCTGAAATATGTTCACACTCTGAAGAATGTTCCATGAGAAGGCTTAAGAGGACCTGAGCATTTCAGTTGAGCATTCTTCAGATATTTTTTTCCTAGGGTTTTCTTCCAAACCCAAACCACCAGATTCCCATGTGGTCTGCGGTGCTTTGTGGGCTGCCGCATTCAAATAGCACAAACACTTGCAGCAGCTGCTAATCTGACATGACCTCTGTGAATACGATTGTTGCTCATGTAATGATTCACAACGTATGACAGAACTTCAATGTGAAACCTTCTGTAATTCATTCAACAGTAAAATCATGTTTGACAGTCCTGAGCATTGTAATTCTGTAATGGTTCTCTGTGTTGTATAACATTTTAATCAATCTGGATACTTTGAATGTTAGAGGCAAGGGTTCCACAGTTGTAGCCTTACCACCACCATGGGGAAAACCATCATCAGTCTGTATCGGATTATTCCTAAGCACTCATGAGTGTTCTTTTTTGTCCTTTTCCTTGTGTCCTCCCAGCATTCCAGCTGCAGAATTCTTTCAGCTTTAGGCCGGGTATATACTTAACGCTACGCGACGCATGGGCTTGAGGACTCTGCTGCTATGCAAACTATATTGTGTCTATACTTGCGCGCATACTTTAAGTAAATCTGTAGGATTCCACTGGGTGGCAGTATGAGAAATCATCACGGAGAGAAAACATCGTCCGGTTTCACTGTGTTGTGAGATTAGTGAAGAAAGATGGGAGAAATAAAAATTGTTTGCATTCTGATGAGGTAGTGAAGGTGAAAACAAAAAAATATGGCAACAGTGACATAGAATGTCGTGACAGTATACAATACCTTTAAAAGTATCATATCATTATGATGAGGATTATGCAACACTTGTATTGCCTATTTGATGGATGAAGAAAAGCACATTCACGTGCCAGCATTTAAGTTTAATGATTTGCTTCACCACGTCAAACCATTCATCAAACATCGAAGCACATAGGTTGACCCTGCTGGAGCTACACGCCTGCCGTCACTTGTTGGTAGTAAACAGGGATGCTGACATCACTTACCAAAGCTCGCACACACACACCAGCCATATTTTTGTTAGTACTGCAACTTGCGTACGAAGTAAGACGTGCTCGCATGTTTTGTTTAACCTCCTTATTGTTGTGTTTGTCCCAGGAAAGGCAACATGTAAATACCAAATCGCAGACATAAATACGATAGAAAAGTATTTCCTTCATGTGATATGTTTTAAATGAGTCACCAACGCACAGCCCAACATTGCAATCGGGACAGCAGACGCTTGTTTATTTATGCACTTTTCTTATAATGTTTTTATTGTTTCTTGCATATGAGTGGGTAGAAGTTCATTGTCTGACCAGCATGCTCAACTTACCTCTTGTATTATTGCAGGCTACCACAGCACAAGGCTTAGTGACTTCCAAATTTCCTCTGACACGAACATTAACAGTTGCCGCATTATGAACAGTGCTAACGTCGTCTTTGTCCTAGTACTTGATTGCAACAGATTGCCATTATTTTGCCTTTTTTCATGCAGCTGCTGACACACCATGTTGAGGCTTCATGAAGACAAAGTTGCCGGGCATATCACGGCAGTTTGGTCGTACAGTGCCATATAATGTATCGCATCTGATGATCAATTCACATCGTCATCACTATGGCTCGATTTAAGCAATGGTTCAGTTTTTGCCTTCCCTGTTTGGAGTTAATCATATACCTTAGTGTTATGTTCCTCACCTAGTGAAGCAGAAAAATGGGTGCAAGTCTCTAAAAAACTAAATCAGCAAACCTGTGAACCTATTAGATTGGCCTCCTTCTGTTAGGCTGTCCCCAAACCAAAAAGCAGACTTACTGGCCTGCACAGGGCAAAATGTTTCTTAGCCAGTTAGATAATAAGAGCCTCAAAATGTACACAAAACTGGAGAAGAGGGAAACTGTAAAGACCTCTAATCCAGATTAAACATAGCAAATCCCTTATATTGAAAGATGTATGCAAAAAGATTTGAAAAGTAGAACAAGAAAAAACAATGTAGTAACAAAAAGGAGCAGTATGCAATTTCAATAAAAACTAAAAAGAAACAGTACCTTAAAAATGAATGCAGAGGTCAAAAGCCAGAAATTCCCAATAATAATAATTATAATAATAACGATAATAATACATTTTATTTATATATTACCTTATATAAACAAAAACAGATCACACCAAAAACAAATCACAATTAACCCCTTCAGTGGCGAAACTGTTAGACAATCATTAAGCTTTAGCTTAAGTACTGCTGGGGCCAAAATCCCAGCTGCATAATTAGGAGGCCCCACCTCCTTAGGCTGTAAGTACAGGTGGCAGGACAGGCAGAATACAAACAACACTACTTACAAAGAAAATAAAAAAGAAAATCATAATATTGTACAAATACAAAGGCAAAGCAATACTAAAAACAACTGATAACATCATATTCATGATCTTCTTATATGATATGCTACCGTGGCTGTCCATTTTTCTGTCCAGGATTTTAAAGCACCTGTAGCTCGCAAACCATTTGAACTATTCACTTGAAATGTGGTACACATTTACTACGTGACGTCTACTATCCACGTTCAGGGTGATGAATGATCTCCAAGGTTATTCCTCTTTTTATTTTTATTTCATTTTATTGTAGAATCAGCTCTTGGCAGCGGCCAGCAGGGTGGCCATGCAGCGCATGCGTACAGGCGCCGTTCTCATCCCCTACCACCCATGCCGTCACTTCCCCAACCTCCTCATGTCTTAAATCATTCTTGAGGCAGATTGAAGACTTAAGTGCCAGCTTAGTGAAAAATTAAAGAAAACGTACTAAGTAATTCCAACACAAACACTGACTTAATCAGTTTTAACGCAAAAAGATGCCGATGGAAGAAGAGAAGAAGCGGGTTGCTAGTGTGGAGAAAAGAAGAGCTGCTCAGGAAGTAGCAAGCGCATCAACCTCTGAGCAAACAAACGAACGTAGAGAGAAAGAGGATGAAAACTATGAATGCTCAAGTCAAGTGTATGTGCAGTGCGCCATTACTGGTTAAGTATAAACAACAACAGAAAGACCAGAAAAAAAAAAAAAAACCTAAACCAGGAAAACAACTCTACTTAAAACCTAACACTATGATGTTTGGCCCTGCTTTGGTGCCATTTCCCATTTTAACGGCCTTGTTGGTCCTGCTGGCTTCTGTCACATCTACCAGACTACTTTTCCAATTGAAACACTCGGCTTCAGTCCTGACATCTTCTTTCAGTTTCTTCACAATTTGACTATTATTTTTTTTTGAGAAAGCTCAGTGATGATTATCATAGTCGTGCCAAGCAGTCATTGCCTGTGCCTTTGTATGTTCAAAGTGTTGAGTCATAATATTCATACAACACAAATTCAGGTTCATATTTATTTTCATTTGTACACAGTACAATAAAATTCTAACTTGGATGTCCCCCTCAAACTAGTGACAGTAGCATAATAAAAGCAGCAGACAATTTATAACACATTAAGTATAGCATACTATATAAAAACACTCAGTGGGTGGTGTAGTGTAGCCCCTCACTATTTTGCTTCTGTATTATGCATCCCGTAAAGTTGTGAATTTAGCCTAAATAGCATAGAGGAAGATTAAGAAGAAAATACAATTTTGAATGTAAGTACTTTATTATTCTTGTGTCTGCATGATGCTTGGCCATGTCGTCAATGTGTATCTAATTTACCTGAGTAACAAGCCATATGCGAAGACTGTCAGCTTTGCCAAGGTTGTCAAGTAAACAATAGCCAGTCATATTTAATTAAGTTCACGCGCCTGATGTGTGAATCACTGCAGTATGAAACAGGGTCTGTGTTACCTTCTTGTTGGTAGTAGATCAAAACCAGTTACCATTGAATTATTTCAGTTTTATCACTTTAGCTGTTTCTGTTTAAATTAGAGCCAGCGGGCATGTTAATGGGCATGGTTTACAATTATATTTATACGTAAAAGTTGGAGGCCTGGTGGTGCTTTTATTAAGAGTTTTAGGGGCAGATCACCAGTGAAACACTTTACCTCATAAGGAAGAAGGTGGCAGTGTGTGGACGTGGTGATACTGAAGCAGACTTTAAGGAAGGGCATGCTATGGGATGCCTCCAGGAGGATCGTGGTAGCAGGAGGTTAATGGATTAGGAATGGCATTTGGTTCAAGGCAGCACTGTTACAAACCATACAAATAACTCAAAATAATGAGGTGAATTGTGGGAGGGTCCATTTATAAGATGAATGTAAAGTTTGAAATCACCAAAAAAAACTGCACGCTTTTGATAGAAGTGCTTTTCTTTATCAAGGTACCAGTAGACTGATTTAAAAATATAGCCTAAAACATAAGTTAAAATACGACCTAACTTTTCAAGCACACATGGAACTCAAGGGGAGTCTGGTCGATTTAGGGGAATGCATAGTGTTAGGCAGTCTACTGCACACCCTCATAATTGAGCAGTTGAAAATCTGATTGTGCAGTAACAGAAGAATCTGCTCGGGTGGTTCTCCCAGAGAGGGGGTAACCTTAAAAACAGGAAAAAGTCCATGCGCTCACAGGATAACACAGGACTGGACCTTAGCTCTGCTCCCCTGCTTTAGTAGGTGACTTAACATGAGAAAATGCCTTAGACTGCTATCCTGGCCTAGCAGGCCAGATATATATAGATATATATGAGAGGGAAGAGAGTGCAGATATGGGTTCAAGGTTGGGCCACTTTTTTGGACCATCCGTCTGTGTTAGAGTTTGTAAACAATAAATTACAAAGGAACATGCATCGGCTATTGCTGTAACAGTTCAAGGTTTCTCAAACGTGGCTCCCATTCTTTCTCCTCTACTCTCTGGTCATCAAGTAACAGCCACTTCCTTTGTGTGACTGGGATATGTGGCTGCTTGTCTGGTTGGGCAAAGTTGGGTTAGCATCAACAGAGTCTTGGAGGCTTTGGAGATAAAGAAGAGGTAACTAGTGACACTGCCATCCCTCACTGTGGTGTCCACAAAGTGTGTTTGACTATCCTTATATATAATTTGATACTATCCGTATGTATGGTGTTCGCGTCAATACCCCGTTTGTATGGTGTTCGCGTCAATTTGATACTATCTGTATGTATGGTGTTCACGTCAATACCTCGACTCAATGCAAGTTGGAACCATGCAATGGGACTCTGTCTCTGTAGTTAGAATATAACGTGGCAAACGCAGATGCAGTATTGCATGATTGGCTAAGAATGTTCAAATGCTACAGTGACGTCGCTGGACTGCCGAGTATAGTAAGTCGGTGTTGGTTCGAGCAGATAACAGTAAGTTCGGTTGGTTTTTGGAATGTTGGTTTGGTGGGGCATACTTTCAAGGAATAACATTGTCAACTGACTTAAACCCTTCGACAGCTCCGGAACCGTAAGTAATTTAGAATGCCATTTGCTTGGTACGTCAAAATCTATCTTTGGACAGTTCGGCTTTGGCATCCATCCTTCTTACATCTATTGGCAAACTGAGTAATGATGACTGGGTATTAACAACGGTCATTGTTTAAATTTTAGCCGATCTCAGATCTAAAATGACCATGCCAACATAATTATTACTCTGACTCTGATTAGAGTCGTAAAATATGGTTTGTTTTGAAAATTTGTTTGCCAGAAAAAATCAAATGAGGTACGCCGAAGTGCTGAGTTCACGTCTTGCAGCCCCGTTTAAACAGGCAGCTCTTCATTACATCGGCTGAAAAGGTCTATTTTAAGCACAAATCAGTGCCATAATAACAAAATCATTTCAAGGACTTAAAAAAACAAATAATTCTTTGCAGAGAAAATATGGATTTCACAAACGTAGAATTTGTAGCCCGATTCGATCGGGCTCCCAGTCGCTAGTATTTATATAAGTGTGTATATGTATGTATATATATATATATATATATATGTTGTGGAACAGGACCCGGACACAGACAGACGGACATCGTTTTGCACCCAACACACAGTTTTTATTTTCAATTCTATGTACAGTAAACAGTTCAGTGCACAAACCCAGTGCCTCCAGCACCGATCCCCCAAAGTCCAGGCCTCACAGTCACAAATTGCCTTCCTTCTGGCCGCCTCCAGTCCTCTCTCCAGCTCTGTCTTCTTCCACCCAACATCCGCTCTCGAATGCATGGAGGCGGCCCCTTTTATACCACCCTGGATGGGCTCCAGCTGCTTCCCGGCACTCCTCCTTGGACATGCCCCTGTGTGGCGGAAGTGCCGGCTGCGCACCCAGAAGCCCTCCGGGTGTCCCCATTCTTCTTCTCCCCAGCACTTCCTGGTGTGGCGGAAGTGCTGGGCTCCAGGGTTCTTCAGGCACCGGGGTGCCGCCTGGCGGTGGCCACGGGCCCCTACAGGGTTGGGCTTCCAAGCCCTCTACCTGAGGCCACCAACAAAACCAGGGCGGTCGCCCCCTTGTGGCCGGGAGGAGGCACAAGCCCTCCTCCGGTCCCCTCGGGCGTCCCGGCTGGGCTCCACCCCAAGCTGCATGTGACAATGTATGTATATATATATATATATATATATATATATATATATATATATATATGTATGCTGTGTGTGGTCCTTGGGACAAAAACAATCCGAAAACTCCCTAGCAGTTTTATTATATCGGTGAACTCCCAGAGGCATCAGCCAAGTGGGCCGGGACAAGTCAACTTTAGCTGTGGCATGAATTGAGCGGGACAGGCTGGAACCCATCTCAGGCAAACATATGGTAGCTTGTTGTGTGAATATACAATGTGCAGTTACCACACAGCAGAGTTTGTCTGTTTTGGTTGAATGAAAAGTGAGTTAAATGCAAGCGCCGCAAAAATTTAAAAGTGCATGCATGCGCCATCTCATGAAGTGCAAGTCACACTTGTATAAGCTTCTGCATCTTCTGTAGAATATACAGCAACTCCTGTGGCTGTGGTTGAGTGTAAGCAGAGCAGACTGCTCCATACACACACACACACACACACACACACACACACACGTCTTTCATAGTGAGAACTGAGGTGTATGCAAGTACCAAAAAAATGTAAAAGTAATGCTTGCATGCATCATCTAGTGGTTGTGGTTGAGTGTGAGCAGAGTGAACTGCCCCATATACACACACACACAGGTCTTTCTTTGATATATCTCTATGTATATAGTGGTCGAGAAAGGAACTGAACTGCAAGTCACCCCTGGAAAATATTGGAGAACCAACCCGGTTAGCCCCATTTAATTCCAACCAAAGTATGTGGGTGTAATAAGTGTATAAGTTTAATATGTCACTGTGCTCTGTGCAAATATATTTTATAAATCTTCCTTTTTCTACTCACATGCACAGTTGACACATTTAACACAGGGGTTCACCACATAAGAACTGCTAGGAAAGCATTTTAAGACAAGACAGTTAGGAACAACTGCGGAATGGGCAGTCAGACTGATGACCATTGTATACAATTTCTGTCTGTCAAACTCATGAAAAGCATGAAATTGTATCCTATTTGCCTTGTTTGGAATGGCATGATTTACCTAAGTGGGGGCCTGCACATGAAGAAAGAGTATAAAGCCTTAGAACATTGCCTGGCACACCTTTGAAGCCAATGGATGAATGGGAGATAATGTCATCCGATCCTGAAAATCCTTCCAATGCAGCGACAAAAATGGCAGACTCTATACATCGGGCCCCCACTCCCGAACTGGGTTCTTGTCATGGCTTCCTTGGTCTGTTAATGCAGCGCAAGCCGTCATTAAACAAAGTTAAGTTATTTCTCCTATGTGATTTCTTACCGCCGTATCACTAAGGGAGGGTATCGCCTTTTTATATTATATCTATATAGATTCGCCACAATTACAAAAGAACTCATTCCAACAAGGGAGCTAATGCCCCCTGTTGGATACAGTGGGAAAGCTCAATGAAAACTAGGGCCAGTATTTGTGCCAACAGAAAGTATTATTCAAACAAGATAGTCGTCAGGCTAAGTGTTGAGTAAACTAAATGGGTTTTTCAGTTGGGCTGATTTCCTTTGTTGCTCTTGTGTGTTAAGATATATGAAGAAGTTTTAAACACTTGTGGATTATACTGTTACAAGTCAAAATGGGAACCAAAAGCTAGAAAATAAAGATGCAATGATAAGTGAAGCAAAATAACACCTTTTATTGTCATTGAATTTTTAATCCTAGATAGATAAATAGTTAGATAGATACTTTATTAATCCCCAAGGGGAAATTCACATACTCCAGCAGCAGCATACTGATAAAAAACAATAAAAACAATATTAAATTAAAGAGTGATAGAATTCTGGGATTCAGTTCATAATTGGTCATGAAGTGGGGGTGCATCCCCCACACAACAGTCAAAAAAATGGAAACAATGGCTGTGCTGGAAAATTCTGGATTCAAAGAGATGCCATATTTGTCTTGTCCTCACCTGACTGCGTGCAAAATCCACCTCTTCTATATTTGAAAGGGTGACCTCCATGGAAAAGATGAAGATGTGAAGTATGCTGCAGCAGAGTTCTTGCATAAGTAAGGCAAAATGTTTATGTGAATGAGATGGAAAAGCTTTGTAAATGTTTTAATAGCTAAGTGTGCTCATGTTATGTTGAAAATTAAAATGTGTTTGGTTATATTTATATTCATAGACATTAAAATGGTTACATTTAGCCTGAAGTGACAAACATCTCTTAACAATGCAGATACTTGTTGATCTGCTGTGTAGAGAGAGGCAGGGAGTTGCATGTTGATCTGAGATTTTGCTGCCTTCATGGCCTGTGATTCGTGATATAACCATATGTGATGGTGTAAGGCTAAAACCAACACTGGAAAAGATGGTAGTCCATCACAGGGCACATCCATTCATACAGGGTCACCAGTTTGGTTAAAAATGTCTCGTAAAGGCAAACTAACAATGTTAAGTGCACAGATGAACAGTCCAGCTTCTCCTCTGTTCTCTTTTGCTGTGTCATAATCCTCTTTGAAATATTGGATATGTTGTGCTCAATTGTTGTACGTTACAGTTTGTGTCTGCTACCTTTTAGCATTAGATCATGTAGTGGCATTAATATTTAATTCATTGATTATAAAAGGGCATTGATCATGTAATGCCAAATACAGGTCTTAACCAGGAATTACATATCCCAAGGTTTCTGTATTTATGAGCAGATTTTGACAAAAGATGGCTAATGAAATCTTTAGGCGTGATGGCATCAACTTATACAAGAGCAATCAAGAAGTTGATGTTCATGTGAAAAGATGAGCTGGCAACAGTTTAAATCAAGACATATCACTGGGACCAAAACAGGTGGCAACTGAGAGGAGCAGCGCTTTGTTTTATTGGGGTCCTTCTTTTCTTTGGAAGAATAGTTTTGTATACACGTTAATGTACGGCAAGTCTGTGTCTGCTTTATTTACAATATGTTTGCTGGCACGTGAAATATAAACATGAGGCCCAGGGAGAGTTTGTATCCTTCTCTTTGCTTTAATTTTAGTTCAATTGCCTTTAAAGACGTCAGGTTCTGTACTTTTCACAATAATAAAACAAATGATTCCAGGTGTTTGCAGCTTGAAGTCTAAATGGATTTTGTCCATTGTTTTATTTCCTTTGAGGCATTTTTAAGACAATTTGATTTTCTGATCTCAAACAGTAATCCATTGTTTTTCATGTACTGGAGATTTAGCTAAATACCCTGGAGATTCCTTTCCTTCTACAATTAGATGTGAACAAGTTTTGTGACAGCTCTCCCTTTGGAAGCAACTTCAGCACTCCATGTGGAACTCGCTGGGCAGAGGAGGTAGAAGCTAACGGAGCTGTGAAGGACAAAATGTATTAAGTCTGGTAAAAGAAACTGGTTTTGGTCCTAAAGTCAGAAGGAGAACGATTCTCTAGGAAATTCAATGGTAGGTGTTGGCTAAAGAAGCACCTAAAATGGATGATATTAAGCTGTCCTTCAGACTTCAGTTACAAGTGCCATTCAGTGCTGATAAAGAAAATATTTATCCTCTTAGAAGTCTCTTTAATGTTGAAGTGAAAACGGATCTCTAAATTAATTCCAAAAATAAAACACAAAACAACTGCCTAAGTATTCACACGTTCAAGCCAGTATTTAGTAGCAGAGTCACCAGCATGCCCACTGTGTTTCAAATTAGGACACATCCTCAGCAGCTGTACAAGGGCACTTGGAGAGGGAAGATATCAATGGAGGCATGTTCAGGTCCTGAAGACCATCTCTGAAGCAATCAGCACTGGACTTGAGTGGGCAAAGCAGTGCCGACCCTCCAAGAAGACCGTCGCCTTTGTCAAAGCTGGAGATCAGTCAAATCCCACCAAGAGATCATCATCTGCAGGCATTCTGGCATCAGCAAGTGACTGGCAGTTATTGGTGGACAGTTGAAGTTCCCAAGCCACCCTACCCTGCAACCAGACATCCTCCTGGTTGTCTGAATCCACCAAGCAAGTTGTGCCTCTGGAGCTAACAGTCCCATCGGAAGATTGTTTAGATGAAGACTTTGAAAGGAAGTTGTCCAAGTACATGGAACTGGTCAGTATCTGTCAGTAGCTGGGATAGAGAGCTAGGTGTCTCCCAGTGGAGGTCGGGTACAGGGGATTCACAGCCCATTCTTTGACTAGAGCCTTTAGCAGTCTGGGCATCCAAGGAGAAAGGAAGAGGAGAGCCATCTGCAACACCATTGAAGTTGCATACAGAGCCTCAAGATGGCTGTGGTTCAGGAGACATGGGGTCAGTGTAGCTACCTGTCTGGACACACGTGTCTGATCAACCCCAGTGGGGTCACCTGGAGGAGAGAGTTTGATGTTGAAAGACCCGAAACACTCGATGATTCCAGGGACATCACTGATAAAAGGTCCAGAATAAGGCATCAGCAGATATATATTTACAGTAAATGCACTTTTGGCAGCCATGACAACCCTGAGTATGTGTGCATAGCTCTCTGTCAGCGTTGCACATTTGGAAAGCACAAAATAAATTGAGTATTCATCTCCTTTAATCTGATGCCCCTAAATCATCACTAGTGCAGACCATTGATTTTAGAAGTCAAATCATTACTTCAGTGGAGATCACCTGTCTGCAGCTTCAGTTGACTGAAGTATAAATGCACTTTATCTGGAAGGGCCAGCTTGTGGAGAGTCAGTGTAGTGGACTAACCTACACAATGAAGACGAAAGAACACTCCTCACAGCTCTGTGAAAAGGTGGTCAAACAGAACAGAAGTCAAGGGATGGAGACAAGAAAATGGCCAAGTCACCCAAAATTCCTTGGAGTCCAGTTAAGTCACTTTGTTAAGAAATGGAAAGTGTATGGCGCCACTATAAATCTGCCTAGAGCAGACCATCCACAAAACCTGAGTGGTCAGCAAGAAGGCAAGTTAGGGAAGCTGTCAAGAAACCTTTGAGAGCTTGAAAACTACAGTGGCTGACATTTGAGAGTCCATGCATAACAACTGCTGTGCTTCAGCATTTGCAGCTTTATGGGAGAATGGCAAAGAGAAAGCCACTGTTAAAAAAGATGCACATGACATCTCAGCTAGAGTTTTCCGGAAGGAACTTGGGAGACTCAAATGTAAGCTAGTAGAAAATTGTATGACCTGATGAGACCTAAACTAATATTTTTGGACATTAAGCAATCTGGTCATATCTTCCCCAGTTATGGTGGGGCCAAGCCATACAGTACAACATGATGTCTAGTCAGTGGTGAAAGGGACTAAGCCAGTTCCAATTTATATAGAAATGAAAATAAGAAATTCAGTAAGTACTGCACACTAATTAACTGTAATCATTTGTAGTCATCGTTCACGATAGTTATGGCAATTGCAGGCTTCAGTAATGGATTTGCCCACCTATTCTTAAATGATGTCTTTCTTTGTCTATCTATCTATCTATCTATCTATCTATCTATCTATCTATCTATCTATCTATCTGTTTGTCTGTTTCCACCTCTTTAAATATTAATGACATCCTTGCTAGACACCTATAGCAGTAAAAATCATTATGCCGATTTACCTACTATTCACTAGTAGAGTTGTTACTTTACTATATAAATTAAAATTTCCTGTATTTTTTATGTTTATTCCACTTTTTTTGCCATTTCTGGTTTATGGTGATGTCCATGTCTTTGGAATTTTGTGTTTTTGTTATTAGATATAAAATCACTGGCAGGCAATTTGCTCAGTGGCTTTAATGAAACACCAATCTTGGTGTTTGCAGACCATCACGCGAGGGAGTTTTAATTATTTTTGCTTAACTATCCATTTAACATGTTTTATCTTATCCATTTTTCATTTTGCTCTTAGACTCACTACTTCTAACTTAAACATATAATAGTGTTTGGATACACAATGTTCCATCCTTTAAAATATGTATGAAATTAGTGCCTTTTTATTTTTATTTGTTTTCATGAAATAATCATTTAGTTCAGATAATATTTTAGCTTGCTTCAGTGGTCAGTGTGTGTGAGAGAGTGTGTGGTGTGTGATATCACCCTTCTATAGACTGGCGCCTGGTCCAGGGTGGTTCTTGCCGTGGGAGATCCCAATTCTTCTTTTGACCTCATGGCCATGAAATGGTTTAAACATGTTTAAAAACAGATGGATAGGAGTTTTTATATGTAAATGGTATATTTGTTTCCAAGTTTAAATAGACAGATTTATTTTTGCTGCATTTAATATACTTATTTTTATTTTGTTGAAAATGTTTGTCATAATCCAATTGGCTGAGATGTGACAAATATTTGCTGCAGTACTGGAATTAAACATTATTTCATTACATATGTTACTAGGGACAAAAACACAGTTTACAACATTCCATGCAGTGCATGCCCAGTGGTATACATGGCACAAACATCTAAAAGACTTGCAAGATGTACACTGGAACAGCACCATGCCATCAGAAGGAAAGACCCACGGTCTCAGATTTAGACACATACAAGTTCCACTGGACACGTGTTTAACTGGGACACTGTGGAAGTAAAATTCAGGACCAACACCAACAGTGCCAGAGAGTTGGCTGTATCATGGCTCTCTAATGAAAACACTATTAACAGACACTTGGACTTTAATTCAGCATATACAAGCTTAAAAAGAAGAACGTCTAAATATCATTTATACTCGCATATAAGTTGGGTCTTAAAACCTGAAAAATCGATCATAAAATCAGACCCCGACATATGCGCCCGTTCAAAAACTGCGACACTTAAAATTTTTTTTTTACATCTTCTTGCCTCCTCCAATCTCACATCAGTTTCTCAGACACATCGAATTTTGTTGCAGCAGAGCAGTTACCAATTTCTTTCACCACTTCAACAACTTTTAATTTAAAACCAGCTTCATATTTTCTTCTGATTGAACGCTCCATCGTAGATGAGGGATGCTCTTACTATAAAAGTGTATTAGGGTGTGAGATACAAAAAAACACAAAATAGTGCAAACCATATTACCATATGGTCACACAGTCACAATGCATAGGCAAAAAAAGGCTGTGTGCTCCATGGCTACTTTCTCAGGTGGGTGTTAGCATATTGTAATCTCTTGGAGTAATAGCGTGAGTTTTCCGCATTCGACTTATACGACTGACATTATAAAATACCAGAAATTATACAGTAAAATCAAGTCC
>JANRMT010062850.1:594864-619326 GCA_026402145.1 Polypterus bichir lapradei
TTTCCTCTGATGATGACACCTGGTAGGTTGTCGAAAGCTTAGGAATAAAGAAAAACTATTTTAAGATATGTGACTCATTTTCTGCATCTTATATCTCTAGCTACAAATATAAAATATATTATATATGAAATATTGTGGTTTTCGGGGGGTATGCATTTATGTATGATTAGACAAATAATAATTTTTCTGTAAAATTTCATACATCATTTTATTTTAAATACAAATGCTGTCTATCTGTATACTGAACTGCCCCTAAGTCTGTCTAATTTGTGAGCTTCTAATACTGTAAGTATGTGCATTTGAGACAGGACATCAGCTACTGACCAATTTAGGAATAGTTAAGCAATCTAAGTAGACAATTTAAACTGTAAAAATGTAACCAATGTTAATTTACTTTATTCTAAACACAGAAAAACCTTATGTAAGAACAAGCTGAGGTCAGCAGATCCTTATTAAACCTTCTCTTACTTATATTTCTACAGTAAATGGAAAACTGTCTTGTTCATTTATCCCTTTAGAACAGGTCCACTGGTCCAATAATGCTAGTTATTAAGTTGTTCTGGGTATTCTCCACCACAGAAGAATGCTGTCACTAAAATACTAACCTCTCTTTATCTGAGTTCAAGTCTCCATACCTAATTTGTTTACAATCAGGAAGGCAAATCTGCCGAGTGCTTCTGGATTGTGGACTCAGACACATTGTTCAGATACAACAACACATTCACAAACAGTAAAGAACTGCTGTGGAAAATCTGATTTATATGATAATATGACAGCTGACATCACATGAAACAACATGTATTTGTGGCATCAAGGCAAAGCTAAATATATTTTGTGTAGATGTGCTGCCAAGCAGATTTAAGCAACAGTACATCAAGATCATGAAATAGCATGAATGGAGCATACCGACTAGACAACTGCTGATAAAGTGTCACAAAGACACAGGATTTATTAATAGAGTATTAAATAAGGTTAAATGCCAGCATGTTATGGTAATGCAATTATATTCAAAGGCTAACCCTATTGAATGCTGCCATACATTGAATCTCAACAAGGAAAATGTAGGGATGACACCCACTCAGCAGACTGCTGTTTCATCTTAAACATGTTAAATAAGACTAAGCGCTATCTATCTATCTATCTATCTATCTATCTATCTATCTATCTATCTATCTATCTATCTATATAGTGCCTTTCTATTCACCTATCATAACCTTACACACTCTATCTTTCCATATAGTGCCATTCACTGTCTCACATTAGAAGCAGCTATAGAAATCAATCTATAAGTATTTACCACAGACATTTCTGTTATGTAAATAAGTTGGTAACAACCATAAGAAACCATTACCTATTCCACCATATATTGTCTTTCATGTCTATTGTTTGATCTATCATACAGTGTATCACCTTTTAATGTCTATCAGTCATATAACATCTTTGATATCTATTGCATAATGCCTTGAATGTCTATATATCTCATTATAAGCAGCTATAAAAATCAGTATAAGTGATACCTAGAGGCAGCTCCACAAATCTGTTTGAAAATGAACTAGATGCAGACAGTCATAAGAATTTTATATTTAACCATCTATGCAGCATACTGCCTTTAATATCTACCTAATGATCTCTCTGTTAGTTTGTTGTTGACATAGACAGGATATTAGTAACTACCTACCTGAGTATATAATGCCTTTCATATCTACACTGTCTGTCCGAAGCAGCTACAGGTGGCAGTCTACTAAGGCTTGCTCCAGACAGCTACATTAATTGTGTAGCTATTGTCAAAATGTACTCAGTCTCCAGAGACTGCAAGGTCCAGTGGCTTATAAGAAGAGCTACAAGAAGGGATGGGGATCTTAAGACGCCCCATGGGGTACGCCACTCTCTTTTCAAGGATGTCTGGCCAAAGGCACACCCATTAAGATCAGTGCTACTTCCCTAGAAGCTAGCTGACCCAAGAAGGTCCCATCAAGGAATATGGACTACATCTTCCATTCAGGTTGTAACACACCCTGTAATACCTCAGGATGTGCACCCACAAAACACATGGAACATAACACAGGCAGCTTACATAATAAAAAAACAAAGTATAATGACCATAATCAACAAAAGTAATATTAACATTCTCAACATAAATCAAAGTATCAAAAATGGACACAAAAGGAACATAAAGCATGAATTTGAACGCCAGTCAGTGGAGGAAAATTGGCTGAGACATGACAGCTGTTATGGCTGCCAAAGGTGCATCTACTAATTGCATGTTTTAGGAGTGTTGTAACACACTATGTGACCCACAGTGACACTGGCTACCTTTGTGGTCACCTGTCTCAACTTATTAACCTTGTCTGTCTCTATCAGTTGTGTTAAGAGTAAGAGGGGCAGAAGAAGGAACGCGTAGGAGTAAACAGGAATTGAAGAAAAGAAGGGAGAGGCAATACTGAGATCTGAATACCGGCCAGGAGAAATCTGCTATAAAATAAAACACAGCTGTATGTGTATGTGTGCCCATGTCCAATCCTTAAAAGCAATCTGATTGGTCCATTTGGCTTTGACAACACGATCAATAGGGGAAGTCCTGGGCCAGAGTGGTTAACGCACACAAGCAGGAGTTAAGGTGTGGGAGGCATGCAGATAGTCGCCTTCAAAGATGGGACGTGTTCATAAGAATACAAATGACGTTTTTCTCAGCCAGTAATGGGGCCTGTCTACCATTGGCAGTAGTCAAAAATAGGAGAGGAAGCAAGTAAAACACCTTGAAATGAGTCTGAGAAGTAGGATTTATGGTAATGCAATTGAGAGAGGAAGTGCTGATCAAGAAAGTTTTAGACACACGAGGAAACCGAGGAAAAGTACACGAGGAACAATGAAGGCACATGTAAGGAGAGAGATCTCAAATATCACATATTTTAAGTTTTATTGTATTCTATATAGGGGTAGTGAAGAGTCAGTATGCCACGTGACTGCCAATAGGCATAGCAGGCATTAGCAACAGGGCCGCAATCATGGGGAAGTAAATAAAAATGGTGCTAGCTGTGCAGAAAAAAGAACACAAAATAATGTTTTGCCAGGATAACAATACATAAGTCCAAAACAAATAATACTTATAAAAAGTTTATTGTGTTTCCAGAGTCCATAACTTAGATCACTACAAATAGGCCAGCTATGATGATCTGTCTCAGCAGTGCCTGAGCATCACCTACTAGCGTGTCACTCAGATGTCCCACAGCACATATCTGACGTTGGCAGGAGTGCTGTAACACACTCTGTGACCCCCCGATACCCCCCTCGCCCACAGTGAATTTGGCTAACTTCATGCTCACTTATATGCGCTCGAGAAAATCCAGCTGTAATTTTAACTAATGGCAATGAGGACCCACCTAATGCCACTGCACAAACATTAAGATGGTGGTCCATGTTGTTAATGTCTGCTCTGCAATGGTCTTAAACTGTGTTTATAGTGTTTTTGTACAAGACAAAATAAAAGAAGAAGTCTAGATGGGTTGTTTTTATTATTCAGACAAAACTTATTTTTTTATGCTCTGTATAAAATTACTTTCAAGGTCACATTGATATTTTGGAAATGTTTCAACACCAGGGAATCTCCTGGCATGGTTATTATCTCTTACTATTGTTACTGATTTGTTTTACTGTAGCACCAATTGGAGTAAGATACGGGTCCTGGCTGCGGAGCCCCACCCCCAAATCATGTCACATGTCCTAACCCCACCCCCAAGTCACGTCACATGTCCTAAGCCCCACCCCTGAAATCACGTCACATGTCCTTGGATCAACATTTTAAAAGCTGGCACTGCGTGCTCATTCACGTCAGAGACTGGTGTTGGTCCATCTTCAGTGACTTTTGACTTTTTAGTTTAAGAGTTATTGCAAACATTTTGACTCCAGGTTTGCACACCGTGTTGTTCTTGGTGTATGATTTTCTTGACCTCCTGGTTTTGACTTTGTTTTGTTTAAATTTCAGTCCATCTCCTGATCCTTTTTGGCAAGCTTATTTTTATAGCAGGTGGGCTGTTTGCCTATGCTGTAACCCAGATGAACTGCAAGCTTTTCAGTTTTGGCAATTGAAAGATATATATTTTTCTTGCCTTTTCCCTCCGGTGATATGTCTGATCTGTCAACCTTTCCTCAAGGAGGGAAGCTCAGGTTGTTATCACTGCTGTCTTTGACATAATGAAAATGGACAGATGGCTGGATCGGTTTGCCTTGTGTGTTTTGTTTAACTTCTGAGTAATTTACAAAGCAACTCTTTTTACGTGTGTTTGTGATTACTATACGGCTGTTTTTATCTTCTTCCTCAGTCTTCCCTCTTTTTCATAGCAGCAGCTCGGTCACGCTTTGCTACTCCAGTTTTCGCACTTCCCATTTGAAGGGTTGGGCTCTAACGCCATCTGATTACAAGGTTCACAATGAACGTTGTGCGATTTTCCATTTCCGTACTCAGTCTAATGATCTCACACCTGGCTACTGAATAATGTCCCCGCAGATGTGACAAAGTTAAATTTAGCATTTTGAAAGTGTCACAAACAGATTGAGACAATGCAAGAATGGTTTTTGTCAGCACAATTGTGCATTTTAAAAAGTCGGGATTACGCAGTGCACCTAATTGCAGTACGTGACGACTCAGTTGGTAACCAGAGACAGCTGAGGGTGATGCTGCTGAATAAAAGTAGAAGAAAGAAATGTGAACAGCCTAAATGTGATTTAGTAGAGAAAACCAGAAGACCTATTTATGTGATCCTCACAATGAAAAGAAAGACAAAGACCCTCCAATGCAACGTAATTTACTTGACCGTCATCATTAATCAATTTAAAACGACCTACTCCTCTCTCATCTCTGACATAACGTTATTCAGACTCCTAATCTGATTTCACAAGTGCTCATGGAGTGTTGACTACGGCTTCCAGTAATGTGAGCGAATTTTTAAACATGTAGTTGCTTTGTGTTTTGTTTCTTTTTGATCATCCTCTTTGTGTCTTGCACTGCAGCACATTTTCAAAAAAAGAATATGGACACAGTTTATGAGCTTTAAAACGTACCATAGACTTCAGATACCTGTTATTGTGAGGCTGACTGGTGGCTGTAGGTCACTGCCCTATGCCTTTTGTCCCTGGTTTGTCCCAAAGATCCATACTCTGCATCTGTTAAACTCTTCAGCTCGTAGCCCTTTGTCTCTCATTTCATTGTGTTTAGGTCTTTGCTAAACTCCTCCAGTTATACCACCTCGATAGTTGCTCTTATGGTTCACCCAGAATCACTGCCCTCGAATATATTTACTTTATTTAGTATTTTTGTGGCTGTTCATTAAGTAAATGGAGGCGGACCAGTTGAACACCATTCTTACTGCTGATTTGTTCATGGAGATTGGGATGGAGGGCTGGGCAGGGCTCAGAGAGGTGGATGTGTTCTCAACAGCTGATGAATAGAGATGCAGAGCTGTCGAGAGGTTGAGAGGGGCCATGATAGCTGATGAAGTGATGGGGTCCTGATGTAACAGCATCCAAGAGGGGGCACAGTGCCCTAGGAGTTGTGGTGACAGACAGAGGTGGCAGCTCTGGCTCTGTGGGTACCGGTGGACGTGGAGGTTCAGGGGGATGCGACGGGTCGCATCTGTGGGAAGCCTATGTTCTTGATGAGAAGGGAGAAAGGGAAAGAAAGAAGAAACATTCGCAGTCTTAACTTGCCATATGGATTTTGACATATTTATTGGATTTGGAGCTGACTTTGTTTTATGACATGATTTTATGGATTATTTACTGTATTTATTGAATGACTTCTTACATGACTGCACCTTCTAATTGTATTTAATATTCTTTTTTTTAATATCCTGTTAATCTTTTGACATGTAAGTCTCTCACTTGTTTGCTACCTTGCCGTGGTCTATCCTCAGGTTCAAAGGAGAGATACTGCCAGCTGCAGGCAATCCTGGACATCACATTGCTTTGTTGACTCTTTGTGCTAAAATCATTTCCGTTCATTTTTTTGCCTCATCAGGCAACACTAAATTTCATTGAAAGCAGGATTTTAGAAACTTTTGCAAATTTATTAAAAATTAAAAACTGAAATATCACATTGACACAGGTATTCAGACCCCTTTACTCAGTACTTTGTTGAAGCCGCTTTGGCAGCGATTACAGCCTGAACTCTTTTTGGGTGACACAGCAAGGTTCGCACACCAGAGGATTTTATGCCATTTTCTCTGCAGATCCCCTAAAGCTCTGTCAAGTTGGATGGAGATTGTCAGTCAGTTAGTTATTTTCAGGTTTCTCCAGAGATGTTCGATTGGGTTCAAGTCTGGGCTCTGCCTGGGACACTCAGGACACTTCCAGAGTTGTCCCTGAGCCTCTCCTGTGTTGTCTTGGAAGGTGACACTTTGGCCCAGGCTGATATGATCTGGAGCAGCTTTTCATGACAGATATCTCTGTACTTTGCTCCATTCAGGTTTCCCCTTAATCCTGACTAGTCTCCCAGGCCTTGTCACTGATAAACAACCCCAGGGCATCACGCTTACCCCACCATGTTTCACTGTTGGAATGGTATTGTACAGGTGATGAGCGGTGCCTGGTATCCACCAGAGGTGATGCTTATGTTGATTTCACCAGACCCAAGAATCTTGTTTCTCACAATCTGAGTGTTCTTTATTTGCATTTTTGTAAACTCTTAGCATGCTTCTACGTGTGTTTTATTGAGGAGAGACTTCTGTTTGGCCACTCTGCCATAAAACCCAGATTGTTGGAGTGTTGCAGCGTTGGGTATCCTATCGGAACGTCTCCTATTTCCAAACAAGTTCTGTGGAGCTGACCCAGAGTGACCATCATGTTCTTGTTCAACTCTGTTACCATTGCCTCTGTCCCACGATTGTTCAGGCTGGACAAATGGCCAATTCTAGGAAGAGAGGTGGTTATTTCAAACCTCTTCCATTTAAGAATTATGTAGGTAAGTGTGCTCTTGGGAACCTTCAATGCTGCAGGATTTTTTTGCAGTCTTCCCCAGATCCGTGCCTCAAATCACCATCCTGTCTCTTAGCTCTATAAGCAATTCCTTTGACCTCATGGCTTGGTTTTTGCTCTGATTCACATTGTCAAGTGTCTATAGACAGGTGTGTGCCTTTAACAATCAGGTGATCTGAACTGACAACGGATGGACTACAGGTGAGGTGTAGAAACATCTCAATCATGGCCAGAAGAATGGGATGCACCTGAGCCAAATGTCAGGTGACACAGCAAAGTGTCAGAATACATGTTTCAATGTGATATTTCAGTTTTTTTTTATTTTGAATAAATTTGCAAAAAATGTTAAAACTTTTTTTGGACTTGTCATTCTGTGGTATTGTGTGTTGCTTGATGAGGTATAAAATAATTTTAAATGTTTTTAGTACATGGATGCAACATAACAAAATTTGATAAAAATTAAAAGGCCTGAAAATTCCCGAGTTCAGAGAGCTCAGCCGTTCTACGTTGTAGTTTGTTGGATAACTCTGTAGGTATTGTGTAGGCCAAAGCAGGCCTTTGGAGTTTGAGTTAAACCCATTGACGTGAGACCTTTTTCAGGAAGGCAAAGGAAGCCAGGCCTTACCAGTGAAGCCTCTTGGAGGCCTCGCATCCCTTTCTCTTTTGATTTTCACTTCATATTGCTTTCCCTTTGTCACTCATCCCAGATTTCCTTTACTGATCAAACCTTCTAAGTTGGGCTTATTAGATCCTCCAGATCACGTCAAGTTTACTTGGTTCCTCAGCCGAGCACACCACTGCAGATCATGACATATTGTTTTCCTCAGTGGATTTCCTTACCTTGTTTGTTGTCCATTTCTCGATAACACACTGGCATTTGTCTTAATTAGGCTGTTCAGATCACAGCACCTTGTCTTTGGTCTCCTTTTTCTTATACTATTCACGACACCTTGATATTTACCTCCGATAAGGTGCACAGATCACAACACGTTCTTGTTAGAGCCTATTAGTCTCGTCAGATCACATTGCCTTGTCCTTTACTGCTGCTTTGTTCTGCTGTTTTGTGGCACCTTCACTCCTGTCTTTATTGTGCGTCGCAGATCATGGCACCTCATTGTTTGTCCTGCTTTCTTCTCCAGGTCAATAAGCTTTACCTTTTTGTCTATGATCTGCTCTGCTGATCACACTATGACATTGTTTCTTGCAGATAGGCTTTTCAGATCATGACATCTTGTCTCTTATCCCTGTTTTCCTCAATTTTCACAGCTTGTCTTTTGTCTGATTTGGATGTTTGTCTTAAATAAGCTTTGCAGACTACAACGTGTTTTTGTGTGAGCCAAGTAGACTTGAGAGGCTGTTAAGGTTTTCCTAGGGCTCTGTCTCTAGACTCTTGTTTTCTTTCTGTGTTTATTTTGTTATTTGATGTTTTTTATAATGTTATTTTTCCTTAATGTTTTCATTTGATTCTATTTATGTGATTGTTTTGTGTAATTTATTTTATTATTCAAAATCTGTAATGTAGAGTATTTCATTTCAGTTTGTTATGTATCTTCTGCTCTGTACTGTATATTGAACCAAGGGGGTTGGGGCCCCCAACACTGCAGCTGAAGGGACCACCCTCAAACTTCACAAAACCTCAGAAGCCGCAGTCTAGTGCGGAAGCGTTTGTTAGTTACAGCCCTTGTTGTTTGTCTCCATCTTTTGATTCCTGTTAGCTCTTTCTTCATTGTTTGGGTTTTTGAATTCTTTGGCTGTCATTTTTAGTATATTTCAGGTTTTGCAGTCTTGGTATTGTTATATTACTATATAATTATTATTATATTTATTATATTATAGGCAACCCTTTATTTTATTTTTTTGCTTTTTTTTTAAATCTTTTAATTTCTAAGAAATTTAGTTTTTTGTCACTTTGGGACAGAGGTGTTTGTTCCCCTCTCTTTCTTGAGATTTATAAGCTTGGCTTTTTTTTTGTCATGGAATCATATGTAGTCTGGATTTGAATGTTCATCAGAAGCAGCTAGAACAACAGAAGAATGTTAATTCTTGGCTGTGCAGACTGCCTGTAAGCCACGCAAATCCTGCCAGCTACTCCATGTGTATCATTGTGGAGGTTCCTCTGTTCGTTGGTTTGGTTCACCTACACTACAAAGCTATAGCTAACTATGGTGTGTGCATGAGTACTAGGTGTATCTGCTTTATACTACCCCAAGTGTACACATGGATCGCTCCTTCAACAGAGCATTCTGTGTTGTCGGCAGGATTTGCACAGGGATGAGTGAAGTGTAGTGGTGGTACCGCGCAGAAAAATTTGGGGGCTGAGAGAGAGCAAGAACTAGAGAGTAAACTCAGCTGACGTTACCAGGATGTGCGCCCGAGAATGAAGTTCTATGGTCTGCACTGTAAAGAAACTAATTCTGAGAGCCTTTGTAAACTAGACATTGCACGTTCATGGCTGACCACCAGGAATGACCACAGTGCAACAGGTATGACCTGGGATGAACCGTGGTGTGATTTCATGACTAAACAACTTCTGTTTGGTTTGCAGGCTGCTCAGGTTTTTGGTAACCAAGCTTTCCTGGTGTTTCTTCTAACCCAGCTCCTCACTCCCACGTACTTATCCTGAACATTACTCACAAACATCTCTTGTACTCCGTTCTCTCTCAGGCACCTCCAGACCTCTTGACATGGCACTCCATCGTAAGCGTTCTCCAAATCAACTAACACCACAGGCAAATCTTTCTGTTTTTCTTGATGCTTTTCTATGAGCTGTCTGAATGCAAAGGTTTCATCAGCTGTTCCTCTCCCTGCCATAAAACCCAACTGTTCCTCCCTTATGGTGGTCTCTTCCCTCAGCTTTCTCTCTAATACCTTTTCCCAAATTTTCATTATTTGACATGAGTTTTATTCCTTTATAGTTTCCACAGTCCTGAATTGGTCCAGTCATGTTGTTCCTCCACTCCTCTGGTATTCTCTCCTGTTCATCTGCATTAGATCCCACAACCCGTCTACTCCCTCGTCTCCTAAACTCTTTTGCTGGCATTTCATCCGGTCCTGTTGTGTTTCCATTTTTCATTCTCTTCAGTGCCTCCTTCACTGCACCCTCCTTATTCTTGGTGCTCACCCTTCATTTGGGATTCCATCCCCAAATACTACCATTGGATTTTCTTCATTCAACAGCTTTTCAAAGTACCTCTTCCATCTTGTCTTGATCCTATCATGCTCACTCAGGACCCCACCTTGTTCATCTTTCATGTGATTTTTTGGATTAAAATCCTTCCAGCATTGTTCCAAGCCTTTGCTATTCCAAAATGCATTGTACGTCTCTCCCTTTCTTATTTTGAATCACTCTACTGATGCGGTGTTTTCGTCTCTAACTTTTTGGCTAAAAATATAAGTGGAAGTGGAAACAATCATTAATTTAAAGTTTGTGATGGATGGCTGAGGCTCTTACCCAATCCCAGGTTGCACCTGTTGCACTGTGGTAATTGTCGGTGGTCTGTCGTGAACACACAATGTCTAGTTTACAGAGGCTGTCAGAATTAATTTCTCAACAGTGCAGAGCACAGAAGCACTTTGTTCTTGGACGTACATCCTGGTAACGTCAGCTGAGTTGACTCTCTCTTTCTCCTTCTCAGCCCCCAAATTTTTAAACTGTGGGTTTTTGACCCAACCCGAGTCTGAAATCCCAATTTGTGTTACATTTAAGGGTGGATGTTTCCTTCAGTTTCAAAAATGAATTTCAGGCCCTGTCCTGAACTGCACTAGCATGTAACAAAACAAATGGCTGTAACTGAAAATAGGCATGCGAGAAATTAACCTCAGGTACGCTTACATGTCATAGAAAACTGGGCGCCCTCTGCCTGCCAACACCCTGGCAACTCTCACATTAGCCCTTCAGGTTTGATTCCAATTGCCAGAAGGGCGCACAGGGACATCCCATTCACAAAGTGGGGCTATGGTAGAATAAGCGGTGGCTGTATGTACCTCAAGAGGACAATTCTACCTAAAATGCCCGACAGTAGTATGGATGCTAAAGAAGAAAAATGCAGAGTGTGCACAACATGTTGTGTTTAAACAGAAATGCCAGGTGTCTGAATTGTCTTTAATTGCCTGAAACAATATTAGTGTCTGATAATTACAGTGTATTGCAATAATATTGTGCTGTGTTGCACCCGTGACACTCAAGAATCCTCGAAAGGGCGGAACTAGTGCTTTAGCTGTCTGCATCTTCATTCACGTTTAAAATGCATTTGCTGGAGGCCTGAGGATCCTTTTATCTTTCTGCACACGTTCATTCTTATCTAGAGGATGTTGCTTATATAAAGAAATGATCTGCCTATGCTTCTGCTTTTAGAGCTCATTTACATGCCATGGACAATATCAGAAGGCCATGCAGGGTGCCCTCTGCTTTTAGGAATGGCCTTAATTTATTTTTGCTGCATTGTCTGCTGTCCCCAATCAATCGATCAGTCTGTCTGTATTTTATATAGTGCCCATCAAAGCCTGTTTTGCAAAGTCGGACATATATCATTCTGAAACCTAATTTAGGGTTTTTCCTGGCAGCACTGGGTACAAGGCAGGAATCAACACTAGACAGAGTGCCAGTCCATTAATGGACCCACTCAACGCTCATACTCACACAGGTCCAGTTTGGATTCACTTAAGGTCATGTCATATGATACGGCTTTTCTAGCGATTTTATGTTGTAGCCTTCTTTTACTTAATCTGAGTGAGTTAGAGGCGCTCATGAAATCGGTCACCTAATGTCACCAAATTTGACATGCCCAGCGACTCAGTCCAACTATCCATGACTCTCTCCTATCAAATCAAACAGGTTTGACTTTGTCTCTAGTCATAGGGGTGGGCTTTGTGTCCATCAGAGCTGAGGACCAATGAATTCTCATCTAGGAGTATAATGCATGTAATCCAGCGATGAGGAATAAAGAATGGGGGTGTTTTGGACCTCACAAACAGAAGAGAAGCTTGTCTGTCTGATGTCCTGTGTTTTATGTACCACAAAAAAAAGGATCAGGATTGCAGCTGAACTCACCATACTTATTATAACCCTTCGTTGGCTCAGTCAGGCAGCGTCTTAATGTCTGTCATAAAAAGGGGCGAGCACAACTATGCTGGAAGTTCAGCACATGATTACTAAATGTGACATGCCCAGTCTTTTTCAGTTGCGTAAACTGACACAGTGTGGTGATGAGATCAGAAACTGCAGTCGGCAAGTCTGACATGCCGCACAAGTAGAAGTCACATAACATGACATGGACTTTATTGAACTACATACAGCCACCGAACGAGTGATAGCGTTCAAATCCAGCATGCTGCTGGACCTTGTAGTCTGTAGTGTTAACTACTGTGCCTCTGTGCTGACCCTTCTGTGCTGCCATGCTGTCCTTTTATGAAACAAACAAATATAAATTGAGCAGTTATAATCAGGCACATGCCAACAAGGCACAACCGTAGTGCACACTGCAAAAATTAACTGTAAGACTCCATTATGGGGCACCGTCCTGTAAAGCGCAGCTGGCAGCTTGGACCAGAATCGAGATTTCGAATAGAAAGAGCTGAGAGAAGGATTAGCATGATGTGAATAAAAAAAAACATGATAACAAGTCAGATATAAAAAGATGAGATTCCCTAAACACTAAAGAAATGGGCAAAGGTTTCTGAAAAGCACAAAGAATACAAAGACAGCAGATGGTCATAAATGAGTGGCAAAGCAGGAGGAAGCAAAGGTGTCCAAGAAGGCACAAGACTGAAGCAAAACCAAGAACCAGGCACAAGATCAAAAATCACAGAAATTACAGAAGGAGCTCCAAAAAAAAAAACACGCCTGCTCACAATGCCTGAGTGCCTCTGACAAGTTCTCACTTTTATTTCTCTTACCTCTTCCATCACAAGGCTGCTGCCTGCTTGATGTTGACTGGCAACAGACACTGACCGGAGGGGCCCAGGCCAATCAGGAGGTAAAGGGAGTGGCTAGGGGTGGAGCTTCAACCAACTGCTGCTGAGTCCTGGCTTTGAATTCCAGCCCAGTCAGTGTCTGTGTGGAGTCTGCATGTTCTGCCCTTGTCACTGTTTGCTTTCCTCCATGTACTGTACTATTGTTTTACTCCCTCATCCCAAGGCTTTGGTGGTTCACAGGCTCATAGGGTCATAACAGAACTGAACACAGTTAAATTCTTACTTGCATGTGCTAATCAACATGTGATACATTGCCACTCTCTGGCACTATGATTTTTGAAAATAACAACCTCACCTCGAGACTTTCTCAGGTTAGCTGACCCTGTAAGAGTGTGGGGGACCTGCAGGACACTCATGCCTTGGTTAGTGCCTGCCAGGACCCCACTAGACTAAGCAGGTTGAATAGTCGATGGAAGTGCCATGATCAGTGGGCACACGGAGTAATGTTTATGTGCTGGCTTAATGGTCTCTCTAGTAATATTCCTACATTGTGACAGTCTAGTGAATATTTACAACTTGTAATCAAAAATCTATTTCTCAATGTTTGATGTACCACAGTTAAACCCTCCTTCCCATCACGTTAAGCTTCTGTGTTGTCTCTGTTTGATTTAGGCTTGGGTTTAACATGATGGCATTAGGAGGGCTATTGCTGTTTGCACGGACTGAGTCAGTTTGGACGTTCGTCAGTAAACAGACCCTAGGTTAAGAGCTTGGATGGAGAGGAATCAAAAATGAGGAGTGTGGTTTGTTTTGGGGATGATCACACAGAGTGTGGTCTGTTTCAATTACCTGTTTAAACATAAGCTCTTCTGTCCACACTGCATCCTGGTGTTCGCAGTGGGCTAAAAGTCTGCAAATTAAAATGAGGGGGCTTGAATCATTCCAAAAACAATATGGCTTTTCAGCTGAGCTGTGTGTACATTGCTAAAATTAACTAATTGTTTGCTGCATGCCATCACATGGGGCTGCCTGTTTATGCACATGGTAGAGATTTGCCGTCCTTCATACGACACTGTCCAGGACATCAGTATTTAAATAAATGTGGAGCATTTTGCTGTGACCACAAGGGGGCATCACTGAACCCCAAACCTCAGACTTAATGCTGCATCACACAATTCCAGGTTCAAGTAAAATATATTTTTTTTTTATTTTTCACCAACACTATTACACACCAGTGCCAAACAAAACACTCCAAAGAAGTAAATTTCTTCCTCCTTCCACCTCCAGTTGAGTGTCACCCTCTGCCCCCCGACGCTGACTCAAATGGAGGAGGCTGGATGGCTTCCTTTTATGTTGGACCCAGGAGTACTCCCAGTGCCATAGTACTGAATGGCAGAAGCACTTCCAGGTCACATGGCGGACCAATGAAATAGGTGGACCTTCTCTCTGCAAGACCCTCCCGTGGCTCACAAGGACCCCAACAAGGCTGTCCTTCAGGACTATGATTCCCTGCAGGTGTCTGCACCGGGTCCACTCCAGAGTAGCACCGCCACTTCAGAAACTGCTCTTGAGAAACAGCCTCCCCAAGTCCCTCCATTAATCCCTCACCCCGACTGGGATAATAATCGAGTCTCATCCCGGCCGGGTAAGAATCCACCCTCCATCCAAGTCGGGCTTCCAGTCCATCCAAGATGGCACTTACAGCACTCAGTCTGTATCACAAATAATAACAGAAGAGTTGGAGATAGGAGTGAAAGGCAGCCCAGTTATAGTCATTCTATTGTTCATTTCTTTTCTGAACTAATTCCATGTTGTCAATCCTAGCAGTAGTGGGCACAAGGTAGGAACCAGCCTGCACTGATCACCCATCCGCCATTGGACACCACTTACTGTATATTTAATGGAGGAACTCTCAATATGAGATTGCATGACATGCGGTCAATTAAAAACTGCAGTGAAAAGCAATACAGTAGCTGAGAGCTGTGAATCTGCTCATTATATTTAACATTTTCACATTAAGGGTGCTATTTGAATAAAATTTGAAAAAAGCATGGAGCTTTTTTAGGACTCATCATTCTTAATGGAAAATTAAACAATAGTCATCACCCAGGGTTTTTACTGTACAGCCAGGGAGTTTAGCATCATTATATGGAGTTATTAAAAGTCATTCTGGAAATGTTCTGTTAGTCTTACCATTGATGAGAACCTAGCGCGTTTTTGTCTTTTCCTCCATGTGCTCACTTCTGAAGCCATCTTGCTCATATTTAGTTGACTGAGAGTCGTTTTGATTTCTTCCCACGCACATTTCCAGGGGCATTATGGTGACCAAGTCTTTGTCTCCCAAGAGTGGTACCAGTCTGCCGTGTCATTTATCCATTTCATGAAGTCCCTTAATCCATGATTCGGGTCACATATGCAGGAGAAGAACAACCACTGGATGGCAGGCCAGTCTGTCAGGTGGCACTCATTTAAAAAAAGGGGCAGTTTAGAGCCACAGATCCTCCTACTTGCACCATTTTTTAAAATGGAGTACCCAATAAACTGGTCATGGTAACAAGGGGAGAACATTCAAGGTCCATACAGTTACTGGGCAAATGTGTTGTGAGCTCCAACTTTTATGAATTTTTTTTTTTTGTAAATTCCGGTGTAGTTTGTATTAATCTCTGTATGAATAATAAGGTTATGAGACTGAAAGAATTAGAATTTAAGGTTTAATTTTGTCTAGAACCTGCTCTGAAAAAATTCATTATTTAATCGTGTTAACCACAACACCATTTTGTTTACCATTTGAACACCGCTATGTTAGGTTTCTGTTTCTGCCATCTCCATGGACATCTTTCCCAGAATTCCTTGTGTTGTTCTCATTTCTAATGTCAGTTTTTGACGTCATCCCAACTGTTTCTGTGGTATCCGAGCTTGACAGGTAAACCTTGTTTAACCGCATTTAGTAGATTATTATTTATGTTGTGCTCACACTAGAAATTTGTTCTGTACAAATGTAACCAAAGTCTATAGTTTGCTTGACTAATGTGATTGGTCTGTGCTGGGCCAACCATACTGTGCCCTGGCCCACTTGGAAGAGGTGGGCCAGGGCGCAGTCCAGTAGGATTCGGGAACGGTGTGATCGCTAAACATGCCTGAGCACGGAACACAGACATGACGTCAATGATGCGACAAGTCACTTAACAAATATTTCTCATTTCATGCAATAGCATTTGAGCTAAAAACAAGTTTTTATTCTCACCTCATAGATGAACATGAATTGAAGTTGGCAAGAATAGCTGCAAATTCCACACTTAACATCATTTGTCTCTGTAAAAATCTTCTCATTTGAGGTGTGATTAAAAAATACGGTGAATATCTTAAATTAAAAAAAATATATATTACAGTGAAAGACACATTGCCATTAATCCCTCTCAAAATACTCCCTCTCTCTTTGAACACACTTACGGCGTCATTCTTGCCACTTTCTGAAGCAGTTCCTCTATCGTGAGGCTGCCTCGATGTCCTGAATCGATACAAAACGTTTACCTTTCATGGTGATTTTGACTTTGGGGAAGTTACACGGTGCCAGATCTGGTGAATAAGGTGGATGAAGACATACTGCAATGTTTTTATTTGACAGAAATTGCTGTACCAGAAGTGATATGTGACACAAAGAGTTGCCATGATGGAGGATGAAACAGTTAACCCGTTTCTCAGCTTGTTTACTACACACATAAATGTGCAAAACACTACAAGTACAAAGTCAGAAGTGTAGAAAGTATAATAATAATACAAATAATAATGATAATATGAATAGCACACTGCACATGTGCGAGTTACAAGAGTGTCACGTTTGGAAGACCAGAATCCCTTTCATTTTCACTGTCCATTTCAGTTTCATTGCCTAAAGACAGATTCACTTTGTCATCACTGCTGATGAGAGGCGTTTCTTACGAGATGCCATTATGAAGCTAGGAAAGGAAAAATCTGCACTGTTGTCCATGATACTTTTGCAAGACACGCCTATAGCGTTGCCCAAGTAATGCTTGGCACTAACGTGGTTGGCACTCGGGTCTTATACAAGACGTTGCCTGGGTGGCACTCTGGACTAATGCTTTTAGCACTGATTTTACATCCTGAGTGATGCTCGGGTCTAATGCTAAGGGGGTTAAGCAAGCCCTTGTTGTCTCAGCAACAAATCCTTCACTTTTGTTATGAGACGCCTGGCAAAAAAAGTGTGACCGGGAGATGAAAAAGTGCATAAAGCATAATGACTGAGCAAAAATTGTAAGTCAAAAACCTGACAATAGTGCCTACTTGAAAAAAAGATACCTAGGATTCTGGAAAAATTCAGAGATGTATCCACCAAGTGATAATGAATGTTGTGAATGCTGCCATATTTATAACATCACACCCGATGAGTCCGTAAGATAATATTACACTACTCAGAGCATAAATAATTAAAACAGGATGATAACATAAAATTGTAATCCTTAAACTTGAAAAAAAAAACATACCAAGTAAAAAACGAACATATAAAATGCAAATCATACTACGGCGTTTCCAGGCCAGCACTAGGGCTTGAAGGGTTTATTAATACAACGGTGGGGGTTTTCTTTTTCCATCTCGCTCTCATTGCTGAAATCCAGGTGATTCAAAAGTACATTTAAAGAAATATTACTTTTTAATTTCATGCCAGCTAGGCTGTGGAAATTCATATTCTACAATTATTCGATTTGCTGCTGTAATATTATTGAACTCACATCAATTTCAGTTGAGGTCACAAACTGCACAGGAGAGCTAAACAAGCAAAACTGGGCCAAACCAAAACCCAAAAATCCTTGAAAAGAACCTTCTGGAGTGAGTACTGTTCTCAAGCTCACCCAACATCTTTCCTTTGGAAATGATAGTTCACAAATTGATAGAGCACATAGTTGCTCTTAAATAAGATGGCTGCTAAAGCTATGTAAACACAGCCCGGAGCCTTTACACTTATTCATCGGCACAGCCTGTTGTAAACCAAGAGGATTACACAAATCAAAATGAGACGCTGGAGTGCCCACTGTGTCACCCCGTTTAGCAAAATAACAAATTCCAACAAAATAACAGATACCGATGATGAAAAAACAGAACAAAAAGTGACATCTGCTGTTTAAGTTAAGTGACAAGGCTCTGAACTGTGGAACTCCATCCGGCTGGTTGCTTGTCCACAAATGAAATGCCTTCCTTTTATAGTCCTTGGGCCAGAATGGGCGGAGTCAGTTTCCCTCATTGGACATCTGCTCAGAGCTGTGGGTGGGGTAAGAGATAAGACGGTCAGTGACATTGCTCACTCGAGTCCCGGGATGGTAGTGCTTACTTTTGATGAGCCCGGAAGATGACCTTCTGACATGCATACATTACCAACCACACCTGACTATATAATCCAAAATGGCAGAATGGTGACATTTTTATCCTTGAAGAATGAATAGAAAAAAAATAAACAAAACAATTAAAGATAATGAAACGTTACAATTTCTGTTTCAGTTGGGTCACTAGTGGCTACTGGCCTAGCACTGATTACATTACCCCAGCCTCTTGTCCACCATGTCCAAGCCACAAATTTCTGCTTTACTTGGCTCCCATAGCACGTTATAAAGGGAATTAAAATTGTCGAGAGCAAAGACACCGTGGGGATTCATTGCAACCTTATCATTCTTTATTTAGCTGTCACCTTTATCCAAGGAGGCTCACAAAAGCAAGCAATAACATGTATGAGTTATTAGCAAGTGTAAAGTTATCAATATAATTCAAAGCACAGCATAGGAAGTGCATTACTCTATCAGTCCCAAGGCACCATGAAAAATTAGCACTCAAACAAAACTGAAGTTTCTTGACAGGTAATTGAGTCAGTACAACTGAAGATATCCCAGAGGAGAATGGCGGGGTAGAAAGTCCCAAAATGCTTTTTGAAGAGACGTCTTTGGGCTCCTAAACATCGGTAGATTGGGAGCTCCTGGCAAACCGAACTGAGCTCATCACTCAGATTTAGGTTGGGAGAATGTGAGCCACAAGGGGGAGCCAGACCTAGGAAACAAAATGTGCTCCGCCTCCTGCTAAATAGGATATTAGTTTCAGAATTATTAAAGTATGCTTAACAGGTAAAAATCAATACATGAAATTTGTAGTGTTGTACAGAGAAAGCTCTGCATCCACTAAATGTAAGTAATGTTTTTGTGCGTACGATGAGAAGCAATGCAGCTGTATAGAAATGAATGACTTATGTGCACAGCAACAAAAAAAGCAAACAGAAATGATTGTGATGCTTGTCATTATATCCAGCTTGAGGACTGTGTTGAATGTGCCACCTGCTTACATCTTCAGCAGCTGGTCGGCACACACCCTGTTCATGGGGTGTGATGGTATGGGTTGGCTCCATGCTTCCAATTCTGTTTGAGAGGCTCTTGAACCCACCAGAGTTGAAAGTTATAACCAAGCTGAGCCGTAGAATGGAGGACACACACTTACAGCAAGGGACAGGTGCAAACAGTGGTAAGTGCTTTTATTTAAAACAATCAAAAATCAAAGAGTGTTCAGGTAAATAGTGCAGCGTTTCATCCATAATAAAGAAGTAATCCAATACAATCCGTTAGATGATGTGTAAGTTAAAATATCCAAATAAATAATTCCACTAACATCAAGTTTAAAATCTAAGGCAGTAATCTGTCTTTTTTAAAATCTCACAGGTGCTGGTGCCTTCCGCTAAAACCCGACTTGGCGTGGCACCCTGCTGGGGAGCTGTGGACAGCTGTGGACCTGAGTCTATAAAGGAAGGTTGGCTGTGCCTGCCGGTTGGGTGTAATGACAGGCACAGCCAACCTTCCTTTATAGGCTCAGGTCCCTGCTGTCCATAGCTCCCCAGCAGGGCACCACATCGCACGTCACGTTGCTCCTTCAGTTCCCGCTGCCACTCCCCGGACTTACGTGGGAATGAGCCACCTGTCACTTCACACTCCTCAAAAACTGCTCAGTGGGAGTGACACTCTTTAGCCCTGAACGTTGGCCACATGCTCCCCTAAAGGGTTCTCTTCCTGACTGCCTGCCTCCTCTCCTCCACACCCCGTCATCTTCCGATCCCTTCCACGCCTATTCTTTCTTCCCTTTGAACCTCCATCTCCATCTTTTTCTTTCCCCCCTCTGCTATGCAGGCTCCTTATATTACCTTAATTGGGTGCAGATGTGAGACGCCACTCCCTCCGAGATAAACGTGAGGCACCGGACTGTCGCTCGCATTTGCTAGTCTATGTGCGATCAGCCAGACACCACACTTTAACTCCAGAGCAGCGCCATCATGCACACCCCTGCGCCCGTTCCAAGCCTGCACATCACAGAGCGAGATTATTTATTTAAACTCTGCACAGCGCCACAGACCACTTATCACATGGGGTGACAGCTTTTTTACAGTTACTTTACAAGTGGCATGACCAGTGATTGAATTCAGTGGACCTCCCTCCATCCTCTCCATGATACCTCACATGACATCATTCGCGTCAACCATATGTATTTACTGCAGGTTTTGTAAATGGCCGGGGACTTAATGACATTTAACAGCGAAAAACAATGGAGCCAAAAGAGGATGCTGTCAACTGTAAACCAGGCTGCCGGCATTTCACGCTACATTATCGAAAGCAGGCTGGCCTTTATCAAGCTTATACAGTACAGAACGTGGGCAAGAAATATAAATCCCTCCATTTGTGAGGAAGTGCTTGGATTGCTGTTACAGAGGAAGACCCCCGTCACCAGCAGTTCCTTTGTGTTTGTATTTAGAGAGCGGTAACAGGTGTAATTGGTGCAATGGAAAATATTCACCCCCTTGGAAGTTTTCACATTGTTTGTTACACAACATTGGATCACAGTGGATTTAATTTGGCTTTCTTGACACTGATCAACAGAAACAGACTCTTCAATGCCAAAGTGAAAACAGATCAAAGTGGACTACGTTAATTCTAAACATAAAACACCAACTAATAATTGATCATATGAGTGTTCACTCCCTTCCAGTCTATATTTAGTAGATGCATCTTTGCCAGTTACGGACACCTTCAGTCCGTCACGGACACCTTCAGTCGGAGTGCACAGGTCTCTAATGAGCTTTGCACGTCTGGACACTGCACGTTTTTCCCATTTGTCTTTGCTAAATTGCACTGAGGATTGGGGGTGAGGAGAGTCTTCTTCAAGTCCAGTGACAAATTCTCAATTAAAATGGGACCAGGACTCTGACTTGGCCACTCCAGGACATTAAAATTGCTGATTTTAAGCCATTTCTGTGTAGCTTTGGTTTTTTTGATTGGGATTGTTCTCTTGCTGGAAAACAAATCTTCTCCATAGGCACGGGTTTTCTTGCAGACAACATCTGGTTTTCCTACAGAATTTCAATATATTTGTTGTGGCCGGCAAGGGGAGCTGCAGCTCCCCAAACCTGGCACAGATCAATGCAGACAAAAGTTCATAAGCACAACACAGGCTTTATTCAGCTGTGGGAAATGCTTTTCAAGAGTTTCCCACCTGTGCAGCACCATACAGCCAAGGACAATGATAAAAGCAATACCCAACACTTTGTCTTTTCTCTGTCTCTGAGTTTTCTTCTCTCTTCCTCTCTGTCCTCCTCTCTGCTTTTGCCTCCTCTCCTCCTCCAGCAAGCCATACTGAAAGAAAGTCAGATTTTCCCAAGAATTAATACATCTTAGCTAAGAAAAGTGCCATTAAAACTGGCCAAATGTTCTGGAAATTATATCTTTGCATTAAGCATCTGAACCTAATCCTGGTACCCAGTGGGCACTAACTACAAGAGCTTCCAGGGCACAGGGGACACACACACACACAGAGTCATTGTACCCTTCTTTAATCCGCTTACACTGGGCAGCAGGGTGCCACCCTAACTCAGAGAGTGCAAGTCCAGAAAAACAGATGGCATTTAGCTTTAGCCTTTAAGAACTGCATGCCTTTTTCCTGTCCCCAGGTAGGCATCGCTTCGGAGAAGGAGAGAGAGAGGAAAGTGGCGGAGCGGAGAGCCCTTAATTGCACCTGCTTTAGCAGAAATTTTGACAGGGAGACTTCCGCGAACAATTCTTAAAGATGGCAACACTGCCAAGATGAAACACGATGAGCAATTTATCCCACACAGTTGTCACCAGTCTGCACCTCATTCTGCTGAGATGAATACTTCTCCTTTCCAACATTATTCCTGAAAAGCAAAACAAAACAAACACACACACTCACTAAGTAAGTAAATAAATAAATAAAATGATTTCAATCATTTTGGCATTGGAAAAGAAACTCCCTTTCAAGAAATCCATTTTAGCTGTGAAAAAACAGCCTCCTTCCCATTTGATGATGTTGGCATTTTTTCCCCCAATATCGTACACTTTTAAATTGTCAGGCAGCGTCACAGTGGTTAGTGACCAGGGTGCGAATCTCTGCTTGGAGAGACCTGTGTGCTTGTTCTCTAGATACTCAGGCTTCCTCCTCCGTCCTAAATGCACCTTAATTAATGATTCTGACATGGCCTTGTGCGTGCAGGAGAGTGTGTACGTGTTCCTACTTTATGTATTTTAAGGCATTTCAGCTTTACTACAATTTATTGACTATATCCTAGTTACCATGTTTGGATTTGACCTTCAGCCTGTTTTCTGCCAACTGTTCCTGCCTCTCATTACTCTCTCTGTTCCTGCTTACTTTAGTTTCAACTTCGACAATGACTTTTCATCCTCCTTTTTACACATACTTTTGATGTATTGACTGTCTACTAACCTACATTACCTCTCACCACCACCATGACTCTTCATCGTCCAATCAAAGCCGAGATCTTTCTACAATTTCAGTCTGCTCTTCTCCCCTTTAATCCACCTCTCCATTAGAAGCTGCTGTTCACTAATAGAAGCTTGATGTAAGGGTAGAAGGGGAGGATAGTTGCTGCTTTAGTTAACACAGGAAACATGAGGCAACCCGAGGATCAGTTCTGGGTCCTCTTTTCTTCATGTGCACCTTGTCAAAGGGCCCTATCATCCAATCCCATGGCTTCTCATTATCACTGCTATGCCAGTAGTACTCTGTTCTACCAGTCGTTCTCTCCTGAGGGCAACACAGCCTTGGATAGAATTTCAGCGTGTCTCAGTGACATCTCAACATGGATGAAGGAACACCACCTCCAGCTCAAAGACTGAGCTTTTTATTCAATTAATTTCCATTCAATTCAATTTATTTTTGTGTTGTGCTCTTCACTGAGTGTAAGTGCAGAGCACTGTGACAAGTTCTCAGATAAGACGCAAATACAAACTTTGCAAATTACTAATTACATAATGAGTGCACATAAAGACACCGATTTGTTTAAACAGACAACAAAACAAAGTATATTTAAAAATGATTAACATAAATGGAAAACAGCAATATCTGTCCATTCATTTATTGTTGAGCAATAGCCACTTGACTGCACTGAGGGGAAAACAAAAACATCCGGCCAGCAGCATCCCTGAAGAAAATAAACCTCTGGGGGGGTTCATGGACAGCTAAAGCAGACAAAGTCAGAGTCCTGGTGACCTTCCTCAACCCCCTTCTGGGCATTCTGTAGTTAACATCTGTGCTGGGCCATCTAATCTGACGGCAGAATCATTCCATCCATTCATTCCAAGGCTCCCAGTATCTCGGGTTACTTCCCTAGAGTAGAACAGTGGCACCATGGGCCACTGCAGGATGCCAAGAAGAAAAATAGAACAGAGGAGGGATAGTACGTTCTTCTTCTTCTTCATCTTTGCCCACTTCTATGTGGGGTCAATGTGCCTGATCAACCTTCTCTATGCATCTCTGTCCTGCACCTCCTGTTCAGTCAGACCCTTTTTCTTGAACCCTTTTTACTTTATCCAACCACTTGCACTTCGGCCTCCCATGCTTTTTCTGCCCCATACTTCCATTACTGTCACTTTTTCCCATGTATTCAGTGTCTCTCCTTACCTCCACACATCCATGTCAACATTCTCATTTCTGCCACATCTACTGTAACTTCTTCTCCTGTGCTCACTTTAGTGTTCATGTCTCAGCTCCTTATATCATTACTGTTCTTAACCCAGTCTTAAAACTCTTACCTTTAACCTTCGCCTTAATTCTTTGATCACATAATACTCCTGATACTTTCTTCCAATTGTTCTTTTCACGCAGCACTCTATCATAAGCCGTCTCCAAATCAATAAACACCATATACAGACCTTTCAGTTTTCTTCAGTGCTCCTATATGAGCTCTCTGAATGCAAAGACTGCATTAGTTGTTCCTCTCCATGGCATAAAAGCCAACTGTTCCTCCCCTAAGGTGGTCTCCTCCCAAAGCCTTCTCTGTATAACCCTTTCCTGAATTTTCATTGTGTGTGACATCAGCTTTATTCCTCTATAGTTTCTACAATCCTGAATGTCATTCTTCCCCTTATAAATGGGTACAGTCACAAGTAGAGATAGTAACAATTCATAAATATTCTATTGTATTCAATTGTTGTACAATTGTATTATCTATCTATCTATCTATCTATCTATCTATCTATCTATCTATCTATCTATCTATCTATCTATCTA
>JANRMT010062850.1:626063-651445 GCA_026402145.1 Polypterus bichir lapradei
TATCTATCTATCTATCTATCTATCTATCTATCTATCTATCTATCTATTCGGATAGTATTCAGAACCCATCACTTTATGTTATGTTGCAGCCTTATGCTAAAATCATTTAATTTCATTTCTCCCCCACATCAAACAACATTCAATACCATAGAATGACAAAATGAAAACAGAATTTTAGGTATTCCTGCAAACCTATTAAAACTAAAAACCTAAGCTATCATATTGACACAAGTGTTTGGGCCTTTTACTGAGGACTTTATTGAAGCCTCTTTGGCAGCAATTCCAGCCTGGAGTCTTCTTTGTTATGGCGCAACAAGCTTTGCACACCTGGATTTGGGGATTTTCCATGTCCTGTTTCCTGTAGAAGGTAAATCTTCAGCCCAGTCTGAGGTCCAGAACGTTCGGAGGAAGGTTTTCATTTAGGATATCTCTATTCTCAGCTCCGTTTAGCTTTGCCACAACCCTAACTAGTCTCCTCTACATCCAACTGTACAAAATGATGCTATCACTACCATTCATATTTGGAGTGGCATTGAGCAGATGATGAGCAGTGCCTGGTTTCCTCTAGACGTGACACTTAGAATTATGGCCAAACAATTCCATCTCGGTTTCATCAGACCAAATGGCCAAACAATTCCAACTTGGTTTCATCAGACTAGATGAATCCTGTTTTTCAAAGCCTGAGAGTCATTTAGCAAAGGCCTTATACAAACTCCAGGTGGGCTTTCTTGTGTTGTCTGACCACTCTTCCATAAAGCCCAGATCAGTGGTGTATTTCATTGGTACTTGTCCTTCTTGAAGTTCCTCCCATCTCAGCACAGGTTCTCTTCATATTGGCCAGAGTGACCATCAGATTTCTGATCACGTCTCTTACCAAGGCCTTTGTTCTGCGATTGTTCAGCTTGGCCAGTGCTAGGTAGAGTCAGGATTGTTCCAAACTTACTCACTTTAAGAATAATGGAGGCCGCTGGGCTCTTGGGAACCTTCAATGCTGCAAGAATTTTTTGTAACCTTCCTCAGATCTGCACTACAACACAGTTCTAACTCTAAGCTCTGCAAGTAGTTCCGTTGACCTCATGGCTTATTTTTTCCTCTGATACACATCGTCACCTATGGGTCCTTCTATAGGCCCCCTTTAAATACAGTGAGTAATAGAGCTAATGGTTGCTTTGGTAGGGGCCAAAGACTACATAGCTCCATCCTGACTGCAGAAGATATCTAGGAGAGGAACTCAGATGACTACCCCACCTAATAGAATTAACAGACAATATCAATGGATTTCTGACTTGAAGGTCAAATACTTTTTAGGAATACCCTGCTTTAAAAAAAGACTCTGAGGAGGCGTTCAGATGGCCACCTCTCCTACCAATACTAAACGACTTTTTTAAATGAAGATCAAGTGCTTATTAGAGACACCCCAGTTTCAGCAGCGATTCAGTAGGTTACAAGGGGTCACCTTCCCTGCCATAATCAAATGATAATAGAAGTTGTGTGACAGGAAAGGTTTTTACTTTATGGGGTCATCCTGATTGGGGACAGGCCTTGAAATAGCTACATTTCATTCCAGAACCAACAGATGGTACCAAGTGGCTTTCTACCAGGCAGGTCAATACTTTATATGGATATCCTTGTTCCAGATGCGACTCTAGGAAATAGTTCAAATGGCTACCGCTTTATTAGAATGAACTGATAGTAACAGGGGCTGTTTGGCAGGGATGGCAGTTGCTTTTACCTCAGAAGTGAGTCTACAGAGATCAGATGGCCAACACCCACTAGAACTATGTAAACTGAAGCAATTGGCTTTGGCAGAGAGGATCGCTACATTATACTGCCAGTCCAAACACAGAATTGACTCCAGGCTTGTCACCACAGCTAAAGGCTTTGTCATGTTATTCAACTTGTCCAACGATTTTCAGGCATAGCATAGCCTTTATTTATATAATCTTAGTGAGTAGGAGTCACTCAGCAGCGCACCCCCATGAAGGTCAGTCATCTAGGCTGATGTACCCAACAACTCACTCCAACTGTCCACAACTCACTCCAGTAAAATCAAACAGGTTTGATTTGGTATTTAGTCATGGGAATGAGCTTTGTGGTGGATGAGAGATGATAACCAGTGAGCACTCACCCAAAAGTACGGACTGCTCAAACAAAAAGAAAGACTTGTCTGTCTGATGTCTTGCATTTTATGTACCGTGACAGAATGGAAAAAGAAATGAAAGGGCCCAGGCTACGGCTGAACTCACTGTACCTGTTAACCCTTCGTACAGCACTGGCTTCATCAGGCAGCATGATATTGGCCATCACAAAAAGTGGCAAACACCACTGTGTTGGAAAATCGGCACTCAGTTGGCAAATTAAACATAGGCAGCGATTTTCAGTTGTGCAAACTGATACAGTCCAGCTAAGAAAATCAGTGACTGTGGTCAGTAAATCCGACATACCCCACGACTAAAGTCAGGTAATGTGAAATCGGCTTAACACACAATAACAGTTACTGTCTGGCAATCCTCGTATTTACAAAGGATATCCTAACTTCAGAAGTGACACCAGGAAGGAGTTCAGCTGCCCTGCCTTCTTCCATTATAAACACACAGACACTGAAAATGGCCTTGTAAAGGCCCAGTAGTTAGTAAGGGCACCCTAATCCCTTAAGTGACTCTGGAACCTGCAAAGACCTAAAACGGCCACCCCAGACTAACACTTAGAAACTGGAACAATGGCTGTCTGGCAGGGTAGTCAGAAACTGTCAGCGAGAGAAGAGAAGAAGTGAATTTTTATTGAGAGAATTTGAAATAGGGGAGTGTGAGGGGAAAGTAGGTCATCTGCTCCCTAGGGTTTGTTGTGTTGTTCTTTGTGATTGCCTCCATTGTTTTAATGTACAAAATGAAAATGCCTGCCTTCAGTTCATTCATGTGTCTCATTCTCATTGTCTCTTTTGGGTTTGAGAGATGAGGCTAGACCATTTCATAACTCAGTGCCCTGTTCTAATTTCTCTTTAATAATATTTATTATTGTTAGTATCTTTGTTTTCTTCACATCTGGGTCAGGGCCTGACCGGACTCCTGGGGTTCATCCAGCATTGCGAAATGTTTATGCGGCCCACATGTGCTTTTGCTGCACTTTATTCGTCATTTTTATTTTCCTGGTGTTTCATCTCCCTACTTTTTGAGGGCTACCTTTATGCTTTGTGCAGCCTCTGCAAATGATACCTTTACCTTTCCTTTCTTATTTATTGGATTTTGTTATATTTGCATCATTTTTATAGGATATTTGTTTAGTCCAGATTTTAGATTTCAGTCAGAGTTGTTGCTGCTCTTCTTTGTCATTGTCAGAGGTGTCTGGCTGATGGCAGTTTATGGCCTAGTTTACTGTTCTCCATGGTATGACAGTCCCTGAACAATAAAACTTTATTTGGGATGTGCTTATTTAATGTGAGTCCCACTTCACCATTTATTTAGCTCTTCAAAGACTGGCTATACATGGCTACTGTCTTTGTAGGTATGAATTGTTATTATTTATTTATTTATTTGCCTGACACCTTTATCCAAGGTGACTTGGATAACATTTGAGATGCAATTGGTTACATTTTTTTTCCAATTGTAGCACAGGCATGTAAAGCAACTTGTTGATGATTACACAGTGTCAGTAGCGGCATCTGAACCCACAACCTGAGGGTTTGAAGTCCAAAGCCTTAACTGCAATGCCACACTGCCTAACCGCTGGATGTCATTGGCATATTTAACGACAGTGTAGCTTTCTTTGCTTGCCATTGACTTGACTTGTTCTTGGTTGTTTTTCATGTTTTGAACTTTTGGTTTCATCCTCAGTCTCTCCCTTTAGACAAGAGTTTATAAGCCAAGCATCGAACACTGATTTCTTAGCAAGTAGTTATTTCAGTTTTCTGAACCACCATTTTTTATGCACTTGGTTTCCTTTCTGATTAACAGTTTGTGGTTTGTTGTGTGGTATTTTAGTTTAATAACATTGGCTGTTTGATTAAATTTGATCGTGTTGGCAGTTTGATGGACTGCATTAAAGGGGTATTGCGGTAATAACGACAAGGAAGATTTAAGAAGATCCAATCTATAAAAGTCAGTTAACTTCATATACATAGTGACCAGGCTTGGATTTGAACCCTGGTGCCTGTGGGCAGTGCCGCTTAAAGCCCATATAGAGCCCTTGGCTGGGGTGTTGGACGGGGTCCTCCTTCATGTCTGGCGCACACACCTCTGGAGTTAACAAAATGGCACCTCGCTGCTGTCCATAACGTGCATTCAGTAATATTAGGACTGGCGCTTTGGTCCTCCTTGGAATTCAGGAAGCGCTGCCCTTGACCTTATTAAACAGTGCCTTCTAGTTGACGATGCCCTTGGTGGACGCCTATTTTACCTAATGGTCTGAGCAGCTCTTCCTGAAGACTGGAGGCAGTAATGATATCCACCATACTGCCATGTTACTGCATGATATGTTATAACGTAACCTTACATTCTCAGACCCTGCTAATCCAATTCATGGTCATTAAAGCCCAGAGCCAATCCCATCAGCATTGAGCAAAAAGCAGGAGTTAGCCCTAGATGGGGCATCACCCTATCAGAGGGTCCTCTCACTTACACACACACACACCTCATGCACAGACATGCAAGTTGCCATTTGGAATAGCCAAAACCCTCTTCATTAAGTATTAGGGACAGTGGATGTGTGGGGAAAGCAACTTTTACCATTATACCATTGTACTCCCCTTTATTATAATATAATATACTGTAATATAATAAAACATATAATATATTCTCAGACTAGCGTAATCTAATTTAGGACGGAGGAGAGCTAGAGCCAATCCTGGCAGCAACAGGGACAAGGCAAGAGGTAGCCCTGGGCAGGGTTTTAATGCACCTCAGGATATTACAATAAAACATAACATTCTCACTTCTCAAATATGCATTGGACCTACAGTATCTATACTAATAAAAGGCAAAGTCCTCACTGACTCACTCACTGACTCACTCACTCACTGACTCACTCACTCACTGACTCATCACTAATTCTCCAACTTCCCGTGTAGGTAGAAGGCTGAAATTTGGCAGGCTCATTCCTTTCAGCTTGCTTACAAAAGTTGGGCAGGTTTCATTTCGAAATTCTGCGCGTAATGGTCATAACTGGAACGTATTTTCATCCATATACTGTACTGTAATAGACTGCAGCTCGATAGCTGTGGGAGGCGGAGTTTCGTATTAAAGCATTTAACCAATCACATAGAAACTATTGAAATCGTCAGAAAAAAAAATGAAATGCAGAGATGTCAGGTAATTGAAAGGAACTACTCTTGACATCTCTCTCCTAGGAGGTTTCGTTTTGCCGACGTGCTTGCATCGCTTGTGCATTAGCAACAGGAGGAAAAGTAAAAGATACCGTTTTGCCAGTGTTAGTGGCAAAGCGACTTTGTCTTTCTTCTGAGGTTTCATTTTGCTGACATGCTTGCCTCGCTTGTGTTATTAGCGGCCAAGCGAGTTTCTGTTTCCTCGGAGGTGGCGCCCTTACCCTGACTCCACCTCTCATTTCTGGGCCAGACAGACACACACACTTGCAAATGTAGAAGTTTTTATATTATATTATATTACTAGACATTAAGCCCGTTACAATAACGGGCGCTAGAACAGTAGTGCATAAACATTAGTAGGAACAGTCTATATTAAATGGCAAGGGACCTTGTATGTGGCTGTAATATGCGTCCCTGTATTGTGTGCCTTTAATTATTTCTCTCTCAGTAATACTGGTTTGTATTTCCGTAAAATGCCTGTAATTTTGTTGGACAGTAATACAGTGGAACCGAAGTAATTTCCCCCATAGGATTGTATGTAAATACAATTAATCCGTTCCAGATCGTATGAACTGTATGTAAATATATATATATTTTTTTAAGATTTTAAGCACAATTATAGTTAATTATACCATTGAATGCACATAGTAATAATAAACTAAATGTAAAAACATTGAATAACACTAAGAAAACCTTGAACAACAGAGAAAACTAACACTGCAAGAGTTCGCGCTATAGCCTTACGACCCGCTCGCTAAAAAACACCTTTTTTAATGAGTTTTAAGCACAGGGAAAAAAATGAACATTTGAAAAATCCATAATCTAATAAACAACCAAGAAAAGTAACATTGCAACAATGCACGCGTGCGCCTGTGTGTGTGTGTGCGTGCGTGCGTGTCTGTCTCTGTGGCGGGCCTGCGTGCGTGTGTGTGTGTGCAAGCTTGTCTGTCTCTGTCGCGGGCCTGCCTGCGTGCGTGTGTGCGCGTGCATGTCTGTCCCCCATGCGGGCCTGTCTCTGTGTGTGTGTGTGAGTGTGTCTCTCGCACGGGCCTGCCTGCGTGCGTGACTGTCTCTCGTGCGGGCCTGCCTGCCTGCGTGTGTGTGTGCATGCGTGCGTGCCTGCGTCTGTGTTTGTCTCTCGGGCGGGCCTGCGTGTCTGTCTGTCTGTCTGTTTGTCTCTCGTGCGCACGCACCTGTGTGTGTGTCTCTCTCTCTCTCTCTCTCTCTCTGCAAACACAGGGAATGCACAGGAAGAGACTGAACACGTGCCGTGTGGCCCCGCGCATGCGCACTTCACCAGAAGACACACACACACGGACACCTGGACGCACACAGGGGTTTTATTAAAGAGGATATTATATTATATTATATTATATTATGGATGGCGCGGTGGTAGCACTGCTGCCTCGCAGTTAGGAGACCTGGGTTTGCTTCCCGGGTCCTCCCTGCGTGGAGTTTGCATGTTCTCCCCGTGTCTGCATGGGTTTCCTCCTGGTGCTCTGGTTTCCTCCCATAGTCCTCTGCATCTTTCTCTGTTATATTATATCATACTATATTTTATTATATTATCTGCTATATAATAAAATGCAAATTTCTGTGTGTTGTATCTAGTCCCTCTGCACAATCTGATTGGTCAGTTTGGCTTTGGTCTGATTGGTCAGTTTCAATTTGGTTGCTCACTTGTAGAGACGATGACACAATAGTGTAGGGGTTGAATCAGTTACTAATTCTGACAATTAAATAGAAAACTTCAACAACAAAACAAAAAACTTACTGACTGCTGTTAGGTTGCTAAATACTAATGATGTGCAACTCGAGTCACCTTCAAAGATGGGAAGTATTGCAAAAATACAACTCACGGTTGTCAAAAAGCAGACAGGAAGGCAAGCAAGATGCCTCATAATGACAGAGTCTGACAAGCAGGCTTTGCCAAGTCTGATCAACAGAGGAAGTACTGCACAGGAGAGACTGAGACACCCAAGCATACTGAGGAAAGCCGTAGGAGGAATTCTGCAGGTACACAAAGAGCCAGAGAGGTTGAGGTGTGTGAAGAATGCTGTCAGACCATAGGATCAGTTCATCAGCTCTGTGTGTTGTACCTTTTACAGCAGGGCTTGCTCTAAACCTGGCAAGCATATTGAGCCCAACTGCAGTGAATAAGTATGATTAGAAAATAAGCGAACAGAACTGGGAGTGTGCCTCATTCTGCAGGCACATGTGCTGTTTGTCCTCTTGGGGGATGTTTTCTGAGCCATGGTGGTACCTCATTAGACCTGACCAATGCCTTCTTGAAGGATATTTAGCTTATTTCCTCATCTCTGGTCTGCCAATTTGAAAATAAAATCAAATTGCCATAATTTGTCTCTACTTCATTGCACATCACTCATTTAACAGTTTTCTTGAACAGTCAGTTGAAGAACATAAAGAGAGGCCTGTAAATTTGTTTGTATCCGAATTGCAGTAATGCAGTGTCAAGTATGGCTTGCTAGAGGATTTAGTACTGTTAAGAACATGGCAGAGGTACCAGTAGATGTGGTAATCTGTGACTTACTGTCATCAATCCGGCAGTTGCAAATGCAAGCATTAGTAACTATTTAGGGAGTCTGGATCTTTCATAATTCTGTAAAGCAGAAATAAGAATGGCGCACATCATTTAAAAGCTTTTGATAAAAGGTCTGGTATGCCAGCATTTCCACTTTAAACACGAAACGCTGACACACCAGCAGGTTCAAGAGGTCAGCCATTATTGACTATCACATCATTTTTGGCCTCAGCTGGTCACCGCAACGCAGAGCCTGATAGGAAACTTGTGGAATGCAGTAAGCCAATTATGTGACCTCACATCTGACTCAGCAGAAGTCCCAGCTGTTTCCCATGTCAGACCCACTTGGTCGAGTCTTTGGAAAACATCGCTCTCCTTGTGTATTGCACAGGTGTGCGAAAATGCAATGACATGTTGAGAGGTGTCTAATGACTGTACCACTCTTCTGAGGGGCTGCCATTGATATGCATTAGATCTGCTGACGCGAGTTAGCCCCCTGAGTCCTCTTCTTCTTTCTCTGTTTCTCTTGCTCTTGTTTATAAATTGATTTTCATGATGGTATACTTGGGTATTTGTATTGTTGGTAAAAGGCATGTTGTGTGTGGTAGATGGCCAGTCCCTGAAGTGACAAAACAAGCATGGCAGTAAGAAGTTCAGTCAGTGGTCCCAACCCTTCATGTGTCCCATTAAACTGCTTCACCATCCCAAATCTGTGTAACTCTTAGCATGAACTGAGTGGGCTCCAAAAATCAGCGACCCCCTTAAATTGATTAATCCATTAGCTCGTTGCACTGCTTGATGGAAGTGAAATGCTGCACACCCTGTTACTGTTTAGTTATTGAGTCAATGAACTGTCACCAGTTCTAACTGGGATTTATGATGGCTGGATTTACTGTCACCAGTTCTAACTGAGATTTATGATGGCCGGATTTTAGTTGAGCTCTATCAGTTTAACACTTTACTAGTTTGAGGAATTTTATAAATGCGTGGAAGGAGAAGTAAATGAAATAGTAAAGAAGTGTTCTCCCTTTTCATTCGCTGGTAGAACCACCACTTGGCCTCGGAGTCATTTAGGAGACGCCTCACATCCAACTTTATACTTTGTGTCATTTTTGTTCTTTATTGCTTAGCTCTTCCATCTCCCTGATGCTCAGTGGACACCATTGATGAACAGTAACTAGACCAGGCCATAGAAGACGTAAAGTGTGCAGCTTTTAGAGTCATATGTTGCAGACACGTCAGCTAATTTCTAGGAATTGTCCAGGCCAGGGGACATGGACCCAAAGTAATGGAGGTATTTTCTTGCAAAAACTAATAGTCCTTCCAGAATATATTGTTGTGGTGTGATTACTACCGAGTAAAGACTGACAGTTGTGAGCTGCACTCATTCCCAGGAACAGCCAGCTTGAGTTGATGCAAATGAATGCTTCTGCACTGACGTTCACTTCAGTACACACACGTGTATGATGTATTTACTTGTATGGTGACTGCTGTATGTGAGTACGTACCTTGAGGCCCGATGCAGCATGAACAATGAACACCAAGCATTAGTGAACTAACATGTGCAATGTATGTGTTATTTGATCGATGCGGGGGTACCAGACATATATATTTACTCATCCAATATAACTCTCGCATAAAGAAATACATTTTTCTTTTTCATTTTTTTGTCTACGAGACAATGTTTGAATTTAGCCCAATAGCATCCTCTTGAGACCACAGTTGACATACCGGTATGTGGTGTCTGACTGATACTGGGGTTCTCTAACCAGTAATACTGTCCAATAAAGTTATAGATTCTCGACTGCAGACTTGTACAGTAGTTTGAATTAAGATTTTTCGAACTTTAACAAGGCAACTCGTAGACTTTGACCGTTTTTATTTTTAAGACACTAATGTGCCCCTTTGGTATTATGGTTTGTGTCATCGTCTTCCAGTTGGTCATTGAGTCTTCTTAGATTGACTGCAGTAGATGTCCATCACCAAAGGGTAAATGCCTACGTGATCGACTGACTTTTTTTCTATCTGCATCTGTCTCATTCTCTTCCATGGGTTCTTCTTGTCTGTTTTCAGTTACTTCACACTGTTCCAAACTGACTCCATGCACCGTTTTATATTCATTTTTTAATGGAGTCCCTCATCACCACTTCAGATTGTTGGTGCTGAGTGAAATCTTGGGAGTTTTGAAGCCTTTGCTTATTGCATCGTTGGCTTTACCAGCAGATTGGATTAATCTGTAGCCATGCCATTGCTTGATTTTTTTAGGGGGTGAAGGGAGATCTAATTAAAAATAAAAAAAATTTTAAAAACTTATTTTTGTCTGTTTTCAGTAACAGGAAAACATAAGTATTAGATATAAGTTCTCATCCAATTACCATGAATTCACAGCAGTTTTCAGGGAACTCATCAATGTGCAGAACATTTAAAAAATAATAAAGCCCCTCATTTTATATTGTCAAGATGATCAGAGGGGACTCTGCCCTGTCCCACTGGGGCATGTACAGTATGAGACCACAGTATGGTCACACAGCTTTCATCCATCCATCCATCCATCCTCTTCCGCTTATCCGAGGTCGGGTCGCGGGGGTAGCAGCTTAAGGAGAGAAGCCCAGACTTCCCTCTCCCCGGCCACTTCTTCCAGCTCTTCCGGGAGAATCCCAAGGCGTTCCCAGGCCAGCCGGGAGACATAGTCCCTCCAGCGTGTCCTGGGTCTTCCCCGGGGCCTCCTCCCGGTTGGACGTGCCCGGAACACCTCACCAGGGAGGCGTCCAGGAGGCATCCTGATCAGATGCCCGAGCCACCTCATCTGACTCCTTTCGATGCGGAGGAGCAGCGGCTCTACTCTGAGCCCCTCCCGGATGACTGAGCTCCTCACCCTATCTTTAAGGGAAAGCCCAGACACCCTGCGGAGGAAACTCATTTCAGCCGCTTGTATTCGCGATCTCGTTCTTTCGGTCACTACCCATAGCTCATGACCATAGGTGAGGGTAGGAACGTAGATCGACTGGTAAATTGAGAGCCTTGCCTTACGGCTCAGCTCTTTTTTCACCACGACAGACCGATGCAGAGCCCGCATCACTGCGGATGCCGCACCGATCCGCCTGTCGATCTCACGATCCATTCTTCCCTCACTCGTGAACAAGACCCCGAGATACTTAAACTCCTCCACTTGGGGCAGGATCTCGCCCCCAACCCTGAGAGGGCACTCCACCCTTTTCCAGCTGAGGACCATGGTCTCGGATTTGGAGGTGCTGATTCTCATCCCAGCCGCTTCACACTCAGCTGCGAACCGCTCCAGAGAGAGCTGAAGATCACGGCCTGATGAAGCAAACAGGACAACATCATCTGCAAAAAGCAGTGACCCAATCCTGAGTCCACCAAACCGGACCCCTTCAACACCCTGGCTGCGTCTAGAAATTCTGTCCATAAAAGTTATGAACAGAATCGGTGACAAAGGGCAGCCCTGGCGGAGTCCAACTCTCACTGGAAACGGGCTCGACTTACTGCCGGCAATGCGGACCAAGCTCTGACACCGGTTGTACAGGGACTGAACAGCTCTTATCAGGGGGTCCAGTACCCCATACTCCCGGAGCACCCCCCACAGGACTCCCCGAGGGACACGGTCGAACGCCTTTTCCAAGTCCACAAAGCACATGTAGACTGGTTGGGCAAACTCCCATGCACCCTCCAGGACCCTGCTAAGGGTGTAGAGCTGGTCCACTGTTCCGCGACCAGGACGAAAACCACACTGTTCCTCCTGAATCCGAGGTTCGACTATCCGACGGACCCTCCTCTCCAGAACCCCCGAATAGACTTTTCCAGGGAGGCTGAGGAGTGTGATCCCTCTATAGTTGGAACACACCCTCCGGTCCCCCTTTTTAAAGAGGGGGACCACCACCCCAGTCTGCCAATCCAGAGGCACTGTCCCCGATGTCCATGCGATGTTGCAGAGACGTGTCAACCAAGACAGTCCTACAACATCCAGAGCCTTAAGGAACTCCGGGCGTATCTCATCCACCCCCGGGGCCCTGCCACCAAGGAGTTTTTTGACCACCTCGGTGACTTCAGTCCCAGAGATGGGAGAGCCCACCTCAGAGTCCCCAGGCTCTGCTTCCTCATTGGAAGGCATGTTAGTCGGATTGAGGAGGTCTTCGAAGTACTCCCCCCACCGACCCACAACGTCCTGAGTCGAGGTCAGCAGCGCACCATCCCCACCATATACGGTGTTGACACTGTACTGCTTACCCTTCCTGAGACGCCGGACGGTGGACCAGAATCTCCTCGAAGCCGTCCGAAAGTCGTTCTCCATGGCCTCTCCAAACTCCTCCCATGCTCGAGTTTTTGCCTCAGCAACAACCGAAGCCGCATTCCGCTTGGCCTGTCGGTACCTATCAGCTGCCTCCAGAGACCCACAGGACAAAAAGGTCCTATAGGACTCCTTCTTCAGCTTGACGGCATCCCTCACCGCCGGTGTCCACCAACGGGTTTGGGGATTGCCGCCGCGACAGGCACCGACCACCTTACGGCCACAGCTCCGGTCAGCCGCCTCAACAATAGAGGCACGGAACATGGCCCATTCGGACTCAATGTCCCCCACCTCCCTCGGGACGTGGTCGAAGTTCTGCCGAAGGTGGGAGTTGAAGCTACTTCTGACAGGGGACTCTGCCAGCCGTTCCCAGCAGACCCTCACAACACGTTTGGGCCTACCAGGTCTGACCGGCATCTTCCCCCACCATCGAAGCCAACTCACCACCAGGTGGTGATCAGTTGACAGCTCCGCCCCTCTCTTCACCCGAGTGTCCAAGACATATGGCCGCAAGTCCGACGACACAACCACAAAGTCGATCATCGAACTGAGGCCTAGGGTGTCCTGGTGCCAAGTGCACATATGAACACCCTTATGCTTGAACATGGTGTTCGTTATGGACAATCCGTGGCGAGCACAGAAGTCCAATAACAGAACACCGCTCGGGTTCAGCCCCTCCTTGAACCGTCACCTTATTGTGGTGGAGGGGTTTGCGTGTCTCAATGATCCTAGGAGCTATGTTGTCCGGGGCTTTATGCCCCTGGTAGGGCCACCCAAGGCAAACTGGTCCTAGGTGAGGGATGAGACAAAGAACGGTTCAACAAACCTCCAATGAAGAGTAAAAACTGTGGACGACGTTTTCCCTTGCCCGGACGCGGGTCACCGGGGCCCCCCTCTGGAGCCAGGCCTGGGGGTGGGGCTCGATGGCGAGCGCCTGGTGGCCGGGCCTACACCCATGGGGCTCGGCCGGGCACAGCCCGAAGAGGTAACGTGGGTCCTCCTTCCCATGGGCTCACCACCTATGGGAGGAGCCAAGGAGGTCAGGTGCAATGTGAGTTGGGTAGTGGCCGGCGGCGGGGACCTTGGCGTTCTGATCCTCGGCTACAGAAACTGGCTCTTGGGACGTGGAATGTCACCTCTCTGAAGGGGAAGGAGCCTGAGCTAGTGCGCGAGGTTGAGAGGTTCCGGCTAGATATAGTCGGACTCACCTCGACGCACAGCTTGGACTCTGGAACCAATCTCCTTGAGAGGGGCTGGACTCTCTACCACTCTGGAGTTGCCTCCGGTGAGAGGCGCCGAGCAGGTGTGGGCATACTTACTGCCCCCCGACTTGGAGCCTGTGCGTTGGGGTTTACCCCGGTGGACGAGAGGGTGGCCTCCCTCCGCCTTCGGGTGGGGGGAAGGGTCCTGACTGTTGTTTGTGCGTATGCGCCGAACAGCAGTTTGGAGTATCCACCCTTTTTGGAGTCTCTAGAGGTGGTGCTAGAGGGCATACCTTCTGGGGATTCCCTCGTTTTGCTGGGAGACTTCAATGCCCACGTGGGCAATGACAGTGAGACCTGGAAGGGCGTGATTGGGAGGAATGGCCCCCCCGATCTGAACCCGAGCGGTGTTCTGTTATTGGCACACAGCTTTCAAGGTTCTATTTTTATTGGAGTTGTACGTTTTTGGATCTTGATATTAAAGGACAAGTTTTCCATTTTTCACGTCAGCGGTATACAAACAGCATTTATGTGCATTTGTCATGCAAAATTGTGTTCTACAGTTAAACATTTTCTATAAATTAAAAAAAATATCTTCTCTGTTGGCTACTGCTTCTTTACAGTGGAGGCAGTGGAGCTCAAGGCAAAATAAAAGCCTAAAACTTACCGAATACGTCCTCTTTGAGTTTCGATAAAAGAAAAGCATGCCTTCCATGTTTCCAACACATTGGTGACAACAAAAGAGATCTGAAAATAATCATTTTGTCACGTATTCCTGGTACTATTTGCTATTTGCATGTCTAAGTTCTCAAATAAATATTCAAGTACATCAAAACAGATCCAACCACACGGCACAAACAGTTTATTGTGATTTTGTTGTTTCAGAGGTGAAAGTTATTGTGGAAGACTAGAAGTGCTGAGGTATCACACACAAGTGTGTTTTTTTTTTAACAGTTGAAATTCATAAAACTGGTGTCTTTTTATTCAAAAATGACATGTATATTTTATCTTACAATGTGTGTGTAATCTCAAGACACGGATCAATACTTTACGGTGGTCTTCGCTTGAAAAGTGGACGTGTTTGGTAAGTTTTAAGGCTTTTTTTTTCCAGTGATGCTTCCTGCCCTGCTAATTCCAATGCACCAAGATTGTTTTTTTGAGTTTTGGAAAATGCTAGACTTTACAACACAGTTTAATCTGGCAAATGCATATATATAAGATTTGTGAAGAAATACCTCTGACTCAAAAATTCCCAAACTGATCCTTTAAGATTCTGTTTTGTTTTTAATTCTTCTTAGCCTTCCTTTAGTGCTTTTCTGATCTTTATGTTTCTTTGAGGGTTTTTTGATTACAAAGATTCCAAATATCTTCTTTAGTTTTATGCAAAAAGGTTATTTTATTTTGCATTTCCGATGCCATTTTCATTTTGTTGTGGACATCACCATTTTGCGATTCCCAAGACTTGGCTTCCATTTGTTGAAGGTCTGGTCAAGTAGGCTGCGAGGCATCGTCAGCATTGGATGTCAGCATTGGTGGCCATGTTTTCATCAAAGTTTGAGGACACTTACCTAAAAGACTTGATGCTATGCTTTCTTTTTCATACTTTCTGTCTTACAATGTTTTGAGAGCATTTTTTTTGTTACTCTGATTTCTGGATTTTGTTTAAGTCAAATTATGCTTTTTAGAAAAGCCATATCTGAGCCCATCTCCACATCACAGTTTCCCTTCAGGAAAATAGGATTCCTAAAAATGAATGAAACTGTGGAAATGATTAATCCATCCATCCATTATCCAACCCGCTATATCCTAACTACAGGGTCACGGGGGTCTGCTGGAGCCAATCCCAGCCAACACAGGGCACAAGGCAGGAAACAAACCCCGGGCAGGGCACCAGCCCACCACAGGGAAATGATTAATCCCAAAGCAAACCACGTGTGTGTACTACTAACTGGTATGTCTATATTGGAAAGAAATGAACAAGAATGCCCTGTCGTTCAGTCCTAGGTTGATTCCAAGCCCTGCCTCCGGGGTTTCTGGGATGAGCTCTGAGTCTGTGATCCCGACTTGGACTGCCCAAGAATAAAGGATCCATTACTTTGAATTGATCAAGTATGGATGCAGGCAAGCTTTAGATCATGACATGTGGACACAAATTACACTCCTGTCCTTTTTACAGACCCTTCTGCATACTTTAGGAATTGTTTCGCTGACTTTTTCAGAGCAGCTGTCAACAGTTTTGCTTCAGAAGCAAGGTTATGCATCATTCTTCCCAACTGTAATTATAGCAGCAATCCAAATGTGGACGTGAGGTTAATATTGTATTAATCCTTATTGCAGCAAGTCAGCAAATGACAAGTTTTTATTATTGATCAGGCTGCAGTGAAGTCTGAGCATTTTTAAACGACTTCACGTAATGCAATTCCAGTACTGGCAAAACAACATAAAAAGCATAGATTATGAGAGGCAGAAATGTGAACTCTTTGCAAAATATGCAGAAATTTAAATTGGCTTGTTCGTCTTTCCTGGGTGGAAAACTAAAGATCACATTCTGTCATTAGAGCTGTGGTTTATGAAAAAAGCTGTGCCCGGTGTGTCACTGATATTTGAGAATGTGTTTTTCTGCATCCTATGCTGCACAACCTGAAAATAATTTGAACAGTTGTTTTTTTATTAACTACTATTTTAGCTGCTATTTTTCCAAAGTTCATCCAGTTCAACGAGGTCTCCTACACTATTCAAAGTAAAATCTGTTTAAATGAAGACAAACATTACAGCATTAAGGTAGGCAGCTGAGACACAGCGGGTGTGCAAATCAATATTGTAGTTCTACACGGAATAGTCAGATAATCCCATTATGATACTACGTATACCCTGTGGAATATCCCAGTTAAGGTCTAATTTGGATTAGACACGTGTAGCCTGAATTGGAGAGCATGTTAACACCGTGTTTCATTTTTAAAGTTTGGTGTGACACCCACATGTTCAAGGTCACAGACGACTGCCAGGCAATGGTGTGGTGTCCCTCAAACCCAGTCAGCAGGTAGCCAGCTCTCCTCCTCAGTAGAGCCTCTCATTAATCATCTAATAAATGAACGTTCCATGTATCTCCAGGATACATACTGTAACATATACTCTGTAACCTTATAAAAACTAAACAGTATTAATTTATACACCAGCTTGTACAGGTGCACAGTGGCTTGTTTACCAGTGGTTGGTGTGGCACCTGCTCAACGGAGAACCACAAAGTACTGCGGAGAGTGGTGACCTGGGCCTACAATATTCCTAGCATGCAGCTCCTTCCTGTTCAGGACAGATGTTATGCACGCTTCCTTATAAAGACAAAAAGTCTTTTTATTCCCTCCTTCGCTGAGGATCACGAGATATACAAAGACATTAGATTCAGGAACAAGCGTCATAAGGCTACTGAGAGGTCCTCTGTTTGTCATCTGATGTTGTATTTATTGTGTCGTGTTGTACTCACTGTCTGTGTGTTCCATTGTCTGCTTTTAGTATTGTGTTACTCTCACTTGAAATTGAACAAGTTGAAGGTCCCCAAATCCATTGATTTGGATGGTTTCTTCATTTGTAAGAATGTGCATAACCTAGAGAGTAATGCCTATAAAAATTACGCACCTCCTTTTTATTGTTATACAATATTGATTCATAGTACATTTAATTTGGCTTTTTCGACAGTGATCAATAGAAAAACTCATTAATGTCAAAATGAAAACAGATCTCTGCAAAGTGGTCTAAAATAATAACAGACCTAAATCAAAAATAGCCACGTAAGTATTAATATGAAACACCCAAATCATCAGTGGCGTGGCCATTTGGTTTTAAAAGTTCCATAATTATTTCAAAGGAGATCACCTGGTTTTGGTTTTCGATTAACTGTAGTCTAAATGCTCCTGTATATGGAAGGTCCATCTCGTGGTGATTCAGTTTGGTGGTCAAACTTTCACAATGAAAACAAAAGGACACTTTACAGGAAGGAGATTGAAAAGCATAAGTCAAGGGAGGGACACAAGAAAATATCCAAGTGCCTGAATATCTGTTGGAGTTCAGTTAAGCCAGTCATTAAGAAACTGAGAGTATGGCACAGTTGGAAATGTGTCTGGAGCAGGCCGTCCGGCAAATGTGAGTGATTGTGCAAGAATGAGATGAGTGAGGGAGGCCACCAAGAGACCAATGAGAACTCTGCAGGAGTTACAAGCTACCACGGAAGACATTTGGGAGAGCATTCGCCACCCTCAGCTTTATGAGGGAGAGGCAGAGAGAGAGAAAAACACGCAGAGCATCTTGGTTACAATTTGGTAGAAAGCACATGGGAGACTGAAACCAGCTGGAAGAAGGTTCAATGCTCTTTTAAAGCCAAAATGAGACTTTTTGGTCATCAGACTGATGTTTGAACCCTGCACATTATCAAGAACACACAATCGCCATTTTGAAGCATGGCGGTGACAGCATCTTGCTGTGGGGATGCCTCTCTGCAGCCGCACCTCAGAAGGCTTGTAAATGTAGAGGGGAAAATGAATGCAGCAAAATGCAGAAAAGTCCTGGAAGAAACCTGCAGTCTGCAAGGAACATGAACCTTGGAAGAAGAATTGCTTTCTATCAAGACAATGACTTTAAGCATAAAGCCAAAGCTGCATGGGAATGGCTTCTAAAGCAGGAGTCAGAAGTCCTGATCTCGATCAACTTGAGAGTTTGTGGCTGGACTTGAAGAAGGCTGTTCACTCATCATCAACAGACAACGTGACAGAGCTTGAGTAATTTTAGAAAGCAGAATGGGAACAAATGGCAGTGTGGACGCCGTAATCTCCTGGGAAAGCAACTTGAGCTCAAAAGGCACACAATTCCTGAACAAACTTACCTGCTCCATCACATTGCTGGCCCTGGACAAATTAGTTGTTGTGGAAAAGAGGATGGTGGCACAGTTGGATGCCATCATGGAAAATCCTCTCCATCCCCTCCAGGAGGCGCTGTCTTGGAACACTTTGAGCCACAGGCTCATTCCACTGGAGTGTGCTAAGAAGCCCCTCTGGGGGGCTTTCTGATCACTATTATCAGGCCGTACAATGCTTCATCCTGACATCCCAAACTAAATGTTTATACTTTTTAAGTTCATTTTACAATTTCTTCACTATATACATTTATCTATTGACTGATTGATTGAGTCATTGATAGGGTTATTTGTCTTATGAGTCTGTATCTTTAATTGTACTGTTTCTGCTACTGTATGCAGCTAAATTTCCCCTTGGGATGAAATTTTGTATAATCTAATCTACTCCTGATTTAATCTAGTGTAAGTTTGGGTTTTATATTTGTAATTAACTTATGGGCTTCGCTCGCCAACCCCCCTGCCTGCACTACACACCGGCAGCTTCACGACTCTGTCGCTCATGTATGTGGATCTCACTTTTACCAAACAACAAAACTTTTAATTCTCGCGGATAGGCCTCTTCATTGGGAAGAAACACTACTTTCCCTGATAGCAACACAAATTAGATGATCTACAAGTTTCCGACTTGAAAGTTTAAAGCCAAACAATATCTATATACTTCTGTCATATGACCCATGTCCATATATTCAATCTCTTTTCGCTTTTACCTTTTCATCAATATCGCATTGAATTTTGATTCCGTGTTTGGAATTATGTCGTGACAACACATCCGGAAAGTATTCACAGCGCATCACTTTTTCCACATTTTGTTATGTTACAGCCTTATTCCAAAATTGATTAAATTCATTTTTTTCCTCAGAATTCTACACACAACACCCCATAATGACAACGTGAAAAAAGTGTACTTGAGATTTTTGCAAATTTATTAAAAATAAAAAACTGAGAAATCACATGTACATAAGTATTCACAGCCTTTGCTCAATACTTTGTCGATGCACCTTTGGCAGCAATTACAGCCTCAAGTCTTTTTGAATATGATGCCACAAGCTTGGCACACCCATCTTTGGCCAGTTTCGCCCAGTCCTCTTTGCAGCACCTCTCAAGCTCCATCAGGTTGGATTAGAAGCATCGGTGCACAGCCATTTTAAGATCTCTCCATAGATGTTTAATCGGATTCAAGTCCGGGCTCTGGCTGGGCAACTCAAGGACATTCACAGAGTTGTCCTGAAGCCACTCCTTTGATATCTTGGCTGTGTGCTTAGGGTCGTTGTCCTGCTGAAAGATGAACCGTCGCCCCAGTCTGAGGTCAAGAGCGCTCTGGAGCAGGTTTTCATCCAGGATGTCTCTGTACATTGCTGCAGTCATCTTTCCCTTTATCCTGACTAGTCTCCCAATTCCTGCTGCCGAAAAACATCCCCACAGCATGATGCTGCCACCACCGTGCTTTACTGTAGGGATGGTATTGGCCTGGTGATGAGCGGTGCCTGGTTTCCTCCAAACGTGACACCTGGCATTCACACCAAAGAGTTCAATCTTTGTCTCATCAGACCAGAGAATTTTGTTTCTCATGATCTGAGAGTCCTTCAGGTGCCTTTTGGCAAACTCCAGGCGGGCTGCCATGTGCCTTTTACTAAGGAGTGGCTTCCGTCTGGCCACTCTACCATACAGGTCTGATTGGTGGATTGCTGCAGAGATGGTTGTCCTTCTGGAAGGTTCTCCTCTCTCCACAGAGGACCTCTGGAGCTCTGACAGAGTGACTATCGGGTTCTTGGTCACCTCCCTGACTAAGGCCCTTCTCCTCCGATCGCTCAGTTTAGATGGCCAGCCAGCTCTAGGAAGAGTTCCGGTGGTTTCGAACTTTTTCCACTTACGGATGATGGAGGCCACTGTGCTCATTGGGACCTTCAAAGCAGCAGAAATTGTTCTGTAACCTTCCCCAGATTTGTGCCTCAAGACAATCCTGTCTCTGAGGTCTACAGACAATTCGTTTGACTTCATGCTTGATTTGTGCTCTGACATGAACTGTCAACTGTGGGACCTTACTGTATATAGACAGGTGTGTGCCTTTCCAAATCATGTTCAATCAACTGAATTTACCACAGGTGGACTCCAATTAAGCTGCAGAAACATCTCAAGGATGATCAGGGGAAACAGGATGCACCTGAGCTCAATTTTGAGCTTCATGGCAAAGGCTGTGAATACTTATGTACATGTGCTTTCTCAATTTTTTTATTTTTAATTAATTTGCAAAATCTCAAGTGAACTTTTTTCACGTTGTCATTATGGGGTGTTGTGTGTAGAATTCTGAGGAAAAAAATAAATTTAATCCATTTTGGAATAAGGCTGTAACATAACAAAATGTGGAAAAAGTGATGCACTGTGAATACTTTCTGGGTGCATTGTATAACTGCCCGTGAGTGAATATCGTTTCTTTCTCTCTACACGAACTGTGTCTGACAATAACATTCACACAGATGAGAAATGAGTGAACCGTGTGTGTGATTGTAAATGTTTTAGATGTGGGAAGGACTTTGCATAAAGTCTTGTCTCGCAGGGCTTGAAATTTTCTCTCGCAGGATTTTACTTTCACCAAACAACAAATCTTTTAATTCTCACGGGTACACCTCTTCATTGGGAAGAAACACTACTTTTCCCTGATGGCAACACAAATTAGATGATCTACAAGTCTCAGACTTAAAGTTTAAATCCAAACAATATACAGTATTTGATCTCTTTTCGTTGTTCCGTTAATTCACCGAGTAATAATTTCCGTTTGTTTGTGCTAATGCGATCTTTACTATCATTTTTTTGAGACTTTCGAATTTTCGTACTTCCATTATCTCTAACTTGCTCTGTATGTGTATCGAGCCAACATTTTTGAATTCTTTAAAACATTCCACTTTGTCATCTACTCTTAAATCTCTTGGCACAAAGTCTCGTTTCGCGGGACGTGAAAGTGTCTCTCTGAGAAAGTCACGTCTCACCTCTCTTCCCAAGATTTTTTTATTATAATAGAGAGATGTAGACCACTTTGCAGAAATCTGTTTTCCCTTTGACATTAAAGAGTCTTTGTCTGTTGATCAGTGTCAAAAAGAACAAATTAAATCTACTGTGATTCGATGATTTGTAATAATAGAATGTGAAAATGTCCAATGAGGTGAATGCTTTTTAAATGCACAGTAGATCATGTCTTCACAAAATGGATGGCTGAATGGAAGTATGCTATATTCCCCAAAAAGGATATCTGATGCATGTCAGAGGGCACAAGCTATCTAGGTAATAGAAATAATTCACTTGAAATAAAAAAAAAGAGATTTCAACGAAGTGTGAAGTTACTGCACTCCTCAGACTAAGGCCTCAGATTTGAGACTTAAACGTACCTCTGTTGTGTTTTCTTCACGCTATTCCGTTTTCTTTTTTTGCATCCCAAAGATGTGGAGATTAGGTTGATGGGTGACTTTCCAATTGGTCCGATATGTTTGAAAGTACCCCCCCATCCTTTTGGACAGACTTTTGCTCCCCACTTTTTGGACGTAGCAACTGGTGAAATGGTGCTTGGTTTAACCTTCTGATTCTCGACGTTTTGCTAGAAACAGCAGAATGATTTTCCACCTGTCTTTTTCAGTGCATGTATTATTAAAAGATGAAAACCTTAGTGGTACACTTTCATGTATCTGTCAACGGGTGCTCAACACGTGAACTTTCCTGCCGTTATCATTATTCTTCCTAACCGTGTTTAGTGTATCGTTGTACTACAATTGAAACTGGAAAGAGAGGCAAAAAGCCTTTTTTGTTCACTGCTTGGAAGATTTATGATGTGGATTCATTAGCAGGAGTCTGTTGTGTTTTAGTAATAGTATTGTAACTGCACATAATCAATCAAAGCAGTTGTATTGTGTTTCGTGCCTTTCATTGCCACAAGTTGTTTTAAAAAATACGCCATGATGTTACAATATAAGACAAAAAATGATACTGCCTGTAAAAAGTAGATTAAAACATACAGTATGCATGTCAGATACATGTAGTATTAGACAGTGCTACAGAATAATATATCAAAAGGCGTATTAAATATCAAAGTAGAAAAGGTGGCTCTTCAGCCATAATTTATACACTGGGACTACAGTGGCTTCGCAGACAGGCTTCATTCCAGGTATTGTGGTACATTAAGCCTTAAGGAGTTTAGGCCAAAGGTTGGCATTAAAGGATACACACCGTCTCGCATATTTATTCATGGTGAGCTGCACAGATGGGTACTGGTGGAGGACAGAGAGCTTTGTAGGGCGGTGACATAGTGGCAGGGTTATGCTGTACTGAATATCATCGTCAGAGTGGAGACTCTTCCAGCAGCATTTTATACGCTGTGTAGTCAGGTAATACTACATGCAACAAGGACACTGAAAAGACAATCGCAATAATCCAGTAGGACTAGGAGGTAATGAAAAGCAAACCGAGGTAAGCTGTCAGCACAAGCCAACTTCACATTATGATGGAATCTTAAAGTTGTGGCGTTCCCAGTATCAATAGTCTGACTTCACACACAACTCTGACTATAGATGGTCATGTTTCACTTGAGATTCAGAACTGGCCCCTTGCAGTTTTATTTCAAGTAGACCCACCATTATAAGTAGAATGGTCCCACACGGAGCTGTCACTACGGTCAGATTAATTCAGTTTAAGGACTATGACTACTGTCAGACTGATGTCTTGGGTTAATTCGAGGTAAAACTTCCAGTCCGTCCAGGCTGATTGCACATAATGTGGTAATTTCTATCACACTGATTCAATTGAAAATTGGGATCTCCATCATGCTGATATCGTTTTACTTTTTAATATTACAATCGAATTATACTTAGTAAAGTCCTCCCCATCTGGCCGATTCATATCATTCCCATCTAATTTCAATTAAAGTTGTGATGTTCATCTCACATCTCTCACTGCTTTGATACACACTTGTAAACAGACCGTGGGCCGATTCCAAAAAGTGATTATTCCCACCCTCCAAATATTCTTACTGGTGCCACCCACAAAGTACTGTTGTTGCCAGCAGACTGAGTCCACTTCTTCTGATGAAAATTATATTTGTGAGTACAACTAGAGGTATTAATCTCATCAGATTAGATTGATTGAAGGGCTGGTAACATCACTTCAGGAGAGACCCACAACCAGATCAACAAGCTAATTAAAAAGGCAAGGTCAGTTATGGGACGCAGCCTGGACCCCCTGGAGTTAGGAGTGAAGAAGAGAATGAAGACAGAACTGAGTGCCATTATGAACAACACTGCACATCCTCTCTCTGACACACTAACACTGAGGACTTCAGCCAATGAATCATTCAGCAGAAGTGTGTCAGGAAACACAACTGAGGCTCCTTTATACTAACAGCAATACACCTGCATAAAGCCTCACTGGGGTTGTGACTGCCAAGTCAGAAGGTTTTCTTTCTTTTTAATTTTCTTCCTTTTAATCATAGTGGTGTGTGTTTCAGACCATAGGGTGTGTGTGTGTATATAGATAGATAGATAGATATATAGTGAGCCACTAGGGGGCGTGCAGATAGATAGATAGATATATAGTGAGCCACTAGGGGGCGTGCTGCCACCCTAACCTGGACACAGACAGGCAGGAGACAGGTTTTGCCACACTACATACATTTATTTACAGTTTGACGTGCCCAAAATACCAGTCAACACAACACACCAATACCATTCAGTTCCTTCTTGCCACCAGTGCTTCTCCCTCCTCTCCTCCTCAGGCTTTTTCCTCTCCTCCCGACTCTGGCCAACTTATGGAGTGAAGCAGCTCCTTTTTATAGCGCACCTGGAACGACTCCAGGTGCCTAATGAGCTTCTTCCGGCCACACTTCCAGGTGTGGTGGAAGCGTGACCAAATAGGGGCCTGGAGAGGTCCATGCGTCCCCTTTCGCTGGCCACAGGTTCCAACAGGGTTGAGCTTCCATGCTCATAGCGCATGGCCCCACTGGAAACGAAGGGGGCAGTCCTCTATTGCCCCAGGGGAGAAACTGTCCTGATAATACTTTCTCCCCAGGTTCTTCCACACCTTTTGGCCACCCGCCACTATTTATACAGTATATATATATATATATATATATATATATATATACACTATATTTACGTGTGTACCCCACGCATATTTTTTCCTGAAAATTAGCATTAGAAAATCAGGTGCGCGTCATACACAAGGAAATGTAATTCTGTAATGTTTACTTCTTCTGCTTGCCCACCCACTCGCGCTCTCTCTCTCTCGCTTGCTCGCGCTCTCGCTCAACAGCACTCTCTCTCTCTCTCTAAACTCTTCCTATACAATCACAACGCGCGTCGTACACGGGGCAAAACTTTTTTCGCGATTTTCTTTGTAAAAATTAGGGTGCGTGGTACTCAAGTAAATATGGTATATATATATATGCATTATATATATATATATATATATATATATATATATATATATATATATATTGAATATATATATATATGCATCATTCTGATCACAGTATCCTATTTGGTGGATGGTTGCCTACCAGGTAACGTATGTGGTTGGTTGGCCACCATTAAAGAGTACACGACATGTGTTTTGCCTGTAGTTGGGGGTCATCAGGTGTACGCACTTTTGCTTCCCCATGTGGGGATTGAACCTCGGAAGTCTTTGTATTACTTGGCAGGTACTATATATCAAGTCTACAATCTGCTTTTTGCAACTGAGAGGATGTGGCGGATGTTTGCCGACTGGCCAACCAACGATAAGCCGTTAAACCTGGTAGGTAACCACACAAATATCAGACCTATGCATGTAATGCTCGGATGTTCATGACGCAAAATCTGATCCTTTGCCTCAAGCACTGACCTCTGAGGTTTGATCCCTGCAAGGGGAAGCAAAGTAGTACATCTGAACCGTCCTCAAATAGTGTTGCATACTCTTGGTATTATTTGGCAGGTACTATATACACTCACCTAAAGGATTATTAGGAACACCATACTAATACGGTGTTTGACCCCCTTTCGCCTTCAGAACTGCCTTAATTCAACGTGGCATTGATTCAACAAGGTGCTGAAAGCATTCTTTAGAAATGTTGGCCCATATTGATAGGATAGCATCTT
>JANRMT010062850.1:656445-710408 GCA_026402145.1 Polypterus bichir lapradei
TATATATATATATATATATATATATATATATATATACACTATATTTACGTGTGTACCCCACGCATATTTTTTCCTGAAAATTAGCATTAGAAAATCAGGTGCGCGTCATACACAAGGAAATGTAATTCTGTAATGTTTACTTCTTCTGCTTGGGCTCGCTTGCTCGCTCTCTCTCGCTCGCTTGCCTGCCCACTCGCTCTCTCTCTCTCGCTTGCTCGCGCTCTCGCTCAACAGCACTCTCTCTCTCTCTCTCTAAACTCTTCCTATACAATCACAACGCGCGTCGTACACGGGGCAAAACTTTTTTCGCGATTTTCTTTGTAAAAATTAGGGTGCGTGGTACTCAAGTAAATATGGTATATATATATATGCATTATATATATATATATATATATATATATATATATATATATATATATATTGAATATATATATATATGCATCATTCTGATCACAGTATCCTATTTGGTGGATGGTTGCCTACCAGGTAACGTATGTGGTTGGTTGGCCACCATTAAAGAGTACACGACATGTGTTTTGCCTGTAGTTGGGGGTCATCAGGTGTACGCACTTTTGCTTCCCCATGTGGGGATTGAACCTCGGAAGTCTTTGTATTACTTGGCAGGTACTATATATCAAGTCTACAATCTGCTTTTTGCAACTGAGAGGATGTGGCGGATGTTTGCCGACTGGCCAACCAACGATAAGCCGTTAAACCTGGTAGGTAACCACACAAATATCAGACCTATGCATGTAATGCTCGGATGTTCATGACGCAAAATCTGATCCTTTGCCTCAAGCACTGACCTCTGAGGTTTGATCCCTGCAAGGGGAAGCAAAGTAGTACATCTGAACCGTCCTCAAATAGTGTTGCATACTCTTGGTATTATTTGGCAGGTACTATATACACTCACCTAAAGGATTATTAGGAACACCATACTAATACGGTGTTTGACCCCCTTTCGCCTTCAGAACTGCCTTAATTCAACGTGGCATTGATTCAACAAGGTGCTGAAAGCATTCTTTAGAAATGTTGGCCCATATTGATAGGATAGCATCTTGCAGTTGATGGAGATTTGTGGGATGCACATCCAGGGCACGAAGCTCCTGTTCCACCACATCCCAAAGATGCTCTATTGGGTTGAGATCTGGTGACTGTGGGGGCCATTTTAGTACAGTGAACTCATTGTCATGTTCAAGAAACCAATTTGAAATGATTCGAGCTTTGTGACATGGTGCATTATCCTGCTGGAAGTAGCCATCAGAGGATGGGTACATGGTGGTCATGAAGGGATGGACATGGTCAGAAACAATGCTCAGGTAGCCCGTGGCATTTAAACGATGCCCAATTGGCACTAAGGGGCCTAAAGTGTGCCAAGAAAACATCCCCCACACCATTACACCACCACCACCAGCCTGCACAGTGGTAACAAGGCATGATGGATCCATGTTCTCATTCTGTTTACGCCAAATTCTGACTCTACCATTTGAATGTCTCAACAGAAATCGAGACTCATCAGACCAGGCAACATTTTTCCAGTCTTCAACTGTCCAATTTTGGTGAGCTCGTGCAAATTGTAGCCTCTTTTTCCTATTTGTAGTGGAGATGAGTGGTACCCGGTGGGGTCTTCTGCTGTTGTAGCCCATCTGCCTCAAGGTTGTGCGTGTTGTGGCTTCACAAATGCTTTGCTGCATACCTCGGTTGTAAGGAGTGGTTATTTCAGTCAAAGTTGCTCTTCTATCAGCTTGAATCAGTCGGCCCATTCTCCTCTGACCTCTAGCATCAACAAGACATTTTCGCCCACAGGACTGCCGCATACTGGATGTTTTTCCCTTTTCACACCATTCTTTGTAAACCATAGAAATGGTTGTGCATGAAAATCCCAGTAACTGAGCAGATTGTGAAATACTCAGACCGGCCCGTCTGGCACCAACAACCATGCCACGCTCAAAATTGCTTAAATCACCTTTCTTTCCCATTCTGACATTCAGTTTGGAGTTCAGGAGATTGTCTTGACCAGGACCACACCACTAAATGCATTGAAGCAACTGCCATGTGATTGGTTGATTAGATAATTGCATTAATGAGAAATTGAACAGGGGTTCCTAATAATCCTTTAGGTGAGTATATATATATTCCTTTAGGTGAGTATATATATATAAGGGTTGGGGTTTTGGCCCCGTATACTGTAAACAAAAATCTTTCAATTACTTGGTCAAAACACATAAAGAAAATCATTCAAATGCGCGACGCCTTCACCGGCGTCAGCGGCCATTTTATACAGGAGGAGCCAGAAGTGGAGGAATGCTGGGAAGGAGGCGTGAGGGATGACGGGACTGCTGACGTCAGGGAAGATGGCGGAGGAAGGGCGGAAGTGGACGTAGTGCGGTCAGGTTACGATGGCGGAGCGTCTTTTTTCCTGAAAGAAAGAGCAGAAAGGTTAGTACCCCGCCATTCCCTACCGGCAAACGTCCTTCGAAGTGGTTTCGGATCCGTCCGCGGTCTCCTACTCGCGCATGCGTGACAATATATATATATTTTTTATATATATATATTTATGTATTTAATGAGCTTTTGCAAAAAGCCACATTTCCCTCTGTGGACAAATAAATCTCAGTCTGTTTGAAGCTATGATCCCATCCAACTTTCTCCACTTGTAATTTCCATCTGAATGATTCCACAAGGTCATCATTCCTATCAGACTGATTCCACAAAGAACTTTCATCTCCATTATTCTTATTCTGTCAGTCTAATTTTAATGTATACAGTAGCTGTCATTCTTATCATGCTCATTCTCCTTAGAATTGCTGTTTCCACAAGATTAAATTTACCTGGAGTTTTCATTCCCATCATCATGATTCCACATTTCTTTCAGACTAATTACACATAGAGCTGCCATTTCCAGCAGACTGATTCCGTGTTTGTTACTTGACACCTGGGTAATCTGAGGACTATTGTCAGTAACAAACGGTCCAGAAAGTGATATTTTTAGACAGGTAGTCAGGGACATCAAAGGGTCAAAGCTGGGAGATTAAGAAATGTTTAAGCAACCAAGAATCGAAAGAGCAAAACATTAATCAGTAATTGAAAGTGAAAGTTGTAAACCAGAAAACAATCCAAACACTAAGGTGTACTTGACAAAATGAGTCTGACTTCCCCTCTCTACACCATCTTGCCATCACGACTGGTAAGACCACGACGTTTGTGTGGTCCGTGAACTTACTGATGTGGTTTGTGCTGTACCTAGTGCAACAGTCAGGGGTCATCAGAGAGAACAGTATAGGACTGAAGGAGCAGCCTAGGGGGACACCAGTGCTTAGAAATCCCAAAATTGCTAGTTCAGTTGTAGCCTGTGACTCGATGTGTGACCCTGAACAAGTCACTTAACCTTCCTGGAAAACAGTGTCATCCAAGTGCAAAATAATAAGAATATTAACTTGACATACCCAACGTGCCGATTCTGCCTAGAATGGTAACTCCAAGATGTCTGATTCTGTGCAGCCATTCCTGTCAACCCAAGTACATGTACAGTTGTCATTGCCCTCAGACTGACTCAACGCGGAGGTGTCACCTCTGTGAGGCTGGCTTAACGTTACCTGGCATACTTGTCACACTGATTCCATTTAGAATCTCAACTCCTGGTGACAGATGCCATGGAGAGCCGTAATAAAACTCGTTTAAAGCTGGATTTTGTTTTTAGATTAATTCTACTTAATGTGCAGTGGATGCTTCTAATGCTGCCGGGTTTGTCATTGTGTTTTAAAACCAGTCAAGTTTTGCCTGTTCTCTTATTATTATCATATCCTTTTTATCATTTCTGTCCTGCTGCCTTCACTTATACTTCCATATTTTATTGTGTTTATAATATCCATGCCATCATTACGGAAGCACTTTGTCATGGAGAAGTTATATTCAAGCTCTAAGTGACTGTTTTAATATAGTGGCTTTGGGGAGTCATGGGTGGTGATTTGGCTGACTTAACTCTCTTAAATGCAAAGAAAAGTGCAGAAAGAGCTCATTTTCAAGGGCCAGGTTGCTGTTTTGTATTTTCAGGGTAGCTAAGCTTTCCCTGAAAGCCTTGGAATTGTACTAATTGCAAAGGTCCTCACTTAAAATTGAGATTTAAATCAGAGTCGGGCTGCAATAATAAAAAGATGGCCGGGTGGGTAAAATGACAGAAATTTATTTGGTGGAATAAATGTTGCCTCTCAGGGGAATCCTGTTTTACAGGTGGACCGTAATATTAGTTTCCTAGTTTTTCATGCATTATTATGGGATGCATCAATGCTCTTAAAGTGAAGTGAGTGTCTACGCACCACAGATCCCGCTTCTGCTTCGGTGGAATTGTTTCGGTTGTTTACAGCTCAGGCTATCCAGGGATCAACCTGTTGTACTGAGAAAGCCATGCAGATTATGTGTGCCTGTGCATTATCCAGCACATTATACATAAATAATAAAGTGAGTGCAATGTGTACAAGGTTAGCATAACTGTAAAAAAGAGGCTGCCGGCTGCCTGGTGCTGGAAAAAAGAACACGTAACAACACATTAAGAACCCTGATGGACGGTGAGTCAGCACCCCATGGTTTGGAAGTGACGTGCAATACCAGCATTCATCTCTCTGAGGGTGACCGGACCTGTGCACTCCGTAACCACCAGATAAGTCCACAAGCACAAGAGGGCATGATTTCAAAGTGAAGCTGGCAGAGGATCTCCTTCGGCAATCACAGCAAGTTTACCAGCATGAACTGAACAGGCAGAGGGGATATGCCTAGAGAAACAGGTCTTCTGATTTGGCACAGGCAGTTTGGAATATTGTGACGCTTTGTTAAATATTCATGAGCGAGCTTTTGAATATATCTGATGGCTTGACACTGTGCCGCATTCCTCGGATGATTCATTTCACTTCTACTTCCAAATTAGTCTCTAAAAAGTCTCAGCACAGAAACAAAGTGTGTGTAATACTTATTAAATAAAAAATAATACTTGATGTAGCTTCTTCCATTTGGAAAGTAAGAAAAGTGACTCTGAATATTTATAGTCATGTTTAAGAGCAAGGCTGAATGTCAAGTGAAAAAGCACCTCAACTCATTCCCTTCAGATGTGCCATTCACCTCACGTCACGAGGGCTGAAATAATAACAATGGAAAAAACATGCATGTGCGCACTGTATAGAATAAAAACTGAAAGTCACCTTCATAGGCAAAGTGAGGTCTGTTTAGTACTTGTCATGCTCTTTTATTTCTGTGTGAAATCTCTCGGTGTCCGAAACATTAATGTATATGGCTAAATGGGCTTTCATATCTATCTATCTATCTATCTATCTATCTATCTATCTATCTATCTATCTATCTATATAGTGTCTTATAGATCTATCTATCTATCTATCTATCTATCTATCTATCTATCTATCTATCTATCATATTGTTTGTCTCTCATTTGCTGTGTTCTGGTTTGGGCCGGTCTATGGTATTGCTGGTGGCCTGCTCTATGCATGCCATCCCTTGTAATTAATCTGTCTTGCTTTTTTTTTTTAAGAGAGGAATTGGTAGCTGCTAAGCCACTATGGTGGCATCCAAAAGTGTACTGGCAGGTTTGTTGTCACATAGTTTTTCTAGTTTGTCAAGAAGATGTGCTATAAGTTAGTTTTAAATTATAGTGCTGCAGAAATCTATGTTGCAAACTATGCATAGCAAAAGTTACAAACAAAGAAGTCCTAAGCCACATCAGTACAGACATCACACTGGATGAAAGGTTACCAAGTTAAGCCTGACTTATTTTGGACATGTGATGTGTGCCTACAGTTTATGAAGGGAAGCATGCTTGGGAGAGTCAAACTAGGGTGACAATGGACACTCCACATAGATGAGTTTGAATCAGCTAAGGAAGGCTGCTCAAGACACAAGACCATGGAAGAATCTTGCCCACAAAGTCACCAAAAATCAGAAACGACTGAACAGATAAATCAAAAAGTAAGTAGTTGAACCAGCTGCTTCTTCTGAGACATGTGCCGTGGAAGTTGGAAAGTTGGTGGGGTGTAAAAATGTGAGGTCGGCATTAAAAATATAGAAGGCACTTTTGATTTTCCTAGATGACGAGATGTTACTGCCCAGACTGAAGCGACAGGGATTTGTAATTAATGGCGCTTTAATAGCCATGTTTCCGTTGTGAGGCATGCCCATAAAGTCATTATTTTGACTGCCCCTCCATTAAATGAAATAAGGTCAGACATTCTGTTGGGTTTTAAGTAGGAGACATCTTTATACGATATTAAACATTTCAAATGGCGAGATTAACAAGGATTTGAAATAGAAAGTGGGCAGTTCAGAGTATGTGGTGTTTGTGTCTTCAGAGTCCATGACATTTTTTAATTGTTGTAAAGCAGGCCACAAGGCTGTTGACTGATGAGAGAAAATGTTCATTTAAATAATGTAGAAGATAAAGATAGTGAATTAGAGTTTGGGGTCAAATGGTGCCAGCTTTACAAAGGCAGACCTTGAGGAATTGTGCTCTACCTGCTCCTTTGCAAGTTCTGTCCACTCACAGGAGCTTTTCAACGTGAACTGGCTGACCGATCAGATATTTCTCAGTCACACTGAGTCACACCATGCCAGCTCTATGGGATGGTATTATTTGCTTGTAATCCAGATATGTACGATTTCCTGACACTTTGGTTGAACTGTGTTCCTTTAAGGAGTGATAGCTCCCTAGTTGGAATAAGTTGTTTTGTATTTGCGGCATTTTATGTAACCCAAATCTATATAGATATAATGTAAAAAAGGCGATATCCCTCCCATAGTAATACGGCGGTAAAAATCACATAAGAGAAAATAACTTAGCTTTCTTTAATGACGATTTATGCAGCATAACATACTGCATACATACATAACATGCAATGACTGAAATGATTTTCAGGACGGATAACGTTATCACCCATCCATCCATCGGCTTCAGAGTATTTGGCTGCTGTCTTCTCCACGTGCAGGCCCTTACTTAGGTTCCAAACAAGGGAAGAAGAGAATTCCATTTCATCTCTAACATACAGAAATAGTACAATGCCCATTTTCGTAATTGTACCTTCTCTCTTCAAATGCTTGCCTAGCAGTTCTAAATGCTGAGAGCTCCTGTGTGCTAACTTTGACCTGGCCTGTACATGTGAGTGGATTTATAAAATACAGTAATTAATGTACAGAGCACAGTGACATTAAACTTATATTCTTATTACAAACTGACAAACATCAACGTCCGGTTTTCCAAATGTAATTGGAGCAGTCAGCTGCATGCACATTGCTGTAAAGGCGCCTTCAGAGAATTAATTTGTATATGTAAATAGAAAGCATTTCCACTCTATTAATGTGAAAATTATCTGTGATGCGAAAATGTGTCTCATTTATGTTGTGATGAGATATATATAAGTGTCTCACCTATGATTTCAGCAGCTCGCTGCTCAACTGGCGTAAGGCTCAGAATTTTGCTATATCTTCCAGTGGTGTTAACACTCAGACTTTGGGCGGCAACTCGCGTGTTCACGTTGACTTTGATATCTGGCCACTTATTTTTTATTTTGGGCACTGTGTGACTATCTGAAGTTGAAGTTTTCTGAAGCTGAACTTTGAGTGCCTCCGCCACGCTGCGTCACTGCATCGATTTCTTTTTGCTGTTTGTACCACTGCTTAAGCCACCAAATAGTATGATTTTCCTTACCTCCACTTCACTGAGCAGGACCTCTATTTGGCATTTGCTGAAATTCTTCTTTTTTACATGTGCTTTTGCCATTGTCTTTAACAGAACACTGAAAGGCTGTTTATATTGATTTGCATATTCAAATGAGGAGTCCGTGTGGGGCTGTAGGCACATGCATGTGTGTTAAAATTCACGGTGATTGGATTTATAAAGGGAAAGTGCATAGAACTTTGCTTATGCACAGTTTTATGCATCTGAATTTTTTGTGCGTTTCAACATTTCTAGTTTTGTGTGTGTGCCATGTTGGATTGTGGATGCTACCTTTAAGAGAATGAACCTTCTTGGATTCTGATTTTTTTTTTTTTTTTAATTTTGTATTGTTTTTCCATGGCTAACTAAAAGTGCCTAGTGCAACTTTAAATTTAAATGGAAGTTAGAAAAAAAAGCCAAGTTTAATATTTGATTTCCTACAACAAAAGAATTTAGATGTAATTTTCCTTCAGGAGACTCATTCTGATTTAGAAAGTCATTGGACTTTCTGGGTGTAAGACTGTTGAGGGACAGCTGTTTTTAGCCAGAGTTCCAGTATAGGTGCAGAGGTCGCTGTACTGTTCAATTTTGTGAATTTGGAGATTTCCGCCATTATGAAGTGATTGTGTTGGGTGGGAGTTTCAGCTGTACAGAGATAGGAATGGAGCCGAGCCACACCTGGGGTCAGTCAGGGTGCTTAAAGAGATTTTAGAGGCACGTGAGTTGGTTGATGTCTGGTGCTCTCATTTTTTTTGTTGCATCCTCTGCTGATACTTTAGTTTCTGCTAGTTTTCTCTTTCCATCTCCTCAAAAGTTTAAATCATATTGACATTTCTATTCATTCTGGCTCCAAGATGCTCATTTTACAGTAGTATTTCAAGTTTTCTGGAAACATTGGAATTCAACCAAGCTGACTTTTAAATCTCTGAGATAATGGTGGGATGTATCCAAAGTACAAATCAGACAGGTTTGTCAACAAGTATACAGAGCATATCAACAAGACCTGATTTTTTTTAAATGCAGGGATTTGAGGAGATTTGTTAATTTCACAAGAAGCTACTACACGACTGCTCCAGTGGCTTACTTCATAATTTAAACACTTGAGAACAAACATTAGAAGATTTACTGGAACTTCAAGCCAAATGAGCATTACTGCAGTACTCAGTAGTTTGTATGGCCCCCACGTGCTTGTATGCATGCCTGACAACGTCACTCCTAATGAGACAATGGATGGTGTCCTGGGGGATCACTGAGCTCCTGGGCAGTCTTAGGTGCAACCTGGCAGCATTGGATGGACTGAAACATAATGTCCCAGAGGTGTTCTGTTGGATTGAGGCTAGGCAAGCGTGGGGGCCAGTCAATGGTATCAATTCCTTCATCCACCAGGAACTGCCTCCATACTCTCACCAAATGAGGCCGGGCATTGTCGTGCACCAGGAGGAACCCAGGACCCACCGCACCAGCATAGGGTCTGACAATGGGTCCTAGGATAAATGGGAAGAATAAGACCATGAGGAGGAATTAATTGTTTTCTGTCCTTTATGGCTAAAGATTTTGTCACATTAACTGGAACCAATTTGAATTCTTCATCTCCTGATGATAACTATATTTCTGAACTAGAAGTGGAGACTATAGTCAGTGTTAATTGTGTGGGTAAAGGTTCCCTTTTAAGGTCTGAAAAAAAGGAAAGTGCAATTTTTAGATAATTATCAAAGAAAGGATTCCAGCATTATTGTGTCAAGATGCTTTATTTCACACTGGCCGTGCTCCCTGTTGAAGACAGGTAATATACTCAGCAAAAAAAGAAACGTCCCCTGACTTTCAACTGTTTTTACTTTCAGTAGACTTAATGTGTAAATATTTGTATGAACACTAAAAGAGTCAACACCATAAGACATAAACTAAAAATGTTTCACAATGTGTCCCTGAATGAAGGGAGGCTCAAAATCAAAAGTACCAGTCAGTATCTGGTGTGACCACCAGCTGCTTGAAGTACTGCAGTGCATCTCCTCCTCATGGACTGGACCAGATTTGTCAGTTCTTGCTGTGAGATGTTACCCCACTCTTCCACCAAGGCACCTGCAAGTTCCTGGACATTTCTGGGGGGAATGGCCCTAGCCCTCACCCTGCGATCCAACAGGTCCCAGACGTGCTCAATGGGATTGAGATCTGGGCTCTTCGCTGGCCATGGCAGAACACGGACATTGCTGTCATGCAGAAACTCACGCACTTTTTGCCACTCCTGTCTGGTCCAGCGAAGGTGGGTTTGTGCCCATTGGCGGCGTTGTTGCTGGTGATGTCTGGTAAGGACCTGCCTTACAACAGGCCTGCAAGCCCTCAGTCCAGCCTCTCTCAGCCTATTTCGGACAGTCTGAGCACTGATGGAGGGATTGTGTGTTCCTGGTGTGACTCGGGCAGTTGTTGTGGCCATCCTGTACCTGTCACGCAGGTGTGATATTCGGATGTACCGATCCTGTGCAGGTGTTGTTACACGTGGTCTTCCACTGCGAGGATGATCAGCTGTCCTTCCTGTCTCCCTGTAGCGCTGTCTTAGGCGTCTCACAGTGTGGACATGGCAATTTATTGCCCTAGCCACATCAGCAGTCCTCATGCCTCCCTGCAGCATGCCTAATGCACGTTCACGCAGATGAGCAGGGACCCTGGGCATCTTTCTTTGGGTGTTTTTCACAGTCGGTAGACAAGTCTCTTTAGTGTCCTGCGTTTTTAGAACTGTGACCTTAAATGCCTACTTTCTGTAAGCTGTTAAGGTCTTAACGACCATTCCACAGGTGCATGTTAATTAATTGATTATGGTTAATTGAACATGCATGGAAAACATTGTTTAAACAATTTACAATGAAGATCTGTAAAGTTATTTGGATTTTTAAAACATTATTGTTGAAATACACAGTCCTGAAAAAGGGACGTTTCTTTTTTTGCTGAGTATAGAAGAATTTTTAAATATTTGCTATCTCTTGCCCTACATGTACTTTCAGTTCTTTTCCTCCATATCCATGTCTGCCTGAACCTCTCTTCATTAGCGCTCTCGTAAAGCTGTGTCTCAGACTATTGTCAAAGCACCTTTCTCACCTGCCATCTGCTTTTATACTTCCCGTCCTTGAAGGCGACTCTCACAGTGGGCCTCCTGTGCCATTTCTCCTACTTGAGTGTCAAACATTTGCACTTCCTCTTTCGATCACGTAACCAAAGCCAAATTGCTCTAAGGGGCAGAACAAACACACAGGCTTTAGTCAGTCAGTCAGTCAGTCATTTTCCAACCCACTATATCCTAACTACAGGGTCATGGGGGTCTGCTGGAGCCAATCCCAGCCAACACAGGGCATAAGGCAGGAACAAATCCCGGGCAGAGTGCCAGCCCACCGCAGGACACACACACTCACATACCAAGGACAATTTAGGATCGCCAATGCACCTAACCTGCTTGTCTTTGGACTGTGGGAGGAAACCAGAGCACCTGGAGGAAACCCACGCAGACACGGGGAGAACACGCAAATTCCATGCAGGGAGGACCCGGGAGGTGAACCCAGGTCTCCTTACTGCATGACAGCAGCACTACCACAGGCCTTAGTGTTTTATTATATAATAGATTTTCTAAAAATAATTTGGAAATGCCTTGGAGGTGGAAACTGCAAGCGACTGGAAAGGTTAAGCCAGCATGGAGGGAGTTTTACAAAACCCTAAATGTCGAGAAATCAGGAGATCTACAGTGGGATATCCTACTTGGGATTATTGCAACATATTCTTTTTTGAGTAAAATTCAAAGTGATGTAGGAGACACGTGGTTTCTGTTGTCAAGATTGCAAATTCATCGAGAAACTAGTTTGTCATTCCTTGTATAACTGCGGCCTGTAAAGGGCATGAGAAGATGCTCTTGTGAAGTTCTTTATTGGGTTGAAGTCAAGGAGTTAAAGTAAACACAATCCTAGTCAGTGAAGCAGCCTGCCACAGAGGTTGAAGATGCAAAGTGTAAGATGGATATTGAGACAGGTAAGAGTAACAGGCAGCAGTTGTGTAGCTGGTTTTCACATAAGAGGTTAGTAGGTACTTTTTGTTTCAAGTGATCTGATAAAACGGTAAACCAGCTGATCATCTGTGTTTTCACTTTGCATCTCATTATTGTTCACCTGATGATTAAAGAAAATAGAAATCAGGGTTCTGAATGTTTAAAAGCAAATCTCTTCACGTTAAGGCAAAAGACGCCTCTTTTACTAGCTGCAGGAATTACGTGCCACTGAAGAAATTGGCTGGAATGGAAGGCCAATAGCCATTCAATCGGAATCAGAATCAGATTTCATTTTATTGGCCAGGTACACAAATATGCGCTAGGAATTGGTCCTGATAGTATTGGTGCAACACACAAGGACAACACAGAATACACAAGATAAATATAAGCAGATAAAAAATAAAATCATAAATTATGATGCAGGATACAAGGGCAATACAAAAACAATAGAAATGGTAGGATTAAAATGTCCAGGCAGTCTAGGGTGCAGGTATACTGTATATACACTACTGGTCAAACGTTTTAGAACACCTCCGTTTTTATGGAAATGCACACAGTTCAATGTCTAGTTCTGACATAGCCTGGAGGGATGTTTTGGGTCATTATCTTCCTGTATGCCTGTTAGACACAGACCAGAAGGTATTGCATGGGGCTGCAAAATGCTGTGGTAGCCCTTTTGATTCAAAATGCCAGTCACTCTGTGCAAGCCACCACCTCTGCCTCCAGAAAAAGAACCCCAGACCCTCACACTTCCTCCTTTATGTTTGACAGTTGGTGTCACACACTGACGAACTCTCCTTTCACCAACTCAATGGCATACAAACACCCTGTGTGGTGAACTAAAGATTTCAAATTTTGATTCATCAGTCCATAAGACTTTCTTCCAGTCTGCAGGAGTCCACAGCCTGGATTTCTAGGCCCTGTTTTGTCCTTTAAAGAATGACTTTCTTACTGCCACTCGCCCTGTCAAACCCGCAGCACAAAGTCTCCTTTTCACAGTTGAAACTGAAACTTGCTTTTTTCAACCACTGATAAGCTCTTCTTGAAGCTGTTGTGCTGCGAGATGCCTGTCACGCAGGCTGGTGAGCCTCAGAAAGTTGTCATCTGATTGGGTTGTGACTTTGGGTTTGCCAGATCTCTTCCTATCAGAGCTTCTTCCAAGTTCCAGTTGCCATTGAATTTGTGTAGGACACTACTGTACTCACTGAGACTGATTTTTTTTGCAGTTTCTCTGAATGAAAGGTCTATACTTCTAAAGGTAATAAATGCTCTGTCTCATTTGATTTGTTAATTCCCATTTTCTTGCCAGTATCACTGGAATGTACAACTTTCTTCGGTGTAATATTGTTCAAGTAGTACTTCAGAGGATGTAGTAACACAGTCGGTTCCAACTCTGCTTTAAGATAGACGGAGGGATTTTAAGTAATCAACAGAAGCTGGGACACCTGTGCAAATAGTTTGCTTCAACTTGCAAGGCTTAATTTACTTAAACTGCTGCAGAACATCCGTAGGTTGTAACCTATTAGCTGTTGCCTGAAGGACCATGTGTAATCTGAAATTTCCTTTTTTTCAGTTTTTGCTAATCTAAATTTTAAATTTAAACTTCTGGCAGTTTACTGTTTACCTTTTTACCATTTTAGGTCATTCATTGTATTTTGACTGATTAAATTTGAAGATAAACTGGAAAAACTGAGGTGTTCTGAAACTTTTGACATGTAGGGTAGAAGCTTAGACCTGATTAGTCAGAGTAACTGCAAGTGGAAAAAAAACTGTTTAGGTGACACGCTGTTTTAACTTTCACTGCACAAAGACATTTGCCGGAGGGGAGTCTTTGGAACAGGTGATGCCAGGTTTGAGTTGAATCAGCAATGATCTTTGCTGCCCTCTTCCTCACGCTGGACTCATATAGGAGTTCAGTGTGTGTTAAGTTACAGCGTTTGATCCTTTCACAGGCTTTGATAATGCATTGCCTGAGCAGAGGCAGCGCCGAACCAGACAGTTATAGATGAGGTCAGAATGGACTCGCTGATGGCTGGGTAGAATTGAACCAATATTGCTAGAGGGAGATTGAATTTCTTCAGCTGACACAAAAAGAGCATTCTCTGATGGGCTTTCTTAATAATGCATGTGATGTTATTGCCCCACTTAAGGTTTTGTGGCAGCAACTTAAATGCTTCTCCAGGATCTGACTTTGACACACTAATATTTCATGTAGTGCCTTTCATATCTATCTGTCTGTCCCTCATTTTAATCAGTGTGTACCTCTTTGATGCCATTGTCTGTTGGGCATTCTGTGTAATCTCCTTATTGCACTTCTCCACTTGTACTCCTCATAATATTCTATTCTTAGAATATAAACTCCCAGTGGTTGCCTTCTTTACCTCGTGTTTCCTTGACTGTCGGACACATCGTTACATTTTTTGGCTATGTTTTTAGTTCGCTTCTTTTGGTGATGTTTTCAGGATGGCCTTCAGAAGCGGAGGCTGCAGACAGAGACAAAGACAAACAGGCTGTGGGACCTTTGTTTGGTTGTATGAATGCAGCACCATCCTATGTGAAGATTTCTTCAGTCCTATCCACCGCATTACCCAGCAACGATAAATTGCCCGTTATGGATGGTATCTGGCCATTTTAGTTTTACTTTAACGTGGCAGCCTTTCTGAACAGGAACTGGTGACGAATAATGGATTAATTAAAAGCAACAGCAAATAAGCAATGTGAAAGTGCTTATGCTGGGGTGTAATTTTTCTTTTTTTTTAGAAAAGCTTCTTTCTTCCAGTGAATTTAAAAGGTTTGTTTCCCATGCCTTCTTTAATTTATGACAGTAATCCCTGTTAAAAGAGGTCATTGTCTGAGACAGTCCATTGTGTCAGTTTCCGTGGCGTGGACTTTCTTTTTTATTTTTTTTTGCTCGTTAACCGCATTACGTTGCCACGGATAGAGTCGTTTTTGTGTTCGACTCACACCCCTCGCAGAGCTCAGCTGAAATTGAGTTTAATTGTCTGGAGCAAATACAGTAATTGTTGTTTTTGGCTTGACTGAAATGTTTTCATCTTTGAATAACCTCGGCAGACAGCTCTGCATGGCAGAGACCCCATAGCTTACAATAGGAAGAGGCAAAGGATTCCCTGTTCCAGGTTTTCAGAAGCCCTTTTCACAACTTCATTCATCTGCATTCGAATGAACCCCGATTGTGTCAGAAATGTCGTTGTGACTCTGTGATATGATACTCCGCAGCGACGGCAGTGCTTTTGGTGTGACAAGAGCTAAATTAGGGTTTGAGATTCTGTGGGAAGTAGACGTTCCTCAGAGATCGCATGCTTTTTTAGTAGTTGTCTCACATCTGTAGAACAGAGGGGATCAAAAGTGTTTCTTGTGTCTTAAAATGCTGGGAAAAGAAATAAATGAGACAACTGAGAATTGTGTCCCCGTCTTTTAAATTCGACGGGTAATTTCCCAGAGTACTGAGAGTTTTGTAGCCGCACTGCTTGCCGAGCATCTCTTACTGACTGCTTCTTCTTCCTCATCGTCTTCATGTCTTTCTACTTCTGTGTGGATCCGATGCTGTTTGGACTGATTTCATCATTAAAGGTTTTGGCTTAAGTTTTATAGCTGTTCCTGATACTAACCCTCTTCCAGACAAACTGGCACTGCCTACTTGCACACTGTTTGCCAAAACCCATTTCTGTTGGATTTCAGGCTTGCTCCCAGCAACCAAGAGCATGGAGGGGCCATAACGCGACAAAAGGAAAATGTGTGGCATTATCACTGCTCACCCAGTTCACTAAATTCTGCTTGTTCTGTGACGAAAAACATAATTTGATGGCCGTGTAAGATTTTAGGGTCAAGTTCAAGAGCAAACCTCTAAACCTTCCATTATCATGTGTTCTGGAATCCTCCATCCAGTCCCAATCCCCACCAAAACCAAATTATTATTTGTTGTCTGTTCAATTCCAACTTTGTTCAGTAATGTATGATACAGGGTGGGATCAGCTTTAAAAAAATTGCCAGCCATAAGGCTACCAAATGATAGCATAGCATAGGCCTAAGTTTTTGTAAAATGATGAGATAGCAGCAGGAAACTTTCTGTCCAATTCCAGGATCCAGCAGGGGGAGCCACACAGATCACTACACTGTTGTATGTACTTGGAGGGATAACGTAGGGGCTCCAGCATGAGAGAGTGAGAGGTAGACTGAGATGTGCAGTGCACCTCCAGAACACCAGGGGGCAAGCAGCACAACTGTTGCCACTGTCTCTTTGAAAAGAGAAATCACGTGAGAGGGCGACATCTTCTGGCTGCTAAGGGATACACAGCCCCAGGAAGAATAGTCGATCATGGCACCCTTCTGATATAGTAGGCAACTGGGAAGACTAGGTCCTTTAAAGACCAATGAGACATCAAGAGCATGAGGTACCACCAGAGCCCATTGCAGACCAGCATTCCTGGAGCAAATGGAGTACCATCTCTGACGCCAGACGTGTTTCTAGGACTTGACTGGAGGTGACACTTTGATGGAGGCAAACCGAGTATGAAGTTGAGAGCAGATTGAGGCAAACATTCTAGAAGATGAGGGGTCCCTGACCTTGAGAGAGAAAGAGACAGAAGTATTGAAAGAGAACATGTTGGTGTGGTACTGTGGTGGACACGTGGGCGAGGTACCCTACAGGACAGACTGAGAGAAGCAGCATGGATGTGTTCATTTGTACTTGAGGTCTCCATGATGGGCATCATTCCCTGATCAAAGTTTGTAGATAAAAGCACAATTGTTTTGTATATGTTGCATTCTGTGTGCTCTTTTGAGTGCAGAGGGCCACCACAAGTGCCCCCTTCTATCACAGCAGCCATTTAAAATTCATGAAAGCTGCTATTGAAAAGGCTGATAAAGGACTGCATGAATACATTCACCCCAGGTGTAATAAAGAGTCATCTATATGGATTTGGTTAGTAAAATCAAAATTGATATTTTTGCAGTATACGCACACAATTCAGTGAGTTGAAAAGATGAAGACATAGTTTAGAATGTCTTTATATACGGTAGATGTCTTTGTCTGTTTAGAATTAGCCTCCTTTTTGTGCTCCATGTTCCTTCTTCTGGTTGGCCCAAGCACAGAGACAACGTCAGTTCAAGTAAATTATAAAAATCAGTAATTGCTTTCCAGTCTATTAAATATAGGTAGAGTGACACAGTGCTTAGCACTTTGGTGTTCAAATCCTGCTACTGAGTAAGTCACTTCACCTGCTTATCCTCCAATTGGAAAACCAGCACGAATGTAACTAATTGTATCTCAAATGTTATAATAAAGGCACCAGCCGAATTAGCAAATGTAAATAGGGGACGAGTGACGTACACAGCTGTTAATGCTGTCACCTTGCAGCTCCTAGAGCTTGTGTTCAAATGCTGGCCCTGTGTGGAGGTAGCTTGATCTCCCTTTGAGTTTTTCTCAATCCCATCGATGTGCAGGTTAAGTTCATTAGTGGCTTGCAGTTGGGCCGGTGAGAGTGAGTGAGAATGTGTGGTTGATCTGTTGCGTGAAGTGAATATTCTCTCTCATGTCTTTTCTTCAGGTCATCCTGGTAAATCTTAAATGGCCAAGCCTGAGTGACTGGACTTGTCTATGTGAGTCTGCCTTGGATGTTAGGCAGGAGGGTTTGGTCCAAAATGTGTTTGTTCCTTGGATCTGAAAGATAGAAAGATGGAATGAACAAATGCAGAAAATGGATTGTTTAAAAATGTTAATATAGATTGCTTAACACATCCAATCAGATTATTAAACGTTAACATTTTAAAAGCTGATGTCACGTTTGTTGTGGGGCGTGCCAAACTTGCTGACCGCAGTTGGTGATCTCCTCACCAGTCCATGTTAGTTTAAGAGACTGAAAATTGCTGAGCATGTCACATTTAGCACCCGAGTGTTGAATTCCTGGCACAGTTGTGCTCGCCCCTTTTTATGACTGCCAATAGCATGCTGCCAGGTGGAGCCAGTGCCGTCTGATTGGTTAACAGTTTAAAGGTGCAGTGAATTCAGTCACGATCTCTGCCTCTTTTTATCTTTTGTACGTCCAGTCGTGGTATACGTAAAAGATGAGACATCAGACAGATGAGCTTGTTTTTCGTTTGTTATGTCCAGAACATGCACATTTCTATTCCTCATCGGTGTATTATACTCTGTGCATTGTAACTCCAGATCAGCATTCATTGGTAGTTGGCTCTCATGCACACAGAGCCTGCCCCAATGGCTAAACACAATGGTCGGAGTGAGTCGCTGGGTAAGTCACATTAGGCAACCGGCTTCACGGCAGCATGCTAACAACGGCCTCCAACTTGCTAAGATTATGTAAACAGAAGATACGACTGAAAAATTGATAGAAAAAGTCATGTAATGTGACAATGCCAAGACATTTAAACTTCTAAAGGCCAGGTAGAAACTTCAATTTAGTGCCAATTCTTTCTGTAGGCCTGCTCTTATTGGTTAGTAAAACGTGTGATAAGCCAAGTGCTTGACCAGCAGGGAAGTCTGACTTACAGGTCGGCTGCAGCAGCTGCTCATATTTCTTCCACCCAATCTGTAAATTGGGGGTAGCTTTATGTCCTTATCTCACCACTTTCTTATACTTCTTGTATCTCTCGATACGGATTGATAGATGGGTTTAAGTTAAATTCTATGATACTGGGCTAATACAAGCTGAGAGTTTACAAAACTGTTCTGTTTGAATCTCAAAGTAACCAAAAATCCACCCCATCTGAAATCTTCCATTACCACCAAAAAAAACAAAAAGCCATCGAGGATCTTCCCCTTTGAGAAGGGCCTCTCATGATGATTTGACTGAAGCGTTCCCATAATGAGGCCGGAATCACACAACTAAAATTGCCTGGAATTTCTCAGCTACGGAGATCGCTTGTTAAAGTTCCTCTGGCTGCAGCCCAATCAATATTTCACGTGTGGCTCCATTATGTATGAACGGTGTAGCGGTGATGTTCTTTGAACTTTCATCAGTGCCTTAGTGTTACCGGAGAGCCCCTTTAATTGACTAGCGGCTTGACAGGCTGTTGAGAAGCCAGGCTGCATTTTTTTTTTTATTTTGCACACCTTCCCTGCCAATATTATTTTTCTTTTTCTTCATCTTGCTGACTTTAGCAGATTAATGAGCAGGAGCAGATAATTATGCGGATCATAAATAAATTTCATGTTAGCATTTAGTGCGGCCTTTGCTTCCGACCATATTTTATTGAGGATGAGCAGCATTAGTGCCAACCATCTTATGCCACTGATGCCCAGTCTACCAAGCCGCCATGTTCTGGTGGCTGCACTTGGACGTTCTGCAGCAGATCACTTTTACATTCGTCTGAAATGATTTGCAACCATCCACGCTATTGGTTTTTATGCTTTCTCTGTCTATCCATCTTGCTGTCTTGGAATAGCTGCCAGGATTCAGAAAATAATGTTGTTCTCTATATTTATATTTTTGTTATTTTACTATTTCATCACCTTTTTGTGAGTCTAATCACTGTGATGTTGCATGGTTTATTGCATCATGACCTGTGAAATTATGGCAGGCACATGTGGGTGAGAAAATAAAGGAAAGACCCTGCAAAAGTCCTTGAACAGACTAATTACAATTTTACAACTTTTTTTTTTTTCTATAGCGCTTTCCACTGAGTGCAGGCGCAGAGTGCTGTGAACAATTCTCAGTTAAACTACAAGTATAGATTATACTAATTACTAAATAGAGAATTGGTTCACGTCTACATGCAGATTTGTTAAACACACAGAGAAAAAGGTAGAAACTAATTAAACAGGAACAGAAACCAACTTTCTACCCATTAATTATTGATGAACAATGGCCAGTGGAGATTAAAATTGTAAAAGAGAAAGTCAAAGACAAAGTCGCAGTCCCGAAGACCTCGGCCAACTGGCCACCTGCCCCTTCCTGGGTTTCCTATAGTGAAGTCTGCAGTGCACCTTATTTGGCCTCAGGTTTAATTTTGCCCCTTGAATGTGTTTGCCAGTCTCTGCTTTTTAATGGTTCGACCTTTGCTATGCCTGAATAGGTTTCATTTTGTCTTAAGGTGTAGCGGTGGGCCAGAAGTACAATACAAGTCTTCGAGGATTAACTTCCTTAGCATTTTGTTTCTGCCTGGAGAAATGTGCAAGAAAGTTGTTTTTTTTTTACAAGAAGAACTTTTCGTTATGTTAAAGAAACAGGTTAATGCCAAAAAGTCAACATAACTACAGGAGATAAGGTATAGCGAGTGTCCATTGCTGTGCTGATGCAGATTTAGTTTGTTTTGAAACCAACACACAGCTCAAGTCTGCAGTCGGGACATGGAGGAAATGTGTTTCTTTGCACGCTTTTCTTGTAATATTTTTTCTGTGCCTTGCATACGGAAGGGTAGAATGACAATGCCTGATTCACATGATCGACGCCGCTCATTGTGTTATTGTGCTCTACCACAGAACAAGGTGTTGTGACTTCCACATTTCTTCTGACAGCACAACAGTTGTGCCTAAGTGGATAACATCTTTCCTGTCCTTCCATTTGATCACACTCATTTTGTGTTTTTGCCACGCAGCTACACGTGACCAGGCATATCATGGAGGTTCGGTCATACCGTGCCATACTCATGAGTTTCACTATCTACCTCAGCCTTGTCATCATTATCGCTTGATTCAGTTCAGTTTCCGTTTGTTCTAATACTGGCTTTACAGCTTTTCATTTACACGCCATTGTTTTTTTGGTTGACGTCTCCAACCCACTCATGAATATTGATGAGTTACCTTATAGCTGCAGAATGCATAGAAAAAATTCACTTTTTTTTCAGCATGATGTTATTCCATCCACAACATGGGAGCACAATACTGAGCATTATTCAGGCTTAACACTGTTTATGCCATCAGAACAGGTTTCCCCCCCCCCGAGTGCCACTTGGGGTTAACCATTCTTATGTAGAATTCTGAGCCCAAATCACAATAGGGGTTAATGCCAAAAAGTTTAGCAGCAGTTGTTTTAGACCTTGCAAACATAAGAGAGGCTAATCTGTCTGATGTCTCCTGTTTTACGTACTACCACGAAACAGAAAAAAGTATTAAAGGGGCTGAGACTGAGGATGAACTTTGCCATACTTGTAAAGCATTAAGAAATACCATCTCAGTCAAGCGGCATGTTATTGACTGTCATATATTTGGAACTGTGCTGGAAGGTTGGTATGTTGTTTGTCATCATATCTGCTTTATAGTCACAGAATTGGACATCTTTAGGTGATGAAACCAATAACTGCACTCGTCAAGTCTGACACCCCCTGTGAACAGAGGTCATGTAATGTGCCACAAGGTTTAGGAAAAAGGTGAGATGTGTTATGATTGATGAAGCATCCATCCATTTTCTAAACTGCTTATTCAGTTCAGTATCCTAAGTGAGTGGTGGCCTATCCCAGCAGTATTAGGCCCAAAATAGGAAATCAGCCCATGATCACCATCATCATTTCTTATCACGCCACTGCCGTATCCAGGAAAGAGCAGCATCATTAGCCCATGATGAGGCACCAGAACAATACTGAGGCAATCACATGCACACACCCACACCTCATCTATACAACAAAGTACTAACAGATGATTTACCTCTTGAACCACAACACAACCGTAAACACCGTGCTAACTTTCTTCTGTTTCTTTATGGTCCATCTTCTTGTTGCTTCCTCCAGCGCTTCTCAGCGTTTCATTTTTCTGAAACTGCCTTTCTGACCTCTCTGATTAGTTGCTAGGCAGTTTGACATCACCTGCCATTTAATTCATATCTCCATAACCACAGCAACCACAGCAGGGTCTTCCTCTGCCTACCCTGATAATCTCCAATCAAGCATACAAGGAAAATCACTCTCGGCATGGCCTATTTAACACGTTGTAGAATCCTAACCCAATGTCTCCCTTTATTACAAAGACGAAATCAGTAGCCTTCTGAGTGTTAGTTACAAATAAATTTGCTGCATGATAACAACACCAGAGCGAGAACAACAGGGTAGGTCCACCTAGCCGAGCTGGAAACGTCAATTAAAGCTTGCCCTTCATTTTTAACTCTTCTTCCACATATCAACTTCACTCCAAAGTGAATACTTTTATGATATTTTACTGGTTTTGAGATGGGAATTACATTTGGCTTTTTATATTTGTCATTTTTTTCATCCTTGTGACAATTTTCCCAGTGTACTTATTCCAGGGTCACAGAGCCTATCCGGGCAGCTTATCCCTAGACAGGGCTTTAAATCCATCACAGGGCAAATATTCACATTGGGCCAATTTAAACTTGTCAGTTAATCAAGCATGCACGTCTTTGGGATTTAGCAGAAACGTTGGAGCAATCTGAGTAAATCCATGCAATCTCAGGGAGAACATGGACATCCTACACAGAGAATAGGCCTGGGTTTGAAGCCGGGATTCCGGAGCTGTTGGGCAGCAGGACTTCACCTGTCCATAGTTGACACCTGTCACAATTGACATGTATCAGAGCAAAACCAAACTGTGAGGTTGGATGAATTGCCTGCAGGGACTGATTGGAGGAAGGCTACAAAAAAACTGCAGCACTGAAGGTTCCCTAAATGGCCTCCATAATTCTCAAATGTTTTAATGTTACAACTGTAACAAGACTACAAAGAATTAAAATCTGGTTTGCTTTCCTTACTGCCGTCAGTATATTACAGGGACTTGATAATGCCGAAGGAATATCCATTCAGGGATTATAGTTGACAGCTAAGTTTTGGAGGACCACGCTTGCTAAGATTTCCATCTACCTAGTACAGGTGTCAGGTTCCTGTGACCACCGGGGCAGGAAATGGGACATTTTAGCAGGAAACTTTTTTTTTGAGGATAACCGTTAACTGAGAAGGGGAGGAGAGGGAAAGGAAGCAGTAAAACAAAGGGCTTGGCTATCTAAGCCTAGCAAGATCGTGAAGACGAACTTCATCTAGGGACGTCTGCGTATTTGTGGGAAGAAGAAGAAAAGAGACAGTGAGGTAACTAACTTAGAAGATGTCTGGGTTTTGGTATATGGCCCAATGGTTCTCTGGGTGATGCCATTGGTGAGTCAGACTCTTTATTCCTTGAGAAATCAAGAAAGCAGCCATATCTGTCTGCTGACTGCTTTTTCACATCATTCAGTGAGAACCTTAAGACAGGATATTTATCATCATTTCACCCTAACTGTTGTGACAGGGGCTTTGCGTTCTTACCCAGTTGGGACGCCCCTACACACTTTATTCAGGGGGAGCAGCCATGGACATTGCAATACCTCCCCCTGAACTTAGTGGCCAGAGTCGGGTGGGAGGAAGACGAAGCTTGGTGAGGATTGGTGGAGAAAGAAGAACAGACTTATGTGTTTATTGTGTGCTTGGGACTGTGTTGTGTCTGTGGGTACGGGGAAGACGTAGCCGACAGACAAAGAAAATAAAAGTTTATTTAATTTTACACGTGTCTCCCATGTGAAATCTGTGTCGGGTCGGGCGCTATATAGCGTCTTTCTTACACTGTATTTAGTCATTCCCTTTCTTATTTTTCTCCCTTTTTTGTACTATTTTTGGCATTTGTATATCAGACTGGAGATTAGGTGTTTAGTTGACCGGGGATGACATCCGTGGGAAATGGGATCACAAAACAAGCACTCTGTCACCTTTTTATTTTCATGTGTAAACACTGGTTTCTTGATTACAGTACACTTTCATATTTAATCAGTTTTGCCTATCATCAGGGTTTCTTTTGAGTATTGGCGGGAGTGGGTGGTGTGAAGAGGGGTCAAGTACCGAATATTTTTAATGTTAGTATACGGACGGTGAAGTGTGGTGATCGTACCTTTTATAAGTCGATTGTGACAAAACAACCGCGACTCTACTTAAAGCTGGCCTTCCGGCCAAGCTAAGCAATCAGGAGAAGAGGAGGATAGTCACTGTGGCTGAGCTCCAGAAAACCTGTTTGGAGATGGGAGAAACTTCCAAAAGGACAATCATCACTGCAATACTCCACTGATCTGGGCTTTAGGGAGAGTTGCCTTAACGGAAGCCTCTCTTCATACAAAGACACAAAAAAAGTCCGCTTGGAGTTTGCAAAAAGGCATCTAAAGGACTCTCCAACTGTGAGAAACATGGTTATCTGGTCCAGTAAAACTGGATTGAAACACTGATTGAAAATCTAGGCTTTGCTCAGACATCTAAGATAATAAAGGCACTGGTGAGGCTTTATGGTGATAATTGTGATGTGTTTTGCTCATTTTAGGTCCTCTGGGAATGATAAATTCCTGAGGAATTTAAAACTCCTCAGCATCCCCACCAATTTCCTGTATCTAGATGGCACTCTAATTGGCTTCAAAGTCTAAGATCAGCTTCTTGGTTCTGTGGACGTTAAGGATGGGGTTGTTGTCCTGCACCACTGCTTAAGCTTTTTCTCCATACTCTGTCTCATTATTGCTCTTGTGCAGGCCTATGATGGTAATTTAATGACGGAGTTGGCACTGTGTCAGGCCACACATTCATAAAGTGAACAAGGAGTAGAAGAGATTGCTCAGCACACTAACCTGTGGAGAGACAGCATGGAGGATCAGAAAGGAGAAAGCAATGCTGTCAGTCTGCATATGCTGAGGTCAGCCAATTAAAAAGTCCAAAATCCAGTTGCAGTAAGCTTGATGATCAGCTTCAGTGGTGTAACAGTGTTTAGGGCTGAGCTGAAGTCTTTAAACCGAGTTCTGGCATGTGACATACAAGGGACCAATATGGCATCCTCTGTGGAGCGGTAGTAACAGTATGCAAAATGGAGCTAGTCCAGGCTTTCTGGAATGTGCCGTTTAATGTACCTCATGACCAATCTCTGAAAGCGTTTCATCTTAATGGGAGCAAATGTCACAGTGTTTAAGGGAAGTGATTTATCAAAATAGAGCCATCCCATTTTCTTAAAATCGTATTGAGAAAAAAATAACAGTAGTAGTCGTCCAAAGTGCTTTCTCTTAATTGGACTGGGCCAGTTGGTCTGTGATTCATTACCTTTTTATGTTTATGACTCATTGAGTCTGTCTGCAGGGAAGTCCCACATCTGAGTCTGAACCTCTCAAGCTGCAGATTTTTCAATTATTTATCTCTTTCATACTTTAAATTAATAGCAGATTCCTAGAAACCAAATAAGCACCTACTCTTGAATAGGAGCAGTGCCATGTCAAAAGCTCTATAGATGTTACCCAAGCCAGTGTGACATTTCGTGACTTCAGGTCGGACAGCATGTCACACTTAACGATTGCAGTTGCTGGTTCGCTTTGACATCGGGATGCCAGACTAGGAGTTACGGGGGGGTGATGGATTTTACGACTCCCTCAAAACGTCGTAGCACAGTTTCAGATTTCCAGTGATCTCGAGTTTGCTGCATTTTGACATTGATGGGCTTTGGGTGAAATATGGGTTTGTTTTCAGAATTTCCATTTGTTTTCAAAAATTTCCCATTTGTATTTCATTAGAAATGCTTGTTATTTCATTTTTTATTTTGCAAATAAAAAATTTGGTACAATAAATAAATTGTTTACAACCATTCAATGTGTTGCATCTTTTTCCTTTCTTCACTCTGTAGTGATGTATCAAAAACATGATGTCGAATGTACATTTGTCATGTCATTTTCTAAGCCACGTGGTTCAGGACAGGGTCATGGGATCCCAGCTAGTGTAGGGTGCAAGGCAGGAACAAACCCTGGACAGGGCATCAGTCCATCTCCGGGTCAACACACACACACCAGGGCCAATGTAGCATTGCCAAGTCGCCTAACCCTACATGTCTTTGGACAGTGGGAAGAAACCAGAGGACCTGGAGGACACCCACGCAGACATGAGGAGGACATGCAAACTCCACGCAGGGAGGCTTTGGTATGTGAACCTTAGTCTCCTTATTGTGATTTAACAACGCTACCACTGTGCCACCATAATAGACATTTTGTCCTGCCTCCAATAACCTCTCTTCTGCTTGCAATGTACTTCATACAAAGCTCATTGGAATTGTGATCAAAGGTGCTCTATATGGTAAACATTTTTCTTATTTATAGATAATAGGATGGTGGACAGAATAATACAAGCTACTTCGAATGTTGGGGCACCACCCAAGTGTCTCAGTTTAGTAAAGACAGACAAAAGATAACATCTGTGGTGCCACAAAGTGGTGTAATTGGTTAACAAATAAAGGTTCAGTCATCGGATCTTGCTTCAGGCCGAGTTCTGGGTTCAAAGTCAGATGCCATCCTCTGGGAATCATCCAGATTCATAGATCTCCAACTGATAGGGGTGAGACGATCTCTGGGCTCTGTGGCCAGTTTGGTGCCCTCACTGGACAGCTTCTCAGAGCTGTAGGAGATAAAGGAGAGACAGTCCGCATGAGCAGAGTGGTACCGCTTACCACAGCAGAGCCTGGAATGTGATCCTCAGGCGCACATGCGTGGCAATACATTTTTAATGACCTTAACCCACTAAAATTCTACAGACTTTCATAAGAGTTTAACAGCACTATAGCAGTGACCTGGGTTCAGGTCCCAACACTTTCTTCTCTTTTGGATTCTTCTCTTGATTCTTTAATTTTCATCCCAAAGAACTTTGTGTTTAGTTAATTGGTCAGGTGTGAGAGAATGAGGGTCTTTGTGCCACATGATGGATTGGTGCTCCTTCAGGATTGGTTCCTACCTGACCCAGACTTCTGGTTATGGACCCCATGACTTTGAACCAGATTTAACAATTTTTATAACAGTTGAATTGTTATAAGTGGATGTTACTGTGATGTAGCAGAACAAAAACAATGATGAAAGGCTGCCTAGCACTAAATTCGAAAGACATTCTCTCAGGCCTGGGGCTAATTACAATGAGAATTACATTATAATAAAATGACAATATTTGGAATTTTAATTTAGTGCGCATTGTGTGGACAGATCCAGAGTATAATAGCATGGGATGAAGAAGTTGTGCTCACGATTTCAAGACCCTGTGTCTTCAGAATTCCTGAGGGTCCCCCATTTTCTATCATTGTGACTTCCCTGTGATGTTTTAGTTACTGTATTGTGGTTTGCATGGGTAGAAAGTTGCTGTGATCATAAGTAAGTGGGGCCATTGCCTCAAATCAGCTTCCATTATGGATTCACAGACCTATGTAGATCTTGGGGGAAAAAAATTAAAAATAGTAACAGCTCTTTGTCTTCCAATATGAAATGCTTGATCACTAATCCTCACTCACGCGCCAGCCTCCGTTCGAGTTGCTCTACCTCTCACCACATGTTTGAGCATACCTTGCCTCCGCTTAGCTAGCGATACCTGTTTGTTCAACAGACATTATCATTTACAGATTCTTAAGGAGTAACGTTTGACATTTTTGAGAGAGAGATCAGCGCTCCGTGTGTTTTAGACGGTATTTGCTGATTGTCAGAGATATCATAGTCACGTGCTCTTCTCCCAACATGGGGGACGCTCTCCCATCAGAGCTGAACACAGTCAGATACAGTGGCAACATTTGACTTTGGAGCGTACCTACCTTCCACGTGGGCAGAATTACTTTTTTTTTTTATTTTTATTTTAAAGTTTGTCCTGTTTCACTACTATGTGGACGGAGCTGTGGAGGACAGCAAGTTTTCAAACAATAAAGTTTTATTTTCCATTCTTACTTTGTTAAGTTTGCATGTTCTTCTAATACTAGGGATCCAGTAACCTGCTGATTTTGGAATTATTACCAGTGTGTGAATGTTGGAGTTGGTGTGTCAGTGTGTGGCCTGTAATGGATTGACGTTATGTCCAGTGCTGATTCTTTTATTGTTCATTTAACCATCTGCACTTGCTGGAAAAAGCAGGTTTAAGAATTCAGGAAATCTATGGACTATGCTAATTACATTACATTTATTGATTTAGCAGAGTCAGTCATGCAAAGCAACTTACACATCATCAAACAGGAGTGAAGGGTAGATTTCTTTGGCATAAAATAGTTCCAGAGACAAAAAAAATTACATGGTTCCTGTTATTTATCAATCCATCAATAAAAATTCTGTTAATCAGGAGCTTTTTGTTCAGTGATTAGGAGATTTATTGACAAGCTTTACTTCACTAAAGTGATATTGAACAAATGGTGACAGTTAAATGGATTGACCCCGAGTGACCCCCTTAATGCTTTCTGTTTTATAACCAACTTGTGACACTGTATGTAAAGGTCAGTGAGCAGGACAAGGCCCGTGTGGCTTCCTGTCATGCTTTGGTATGTAGATGGGATCAGAAAGCAACCCAGAAGTTGCCTTTTCTTCACAGAACTAAAGAGTGAATGCAGTTCTGACGAGGATGGCATAGGCTCTTTCCAGTTGGATGTACAGGTAATGTTCTCCAGACCTTTAGGGGAAACTTTCATCATTCCTTCCTTCCCAAAATATCTCGTCTCATGTGACTCTAGCCTCATATTTTTTGGTTGAGAATCAGAAGTCTGATCATGATGGACCCATAATGAGCATGTTCACAACCCTTACTGAAGTATTCTTTCTTTGTATGGTTTCTGGGCTTTCCTAAAACTGGATTTCCAGTTATATTAGGAAAACATTTTTCAGGACAGTAGTAGTAGGGTGGCACATCGGTGCAGTGGCTGCACTGCTGCCCCACAACAAAGTGACATGGAGGTTCAGTGTTCTGCTTCTGTCCATGCGGGTTTCCTCCCACAACCCACTGACATGCAGGTGCACGTTGGTGGGATTAGCAATGCTAAATTGGCCCCTGATGTGTGTGTTTGCCCTTCAGTGGGCTGGCACTCTATCTAAGGATTGTTCTAGGTTTGCATCTGATGCTTGTTGGGATTGGCTCCAGCTTCCTCGCAACCCTGCTACGGATAACCAGGTTTAGAAAATGCATGGATGCATAGTTGTTAAGTAGTGGCCTGCTTGTTTGTTGTTTTGCTTTTGGAATATTATTATATTTTAATTCCCTCTCCCTATACAGTATTCCTATTAATGATGCTGTTTTTTTGTGCAGGGGCTGTGGGAGTCTTACCAGTCTGTGCGCTTAGTTGATGTAATGCTGTGTGATTGCAAGGCATATAATGATATGCTATGTAATCGACAAAACTCTGAATTAAGCAAGTGTCCTAACTTTAACATCTTTACCAGGAAGACACCTAAAAATCAAGGAAAAAATTTCTGGTTTAGAATTCTAGTTTTGTTTTGACTCATAAGAAGGTGAGACGCTTGTAATTGTGTTCCATCGGCACCACTTTCAGTATTAAAAAGGGACAAAGCTTACTGCTGCCGTGAATGGCTAGTGGTGCTGGTGCTTGCACTAATTTCCAGTTAGTCGGTGCCAGGCATGCTACTGGTCTGTGCTCTTAGAGCATAATATAAAACCAACTATGATAAGGAAATATCGTGGTGTTTTTTTACAGCATTTGAAGACTTAAGTACAACTATCACAACTGCCTGCAGCCTCTGCAAGTTGAATCGTTGCCACCTTTTAAATTTCAAATGGAGCACATAAATTAAATGTGTTGTGTTTTTCACCACAACAAGCTCAAAAGTGGAAACTTACCATTAATTCTGGTGTGCGCCTACTGGAAAGGCCTCAACCTCAGGCTGCCTTGCCCCAAACTTGAACAGCATGCTGTCAGGCCTGTACATGCCAGCAATGGAGCTAATGCTTTTAAAGTTCAAAGAATTTAAAACTTCCTACAGATATCAAGAGGAGAGAGGAAACAACTACTGGCCAAATGATAAAAAGTAAGGTGTTTTGATTATTTCCAAAAATGTATTTGAAGAAAAAAAAAAGGAATAACACAAGTGAAGCCAGGATAAAAATACAATCCAATAACAATACCTTTAGATGAAGCATGGGACAAAGCCAGTAAATCCAAAAAAATACAAATAACAGCGTCAGCTTCTGCTTATTTGGCCTTAACTTAGCAGCATACTTAGCTGCTTGCCTCCTTGGGCTCCACATACAGGAAACAGGGCAGATAAAATGAACACTAATAATTAACCAAACAATAATCAAAACACAGAATATAAACAAACCATTAACACAATTAACAGTATAATACACAAAATAATATTTGAAAAACAGCAATAATACCAAATAACCCCAAAATGAACTTAACCTAGGGCAGCAGCCTTGACTAAAACATAACAGAATGTACTGGTCTAAGAGATGTGTATAATTCTGGCAGGTTCTCATTTCCCCTTCAAAGTAAAAACTTAAGAAATAATAAAGAGATGTTCAGTGCTATATGAGGAATGCCATTCACTTCTAGGTTTTTGAAAAAATGAAGCAGGATCATGGCCTGTTGAGTAATAAGCAGGTCACGTCTTGACCTCCTGTGCGGTGTGTGTGTGTATATACTGTATATATATATATATATATATATATATATATATATATATATATATATATATATATATGTGTGTGTGTGTCAAGTGATGTATTGTTTCGTTATATGCATTCTTGGTGGTGCAGAAGGGTAGCATGTTATCTGTTGATTGGACATACAAGTAAGAATTTCATTGCACTCTTTACTCATTAGATTAGATTAGAGATCTTTATTGTCAAATACACGGCAAGAGCATAGTGAAATTCTTGTGCTACAGTTGTAGTGATGTATAAATAAATAAATACAGTAAATAAATAACAGTAGCAGAAGATAAATAATTAGGAAAACAGCACAGTACAAATACAAGTACAATGCAGTACAATTACACATAAACCAGCAGGTTAGTACAGTACACAGTGCAGGGCAGGTAGGATCAGGTTACTGGAAGCTCACTGGCCTCATGGCCAGTGGGAAGAAGCTGCCCCTGAAGCAGGCAGATCGAGTGGCACCCAGAAGGCAGAAGTGAAAACAGGAGGTGAGCTGAATGGCTGTTATCAGAGAAGCTGGATTCAGCTCTTCTCAGACATCTGGTTGAGTAGATGGTATGAAGCTGTGGAAGGTCAGCCCCAATGTTTTTAGAAGCTGTATGGACAGTCCTTTAGAGGAGTTTGCAAACCTGGCGAATCAGCTTTACCAAACCATATCGTGATGCATCCAGTAGGGATACTTTCCATAGCTCTGCAGTAAAATTCACTAATGTTTTGGTTCCCACTCTCAAAGCTCTTTAGCTTCTTCAGGAGAAACGGCCTTTATTGAGCCTTTTTGACTATGCAGGTAATGTTGACTGACTACAAAGGGAAGTCGGGGATCTGCAGTCCCAGGAACCTGACTTTGCTAACTGTCTGGAAAGAGCGGTGTGACTGCCTTTGTTCTTTCTGAAGTCAAAGATGATCTGCTTGGTTTTGTCAACATCCAGGGACAGGTTGCTGTTGTGGCACCCTACAGTCTGGTGTTTTATGTCCCTCCTGTAGGCAACTTGATAATGTTGTTGCCCTCATGCCTCGCTGCACAGTCATAAGTGATTAGAATGCCGATATTGGTAAACAGCATGGAGGTTTTGTTTTGCCAGTCCTCAATGACTGAGGCCTATTTGTCAGATGAAGCTGCTCAGACCAAAGCTGTCACTGCTACTGCTTCCCAGGCTGAAGTCAGTTGCTTAGTGCTGTTACACTGGTAGCTTAGCACCTCTTATAGAAGAACCTTATTTGGCCTCTGACCATCCACTAACTTAGTGATGTTTTACTTTCTAATTTACCGGCCAAAGGACAACACAGCTATTTTACAAAATATGGCAGCCTTTTTATAGATACTGCTTTCATTACTTCCCTAATAAATCATTGCAAAACTGTTCATATTTTCTTATCTTTTTTTATCCTCCTTCCTAGGTTGGGGAGGGCTGTAGATCCTGTAAATTGTTGTCACCTCAGTTTATGACCTGGAACTCCACTGACAGATTTTTTAATTGCAGCTTGATGTGCTATTTGCATACACAAGGCTGTTTGAAGGACTGTTTCCCAGCCTAACTAAATATTGCACATTTAAAAAGATGGTTTCTGAATATAACACCCCCCACAAGGGAGTTCATTTTTTTAAATTGACACATTGCAATTATAATCAATAGTATATTGGATTTTTACTTCATTTAGAGGGATTGCTTGTTTGTCATACATGTTCTATCTGTGTCCATGTCACTTTTTAAGCATGCTCTCTGATGGATGGCTGTTATATTACAACCACGGTTTATCTCCTGGCTTGTATTTATTTTCTGTTTTTCTTAACATTAAATCATTATTTTTCATGTTTCTTTGTTAATTATCTAGGTTTTGTTTCTTTTTCGTTGATTATGCTTTGTTCCTTTAAAGTTGTATGCTATTTAACATCTGTGTGTAATGAATTGTTCCATTATGTCGCTTATACTTTGTGGGCAGAACCCAAAGAGGTTGAGCCGCTGTAATGTCATCGCTGAAGGGCCGTCCTCAGCCTTTATGTGCCAGAACCCAAAGAGGTGGGGCCACTGTGATGTCATCGCTGAAGGGCCGTCCTCAGCTTTTATGTGCCAGAACCCAAAAAGGTGGGGCCACTGTGATGCCATCGCTGAAGGGCTGACCTCAGCTTATAAGTGTCAAAGTGCAGAGTGGATCCTTCAGTGGTCCTTTAAAGTTCACTGGGTGTGTTTACGTTACGTTTCTGGTTTATTGGAAATTGTCCTTCTGTTCTTGTACTTTAGTATTTGGATTGTTTATTGAAAATCTATTCATTTAGGATTGCATTTTTCGTCTATTATTTTACCTTTTTTTTTTTTTGAATTTCTGAATAAATCTTCTCAATCATAAAGATTCTACCATGGGACATGTTCTTTGTAGCCCTAGCTTTTATAGTTCCTTTACTAAGAAAAACATTTTTGTGTATTTTTAAAATTTTGGACATTCATTGTTTAGAATTTTGGAAGTTAGTTCCTTATTTTGAGCCTAATTAGGCTGCGGAGTTGGCAGGTTAGACTGCTTGAGGTGAGGCCTTTTCTAAGGTTGCCTTTAGGAGGCATCATACCCTCTTCACTGTAGATATGCACTCAAATCATAACAGATGGCAGCCCATCCAGAGTTGAGTTCTGCCTTGAACCCAGTGGTGCTGGGACGTGAACCTTGAAATGGATCAAGCAGGTTTGTTAATGGAGGGATAGACATGGGAGTCCTCCCCCCATACAAGTAATATGCTACAGTTGTATTCACTTTTTGTCTGTGTTCAAGGAAAATAGAAAATGAACCTCAAACTGCAGTGTTTCTTTTTGAGATCAGTGATAACAACAGCAGTAACAACGGTTATATAGAGCATTTTCATACAAACAATATGCTTTACAAGATATCAAAGAGGAAAGTTACAAGAAAAGAAAAACAAATAAGATTAGGCAATAATATTAAAGATTAAGTAACAAAGAAAGAAGGAAAACAAATGAATCCAAAAACAGATAAATGTCAACTAGAAGAATAGCATCCTTATATAAAGTGTCATGATGTAAGTCTCAGAGGGGGACATTTTTTGTACACAGAGTGGTTTCTTTTCTCTCTTAGGCAAAGGAACATGTACATATTACATTTAAAAGACAGTAGTTAGAAAAGGCAATAGGCACCCACTATTGGGACTGGGATGATGAGTTGAAAGGCAAATTTCCTGAATAATCCTGTTACTGATTATTGTGATGGCTGTCTACAGGATATAGGTATTTGCTGTCTTGAAAAAGAGTCACCCACTTTGAAGTTTGAACTGCTTAAACATACAAACACTACAAAATTGTGACAACAGAACTGCTCCTTCCTTGGAAAATGTTTGTATTTACCTGACTTGGAAATAAACATGTCTGGGGATATTGGTTTCTAATCAGCATATGTGTACTCATTGATAGTTGGCGACAATACTTTTTGTTAACCTGTGTTTACATTATTTCTTAAGCCCCGGAAATCTGGTATGTGTTATTGTTTAATCCATCGTTCTGTTGATTTAGGCAGGGACTGAAGCAGATTTGAAGTTCTGGGCAGGCGAAGGTAGAGGTGAGGGATGGGCAGGCGAAGGTAGGGGTGAGGGACTGTCCACTGAGAACACTGTCAAGGCACTCGCACAGATCCCAGGGGCTCGCAGGCAGAGGAGGGTACATGGCTGGTATCACATGAGCCACAAGGACAGCAACACTTACCTCCAAGGAGGAAGAGACAGCTCTACAAGAAGATGCCGGTTGTGGGTCCAGCAAATGAGGGAAGCCACATGAAAGGACCAAGTAAAGCTGGTTGACGAGAAGCAAGCCTTGTTCAACACAAGGAGCCCAGAGTGGGGAAAATAGGACGACAAGAGACGCTAAAAGGGATTCAACAATTTGAGAAAACTTCTGTTGGGAAATGAGTGTCCGTTGAACAGAGTGCATCCGTGGAGAGTTGAACAATTAATTGTTGGGATAACACAGTGCGCAAACTGGACTCTGCACCACTAAAGGCTGTATCCTCCACTTTATGTTTTTTAATGGACTTTTAGAGTGTGGACTGTGTGCTTTCCTTTTTCAAAAAGGGTTTTCGTCCCTGATATTGTTAGATTTTTATGTTTGTTTATCTTTTTAATGTACTTTATATTGTCTTGGGTAATAGTAGTTACTGTTGCTTTTCCTGAAATTTCTGCCGTGTCTTTCATTGTGTGTTTACTCACCACCAAAATTTAAAGAAATCTGTACATTATAAAATCGGTAAATTTCAAGTTCCCAGTCTCTTAATAAAACTGGGTGACGTTGTCGGATATTTTAACGGGGTCTAGGTTAGATTACCTGTAAGTGTGACCAGACACCTGTCGCATAAGTCTCTAAAGATGAGTTCAATGATAAGGTCAGAAAAAAAAAAGAAAAAACCTTAATTTAGGTTGGAGAAGAAACAAAATCTGCAGGGGTTCCATGGCCAAAAGACCACCCAGCCTCCACTGGGCATTCTACCTATCATAAATGGTCATGACAGAATTTGATGAAGTCGGTCTCGTGGACAGCTGGGATACCCACCTTTATTCCAGTGATGGGTGATTATGAATGTCTGTTACCTTATTGATATGGGGGGCTGGTCAGTTGTGAAATCCTCATTGTGATTTATACACAAAGTTCCATGTTATTTGGTCATCACAGTGCCATCTGTAATTCCCTTAGAGTACCGAAAAGGGTGTGCAATAGTAAATCCAGATATTTAACAGATGTATTCTCTTTGAGTGAAAGATGATTAATCTATGTACTAGAAACCTTTTTGGAATTTGACAGCTGGCTCCCCTTCCACGCTTGGTTTCCATCTTGTACCCAGTGTCACTGGTGTAAGCACTTACTCCCTGCAACTCTGAACTTGGTAAGTTAGTTAGGAAATAAATGGATATTTCCCCAGTGCAGTACAGCACAGTAGACTCAACGTGCACATCAAAGTATCTTTAATTAATTGTTAAATGTATAAAAATAAGAGTGTTTTGAGCTTGGAAGAACTATCATGAGTTGAATACTGTACTTTGCAAGAGCCCTAAATTAAAAAGGGAGGATGTACACAATATGATTTTACAAGCTCTCCAAAGGTTAGAGGACATTTGAACAATCTGACACGAGACGACTGGCGATCCTGTGCAGTTTGACACTAAAGATTAATGGGATTGTAAAGACTGTAGAGAAATAAAGCAATCAGTAGATACGGAGTCAAGAAAACACACAACACCAGTGACTAAGAAAATGAGGATTTAAAGAGAGGACAAAACATTCAGCAGAAATGAGGGTCTTACAGGACATAGCGAGAGGGTCGAGGGCCAGAAAAATGATAAATATGTTAGCCAAAATGTGAGGAAAAGAATCAAAATCAGGTAACCAAGAAGTGTCAAAAGCAAGCGGCCCAAATAATATAAGCTGTACACAAACTTCTTTGCAGGTATCTGTAAATTCAAGACGATTTGGAAATGCACAATGCTGAGCCATCGCGGCTTTCAGACCCTGACAAAAATAAGCAAACCGTTGTTGCATTTTAGCAGCTACAGGAATCTTGGCCTGCCTAGTTAGAAAAACGTGGAAGAATGGCAAACCTCTCACAACTGATGCCTGAATTTTTTTGACATGTCCCATAAGCACCTGGAATGTGCCTCACACTTCCCAAGGAGTGACATTATGACTTTCAACAAGTCTGTCACGGTTTCGTGCTGATTTGAAAAACCACTTGGGTGCTCGCAATTCGGGCTCAAGTTGTACAGTACATGATGTCAGTTGTGTAAGAATTGATCCAGAGCACGGCAGTAAAGTCCCTTGTTAATGACAGTTTACAAGTCCAAGAAAAGTCAGGCACAAACTAACTGGTATATCTGATGGGAGCAAAGGGGCTAGCTCAATTGAGTATTATGAAGTACACTTCCATTAGACAGTGACCACCAAAGTCCATGATTACCTGAGATTACATGTGACGGACTGCCTTGCATGTCAGTATTCTTATACTACACTTTTAAATGTTAAAAATCTGTGTGAAACATCTGGCCCAGCCACCCTTTCCTTTCCTCTCGTGTACATGTGAGACACAAGTAGAAAAGCAATATCTACTTTAAAGCTCCCGTCTGTCCTTTAACACCTTATGGACACCCGCTTCTTCAAATATCTTTTAGTTTTCACTTTTTTCCGAGATTAAGAATTCCTTGTCATGGACTGTTTCATTTAATTTCTTCCACAATGTAAGTATTTCCATGACAACCAGTCCTCGGGGCTGCATATAAGCCCATGCCTCTGCCCCTCCCCCGTGATTAGGTATGTGCAGAAGATGTATACATTCGATAAAGATAGATGAATATGTGAGGGGGGCTCTTTTTTTTTAGTTTCTCAGGCGTAACCTAAGGTGTTTTTCTCTTTAAGCTGTGCAGATGGTCCTGGCATCACCATGGCAACCCCAAAGACACGAAAACAGAGGTGTTAATATTCATTTCATTCATGAACAATGCAAGACTTTTTAGGTAGAAAGTACAGGATGATAAGTCAGTTTTTTGTGTCAGAAAGCCTGTATACTATCAACGCTGCTCCACTACACCAAATAAAACACCAATGGTTGTTTTTGTGACTAATAGAAAACAAAGAGTAATACAATTGTTCATTTCAGGGGGCAGCAGAGGTCAGGTCAGGTTGGGGAGCATGCACTGGTAACAGCGCGTTGCTGCACCCACCACACAACAAAACAGCTCAGGATCCTGGTTGGCAACCCCCCAGGCAGACACGCAGTCTAGACCCCCCCTGCCCCCCAGAAATGACCATCTATCCGCCACAGCCAGGTGTTACGTGGGCGTCCCCTTGGCCTGGTCCAGCCGCTGAGGTCCTCAACAATGAGGATCTTATGAGTTAGATCACCCTCGGGAATCACGCCACATGGCTGTAGTGCCGTAAATGACAGTACCTCACAGTACAGGTAATGTGCCTCAAAGTCAAACCAGTGGTACCCAAGGATTCTCTGAAGGGACACAGTACCAAAGGAGTCCAGTCTTCATCTCAGGTCACTGGATAGTATCCATGTCTCACAAATATATATCCATACAGGAAGCACCAGGACTCTAAAGACTTGGACTTTCATCCTTTTGCATAGATATCAGGAACACAGAGAAGCTTTTTTCATTATGTTGTGACAGATTGGGGGTGCTGTCGTCCCCTTGAACCCTCACACCAGACACCAGATAAAAGTCCACTAATTTCTTTTATTTGGACAAAATAGTGCACAAAGCACCCTCCACTCCTCTATACTCATAAACAATAAACTATAACAATACCTAAATACACAATAATCAATCCTCCACTCTCCCAGACCCGTTGTCACCCTGCCACCTGACTCAGCTCGCCCATCTGGGATCTCCAACAGTCTTTTATAGTCCAGGACCCGGAAGTGCTTCTGATCCCGCAGGTCATGTGATTACCCAGCACTTCCGGGTTAGGTGAAAACTCCTTTTCTTCGTCAGCCCGGAAGCACTTTATTTCTTCCGTCCTCGTGACATGGAAGTACTTCCGGGCTATATGGAAAATAAACATCTCTGAGCCTCCCTGCAGCGTCCCCTGGCGGCCCCAACATTATCCAGCAGGGCTGTTCACTAAAACTACATACTCCATGATGCCCTGCTGGAATTCGGGGCATCTCCATGTCGTAGGGAGGGCTCCCTCTGGCGGCCTGGGGGTATTGGCCGGGATGAATGGCCGGCCATAGTCCACAATTTGTACTTGTCAAGTTCAAGCTGATTGTCACGTGTTCACTTGCATGTCCCCCACAGACTCTTGATGGTGATAGTAATACTGTACACACTTCTTTAATGACATTTTATGGTTCTTTACTGGGTTGTGTGGTTCCTCTTACAACTATGGCTTGACCAAGCACTGTCTCATTCTGCAAAAGGTTCTTTGCATATGAAGTTGGCTCTTTGTGCTTTGAAAAACACCTTAACATGAAGTAAAAAAAAAAATCTTTAACTCTTTTAGGGCTGATGTTGACTTTTGTCGAAATTCAGGGGTAGAGGATGGTAATCAGCTTTAAATTGTGACAAAACTCACCCTTACTTTTTAGTTTGACTCTCTTTGCTTGAAGAAAAGTTATGTAGCTTTGTTTATTTGACTTTGATTCCCTGCACGTGAATGAGAAGTGAAGAGCAAACATCTGGTGAGACTAAAGCATATGTGCAAAGCAAAATACTCCATGGGTGTTTTACGTATTATCGCTGAATCGCACTCTGACTTTTTGGAGTCTGATGCATGTGATCTGGAGATATATATCGAAAATGAAAGTGAGGTACCAGCATCAGCCTATTGGTACCCAGCTGATCGTGGTGCTGAACACGTAGATGATGCGCTTACAGCAGCATTCGCCTAGCAGGACCACCACTTGTAATGACGAGAGGTACAAACCAGATTGCATCACACTGCGACTGCCACCGTCACCCACCTGTTGTGCGAAGACAGAGAGGTAGCCAGCGAGCCATGCATTCTTGCTGGCCATTAAGCCACCTCTGTACAGTCACTGCTGCAAGAGATGCCGAACAGGCGCCAACAGCAGCAACAGACGTTTTATGTTGATTTATGTGTGAAACTAGTGCATTGTGTGCTTTTCAAAAAACTTAGTTTTTTGGAAAAAATATTCAGCCCTCAAAGAGTTAATGTATGGTAGGTTGCCTAGCAGGACAGTAACAGACTCAGAACACCTTGACTTAGCCTCTGGTATCGTAGGCAGCAAGAGCCCTTTTAAAATCAGGAGCCATTGGTATTTCACAAACCTGCTACCTTCTAGTTGTGGTTATTTACTGTAATAAGCCTGCTACAGGTCTAAATAAATACATGTTCTTTCTGGAACCTTCATGGGGATGGGTCTTTTGGGAAGCAAAAATAGTTCCCTTCTGGCATTGCTCTAAGGAACCAGTCTGGCACATTTATTTTAAAGCGCGTACGTCTCCTCACGAGTGCTCAAGCTCGGAACCCAGCAGCTACTGGGAGTTAACTAAGAGTGACCAGCAGCTGCAAAGCAGAGAATGAAGATTCCAAGTTACATCCATTTACTTAACTCAGGTGTTTGTTTATCCAATACAGTTTCTGAATCCTAAGTAAATTATATAATTGGTTTGAATATGAGTCAATGATAGCCCAGAAAACGATTCCATTCATTTCTTAAATGAACTCTATCTAGCGTCACTTAGATACTTGGAGTAATCACTTTCATTACTACACAACACACCTCTATAAATAAAATTAACTTTCTCTGTTTGGTACTGCATCACATAAAATTGTCCAATCACATTTTAAATAATGTAGACTCGCCTAACTTCGAACATGGGCTATGAAAACTTGTTATCCCCTGTCTCAATAACAAAACACAGCCTTGAATTATCAACAAAAGATAACGCATATACCACAAACTGGTGAAGACTTCATTTGAAAGTCAAAGGAAAGTTCTTGTCACAGACCTGAAGAGCACATAAGTGACAAAAAAACTTTTAAAGGACAATCCGACTGTGAAGTTAAATTGGCTCGATCAAAAACCACAAAATTCAGCAAGGCGCCCCGAGACAAAGGGGCAAGCAGATGTCACAGAGGCTTTAAATGCGCAGAAGATCAAAACTCAAAGTCAAATGAAATTACTCAAGAAGCTGACTTTTTTGTATACATTTGGGTCATTGGCAGAGTAAGTATCTTGGAACAGTGTGGGACTGAACTGTCATCCTTACAGGAAATGAATTGTCCCCACAATGCTTGACCTCATGGTTATCTAGCTGGTACCTGCAACTTTTATTAGAAATAATGGCCAGCAGAAAAACTGCTCTGAATCATTGTGAATTATCTTATTTATTTTTCTGCTTTTAAGCCACTTCTAATTAGCACTGAGTGGCAGTGCCAAAACTCTGACTGAGTTTAAACAGAGTGCTCTATACAGCGTCCCCGAGTGCCCTCCTTGATGATTGTGTCAGTGCTTTCTGTATACAGAAGGGAAGAGGAAAAGGAGCAAAAAGGCATTGAGAGTGAGGCCAGAAGCAATCCGACTTTCATTGATTGAGGCAGTGAAATCCTTCTTAACTCTGCTGCCTGCTTTGTCTCATGCCAACATGCACAGAGCTTTTCCAGAGTGCTGCACCTGCCAGCATTGGCATTACTCTGTAATAACAACAACAACAACATTTATTTATATAGCACATTTTCATACAAATAATGTATCTCAATGTGCTTTACACGATGAAGAAAGAGAAAAAAGACAAAGTAAGAATTAAAATCAGAGAACACTAATTAACAAGGAGGCCAAGGAGGACAGAAAAAACAAAAAAAAACTCCAGATGGCTGGAGAAAAAATAAAATCTGCAGGGGTTCCAGGCCATGAGACCACCCAGCCCTCTCTGGGCATTCTACCTAACATAAATGATCAGTCTTCATGGTATTCAGGGTTCTCATGGAAAGACTTGATGATGACGGTCATGTGGACTTCTGGCCTTTAATCCATCAATGTTGGGACTGCATCGTGCTTTGATTAGGTGATTGTGGCGCAGATCGCCACCACAGAAAACCGGAAAAAGAGCAGAAGAGAGAGTAGGGGTTAGTACGGATTTTGGAGCTACCATGAATAGTAATGATAATTAATTGAATATGCAGAGCATCAGGATTAAATTAAAATGAAGTAATGTGTTTTTAGCAGTTTTTTAAAGTGCTCCACTGTATTAGCCTGGCGAGTTCCTATTGGCAGGCTATTCCAGATTTTGGTGCATAACAGCAGAAGGCCGCCTCACCGCTTCTTTTAAGTTTAGCTCTTGGAATTCTAAGCAGACACTCATTTGAGGATCTAAGGTTACGATTTGGAATTTGAGGTGTCAGACACTCCGATATATAAGATGGAGCGAGATTATTTAAGGCTTTGTAAACCATAAGCAGTATTTTAAAGTCAATTCTGAATGACACAGGTAACCAGTGTAGTGACATCAAAACTGGAGAAATGTGCTCGGATTTTCTTTTTTCCTAGTTAGGATTCTAGCAGCTGCATTCTGCACTAGTTGCAAATGATTTATGTCTTTTTGGGGTAGTCCTGAAAGGAGTGCGTTACAGTAATCTAGTCGACTGAAAACAAAAGCGTGAACTAATTTCTCGGCATCTTTCAATGATATAAGAGGTATAATAAAGAAGTAGACATTACACTTTAACACAAGTGAGACAGAAGACGTCAAACACTGACAGGACCACTGGCCATCGCAAGGGGCTGCACTTCCATTGCCTTCTTGTTCACAGTCATTGAGTTAGTTGTTCAGATGGACAACATTCAGGTCTCCTCCTTGTAGTTGTTTTCTCCTATGTCTGTCTGAAGGCTAGAAGAGGACCAGGAGATGAAATTAGAAAACAAGTCAAAACCTAAAAGATGCTACTTTTACATGAAAGCTTAACCACTAACAAAAAATCAAAGTCAAAGGGAAAACAGTACAATCAAAAACCATTGTTTTAAGTGCATTTGATTTTGTTTATTTCCAAGCCATGGATACTTGAATGAACCATCACACCGGTATTTAAGCCACCATGCTGATGAAGTAAGATGTGGTGACATCTGAAACTGTATCTCTCAGCAACTGAGCAACATCCCGGTAAAGGGAAACGTAACATGGTGGCACCCATATGCAAAACAAAACAGCGTTGCGACACCGCAAATATGATAGCATATAACTAATAATTATGCTCTAGAAACATTATAAATGTAAACACACAGAAATGTTGCAGAGTAATAGAAGCTCATATTCCAATGTATATTTCTGCTTAGAAAAATGTATGTTAACACACACTGCTTTTCTTTGTAAACAGTAAATCCAGTCTTACCTCATCTGTGACCTGTGGTCTTCTTCAAGTTTTTAAATGTTAGGAGATTTACATTTAGCAGGGTTTGTCTATATCAGGCCTGAATGTGGAAGAATTCAAACAGCTGACCCTAATTATCTCTTTGATTAGCTTGAGGTCATCATTAAGGATGGTTATTAATTCACACATAAAGATAGGAGATTTATTTATATTGGTTCTCAAGCATCCATGTGCTTGGTCAGTAGCCAATATACTGTAAGTTGCCAAAGGCAAAAACAGTATAAAGCACAAAGTCGCTCGGTCACTGATGTATGAATTGAGTGCACTCTTAAGAGCTAAAAGGATGCAGGCCTCCAAAAAGCAGACTGATCCCAAACTCCAACTACTGACTGCGGCCTACAGAGGCCTAATTATACCAAAACATACCAAACGACACAAAAATATCCTTCTGGGGAGAGGAACCATCAAAGCCTTTGGCTAAGAAAGACAAAGCTGCAAAGTAATCCTTATAAATGCAAAGATTTATTTAGAAATTTTAAAAATTAAATTATGCTTGAAAAAGCAATCCAAGGCAAACAATTCCCAATATACCAAAAGAACAGAATCAAATAAATCAAATCAACAAGAAAAGCCAAAATATACAAATATATGCAGTCAATGGACCACTGAAGGATCTGCTTTCAGCTTCAGAATATAAAGGCAGAGTGTTTGTACCTCAGCAGTGACATCAGGCGGCAGTGGCTTTTGGATTTCCACCCATAAAACACAAGGAAGATCTTCAAAGAACACATAAATAAAAGACTTAAAAATTAACTAATTAAAGAAAACACAATTTCATATATCGGCAACAAAAACCAGAATTTTCACAAGATGGAAATAAACCCGAGTCTGGGCAATAACTCTGGCTGAACATAAGTAGTAATCGGACTTTCCTTTGCCCTTCCTAGGTGATGGTCCTCTCTCCAAGTATTTCATTCCTTGGGTCTCTTATACTGTTTATGATGCCCACTTCGCATATATCTGGCATCTTCCTAGTGCCATGGATTTGGGAGTTGAAGTCTTGTCACAAGCCTGAGAAGCTAATAAGAGCTCCCTGCCCTTCTATGCCTTTTTCCTTGCTGTGATGTTTCACCCAGTTTTCTACTAGTTTGCTAGTTTTTAAGACATTCTTTGTCACTCAGCGTTAGATGGTGTAGCAGTGTGAGTAATGAGGCAGTGTGAGTCCATAAATAGTTTGAGTGCCCATCAGGAAAACCCTGTTTAATTTGAACAACAAGAGTCAGAAATGAAAGGCGCTCGATGGCTCTACAATAAACTTTTGGCTTGATACCTTCAGAGCTGCTCTGGTGGCATCCTTAAAGACTGTTCATCTGGAGTTGTGCCTGCTAGTCGAATGGTCAGGTCCTAATGATACCTTCCAGGTATGTCTCCCTCATTTAGACAAGAAGGGGTGGAGCTTGTCTGGCTCCATTGCCCTCAGGGGGCAGTTTCTGAAGCTGTGAGGGAAAAAAGGAACCAAAACTGTTAGTGACAGCACCAGCTCTTGTCCCGGGGTGGTACCACATACATTAGGTGAGCCTTGAAGGTGATCCTCTGGCGTACATATGTGGCATAATAAAAATGCTATTATTTTAAAAATGTTTTGTTATTATTATATGTTGGTCTTCAATTAATGCTGGTAGAGGTAATCGTCATTCAAGGACAGGGTTGCCTCTCCATCGCAGGGCTTATTCACCCACATAACCTCACAGAGCATTCTTAGGATTGGCATACACATTTTTGTAATGTAGAAGGAAAAGTGGAAAACCTACACAGACATGTGGAGCGGGTGCAAACTGCTGGTTGAAGCACTTGAACCCAAGATGCTGGATCTGGGAGAAAACAGCACTAAGCTCTGCACCACTTTGCTATACCTTCACATAAAAATACACCTTTTGTGGAGTTTAAGTTTAATTGTGCTTTTTAAGAAATATTCAGACCCTTGCGGAATCTTGGTATTTTCTGTTCATTAGTTGTTTCTGTGCATCCACATTATGTTTTCTTTAGATTCACGTGGTTAGCAATATGGGTGACATAACACCTGAGTTTTGATTACATAACATGGGTCCAACCTCATTACCTGCCAATTAAAATTCAAATGCATGTATTAATTTGCATAGTATGCAAATCATGTGTAGATGCATTTCCAAACCCCAGATGTATTGTAAATGACAAATTATAAATTCCTCCTCTAAAATATTTAGCTGCAGGAAAAACATTCAGGGCGAACTGCCAGCAAGGTCGCTTCCAAGATGAAGACAAAGTTTACTTTTGAACAGATGCCATGTAGTTGTTGTGACCTCTTTTGAGGAGCAAGTCTGATGCAGAAAGCCACATAAACTTCTCATTGACTCTGAGTAAATATTAATAGGGTACGCGTGTAGAAAAATGATCAGTGTTGACCAGTGAAGCTTCCATTAGAAAATGGCCTGACTGGAATGTGGAGAATTACATAGCGAAGCTATCTGTACTGAAAAGAGGGCATTTTTGACTTTGGCACTCCCATGGGTAGCACAATATAAAATTGGAACAGCAATGTAATAATATTGTGACTTGTTTTTATGTTTTGAGAGAGGAGGAAGGGGTACTAAAAATTCTACTCAAGTATAAGTATTATTACTTAGTCAAAAATTCATTTTAAGTAAAAATGATAGTATATGATGTTGAAACTACTCAAATTAATGTTAATAAGTAAATGTGAAAAAATTTACTCAAGTAAAAGTACAATGTAGTTACATTACAAAAAAAAAATATAAATTATTACATATCCATGTGCTGTGGAAAGCACAAGCAGACTATATGTAGCAATAATAAAGATTTTATTTTTCAAAAAGCGTATTGCAGACAAATACACGTGCACTAGTGTATGGCTATAATAGCTTGTGGGCGTCAGACCCGTATGAGCTTGTTGGATGTGCCATTCTAAAACCCTAGCTTTTATTATAGAGCTGCCCCCCTTTTGTGGCTAAAACAGCTTCTAGTCTTCTGGGAAGGCTTTCCACAAGATTTTGCAGTGTGTCCATATAGGGCACTGTCATCTGAAGGGCACCATTTGTGAAAATTAAGGGGCATGCGCTCCAGACACCAAGGGGGCCACCCTCAAGGATCGTACAAGAATGATAATAATGTCTGCATCATGAACACAAAAAGGGTGTTGGTTGTGACTCTGAAGGCATACATGCTTTGGACTCCCAAGGAGGACTCCACCCAGTCATCGAAACTCTGGTGATACAGTGTGGGCGCTGTGATCCATCCTCTAGACGCCATTGGTGAAAGTGAAAGTGCACACGCTCCATACACCAAGGGGCTTGCACTCCTTAAAGTCTGCAGTATATGCACAAAGGGTCACCATTTGTGCTACTGAAAGAGAACACGTGCCGGGCACCAAAGGGACTAGGTCATCTAAAACTATGGACAATGAGGGGCAACATCCATCAACCCTGCTTAAGGCTTCAAATGGGTTTGAGTGGCACTGACTGCTGCACAAAAAAATTCCCAGTCATACTCAAGGAAGTCATTTGATTTTTTTAAACTAGCAAGGCATTTGAAATTCATCATAAATGCTAAAATCACGTATAGTTGATGGCACTGAAAGATACTGCAGCAAAACATTGAAAGCCACATATTGGTGTGACCAAAGCAGTGTCTGGTCATCCAAAATGATAAGCTGTAATACCGAATAGAATCATTTAAAAAAAAAAAAAGATGTTCCTCCTCAGAGTATAATCCATAAGTGAGCATGTACATCATTTCCTAAACGTGTGTAAATATTATTAACGTAAATCGGTAAGTTTGGGATATTGAGCAGTTATTTTCTGTCCACAGGATATGTACAAAAGGGTGCCATTTGTGCTATAAGGGGCCCACACTCTGAACATCGAGAGGGACACACCAATGCTTACCAATAATACTACTGCTTACTAATAATCTCGACTACCCTCTGTGGACAACGAGAGACAATGTCCATGAACCCCGCCTAATTCAAATTGGTTTCGACTGGCATTACCCACAACTCCATGTCCGAGGTAGTAGTTCCAGTTTTTCAATCCCCCCCCCTTTTGTCTTCCACTGAGGTCCCTGAGGACCTGACCTTTTGCTTTCTTTAACTTGCAGGATTCTGATGGATCACTTTGACTGATGTCTATGAAAAACTGGACAGTTTTATATAAGGTCCGTATGCAGCCTCCTTTGGTCAGAACTAAAGAGGTTTGATTCTCTGACCTTTGCAGAATAGGATGCAGCCCTTGGTACAGGGGTGCGTGTTGGTGAGGGTTTCTATGCACTTCCAGGAGCCCTATGTCTTTTTTGTAGCATGGTGTTGCATAGCATAGTTGCATAAAAGAGCTTCGTATGTGGTCTCACTAGTGCATAATACAGTCTGAGCGTAATGCTCCTTGGTTTACTGTATATTTAACAGTTTTTGCAATATAAGGCAATATTTGCTTTTCTAATTACTTGTATACGTTCCCTAGATGACGATAGCGTTATGTCAACATAAATCTGACTTAACTTTCAGACTTTACTTCCTGTAGTTCTGATTGCTAATTTTTTGTGTATAATTAATATTCCTTTTTCTCCGTATGTGATATTTTATGCTTTGAGTTGAACATCCCAAATATGTGTCCAGTCCTGGAGATTGTCACAGTATTTTTACATGATTTTCTGCTTTTCCCAGTTTTAATAACATCATTGTCATCAGCACAATTCAGTAATATTCTTCCTATAAAGGAGGTAGAGTTACACTATAGCAGAGCAGACTCTGTTCCCACATTTCTGTGCTCAATACCCCATAGCTCTCTGAAGAATACTGTGGATTTTGAGGTGGTGTAATTAAAGTACTGATGTGTACAGCTGTCTTATATAGTGGCCTTCTGCTGTTAACTTGATATCAGGACACATTCCAAGCACAGACACACAGTCCATTGTAATGCATTTAAGATTGTGACTAAACCAAGCGATTTGAGATTTACAGTAGTTCTTACAAGATGGATGTCGACAAAAGTCGATGTGATGTGTTAGGTTCGACGTATACTTTACGCTGTGCAACAAGTACGTTTGCAGATGCTGCTGCTACACAAGCAGTGTGCTGTCTATACTTGCACATGTACTTTATGTAAATCTGGAGGATTCCACCAGGTGGCAGTGTGAGAAATCATCATGGTGAGAAAATAACGTCCAGTTTCGATGTGTTGTGACATAAGGAAAGAAAGTTGTTGAAGATAAAAATTATTTGCATTCTGCTGTTGTGAAGGTGCAAAAAAAAAAAACGATTGCAACAGCAACACAGAAGATGGTATGTGAGACCTTTAAAATGTGTCATGTCATTACAAAGAGAAATATGCGATGCTAGTATTGCCTATGCAAGAAATGGATAAAGAAAAGCACTATGAATACTCTTGTATGTCAGCATTTAAGTTTGACGATTTGCTTCACCACATCAAACCATTCTTCAAACATGGAAGCATGCACTTTGATCCTGTTGGAGCTGCAAAGTGGCTTGCCATCACACTGTGTTATATTGCAATGGCCGAATCTCCATTTCTTTACTCGGACGTTTTCCACTTTGTACGAACATATCTGTCTTGAATTTGCTTCCATTTTGTCTTGCACGTTTCCATATCCACTTTCAAAGAACTGGCGATTTGATCCAGCTGTTCTGACAGGCATGTTTGTCATTATGCAGATGTTGATAGTAAACAACAATGCTGACATCACGTACCGAAATTTGAACACACACAATACGTTAATTTCTGATGCTGTGTTCAGAGGATGTGTCAGAAGAGCACTGGGAACCCATGGCAGCCATGATGTGCATGCGTAAGCGTTCTGAGCGTCAACTATATTCTTCCTGCCCTAGGAAGACTAGATGTTGAGCAAAGTTGCCTAGAAGGCATTATTTAGTTTTATCCAATAAATGGCAGCAAAGATGAATTGACCCGCACAAATGTTAGTTACTAATTTTCCTTACAGCAACTACTAGAAGTAGGTCTCACGAAAAAAAAATCTCTGCAGAATATGGTTTGTTTATTGCTGATGACTCGGATTCCTCACTCTCATGATGAGAGTCCTGCTGGAAACCAGAATCACTCGTGCAACATGCATTTCAAAACCATTGTGACTTAACAAAGCGTGCAGTTGGTTATTTTGAACAGTATCATATGATTTCAAATGATCATGTATAGTGTGTTCACACTTTTGTTAGTTGTTTATTTAAAAAGTGTCAGTTTTCACAAAACTGTTTTTCTGAAAAAAAAATCTAAATTCTCTTACGACGTCCAACTGTAATGATATTTTGTGTAAATTCCTGTGCAGTTCCTAGCAATCTTTATAGGGATTGTGGTCTTTTGAGAGTCAAGGAATTCAAATATGAGGCTTGATTTTGTCAAAAACCTGTTTTGAGAAAGTTCAGTATTTACTCCAGTTTCGCCTCAACACCATTTTTGTTTCCTATTTAAGGCTCTGCTGTGTCAGATTTCTGTTTCTGCCCTCTGCACAGAGACCTTGCCCAGAATTCTCCAGAATGTGATCATTTGCCAATGACACAAACGTCACCCCAAGCATTTCTAGGGTATCTTCACTGCTACAATTAAAGATAATTATTCACTCTTTCTGGTTTTTAAAAATCCCCACTATTGTTTTTGACTCTGAATTTTCCAGTCATGTGTTGGCACTGATGAGAGATCTCTTTCACAACTGGTTTTGATGTTTAGCCTGTTTTTTTGACAGATGGTACCGACTAATTTATTGGGTTCTTTTTTTTATTGGGGTATAGGAAGAAATGTCAAAATCAGGTAGACAGGTGTAGCTTCTAACCTGGCGCAGTGTCTGTTTTACCCTACATATTCAACCCTTGGTACCTTTAATGGCAGGCTGCTTGCTGACTGGGACAGTCTTTTATATTCACTCCTTTACTTCAACCCAGTTTACCACCAGTAGAGGATTCCACAAATTGTCCTCTGTGTCCTTAAGTAACTGCAGTTCAACAAGGAATGAACAATCGTAGCTTCTCAGCATATCTAGTAATCAATAACCCGACAGAAACACTGAGCTTAAGCTTTTACTTAATGATTATAGTTATTTGCCTAACAAACATTCATTCATTCATTTTCCACCACTTATCTGAGACCATGTTGTAGCAATGAGGCCCACACATCCCTTTCCCCAGCTATCTTAGTTCCAGTCCACCATGGTCTCTGCCTATCCTATTCCTCCTGCAAATGGTGGGTCCACAGGAGAGAAGTCTCACATCAATATTTCGGACTGTGCTGGACAGGCCATTGTGGCAGGCCGGGCCTCCAAACCCTCACCTGCGTTCACTCCCCCCAGACATGGCTACAGGAGGAGGCCCAAGCAACCCAATACCGAGTGGGGTATTTTTTTTTTTAATTTGTGTATCTGCATTATTAGGGGTATTTAAATTGTTCTGTGTCTGACCACTCATCTGGGTCCAATTTGGTTTGGGAGAACCTACCAGGAGCTTCTGCTCCAGGCAATGTAGTTCCCAGTGTCACAGAGGCACACAAACTTCTCCACCACAATAAGGTGTCGATTCCTGCAGAGGTGCATAATAACCAATAGCAGCAAATTATGAATTTATACAACCAGGCAGGGTTCATACAGTCCTTACTCAGTCCAAGATGGCAGTTCTTTAGTTACAGATTATACTGTATATCCTTAATCGAAAAGTAAAAGACAGATTTCTTGCCAGAGGCAGAGCTCTTTGGAAGATATTGAGCATCTAAGCTGATTGCAAGCTCCGTGTAAATGTCCGAGGCTTCTCTCAAAGTGCCAGAAAGGTGTCAAAACACCAACTGAACTAAAAGTTTCAATAAAAGTCAGCCACTCTCTCACATCCCTTGTCACCTCAAATTAGGTCCCCACAGCTGGCTTACCGTCTGCCATTAAAGCCGCTAACATTTTCAGAAACTTATCATGCAAGCTCAAGGTCAACTCCAGTGGGAATCAAAAGCTACCCTAAGCTGCAATCAGCCTGACTATAAAAAACATGGGACCTCACACAACACATGAGGACCTGCTTTGCCTTTTAGCTTTCCCAGAATACACTTCACTGCTGTCCACCTGGACAAGTCCTTTATATTTAATCTGTCCACTGAAAAGATTAAAGCACAGCCCTACACAAGCCCCAAAAGAGTTCTCATCACTAGGCCTCATGGCTTCATTTGGTACACTAGTTAATCAGAACATGCTCACTTTCCATGGCACCTTCAAATGCCAAACATTGTACATTACAAGAAACCTCAGCACAGTGGAGGCAGTCCAGACAGAAGGGCTGAAGGGTATGTCGGAAGCCAAAGAGAGCCTCAATTTGTCATCTCTTATATTGAATTTGCATAGAAACTGTTATTTTTGCTATTTTTTTTGGCTTGGCAGAGGTAGTAGTGGCAATTGAGAGATGGTTAGGAGGATATCTAAGCAAGCTGTACAGAAAATGCACATCTTAGCAAACAATTGTTCCCTGCCGCAGACCCCTGCCTCGGCACAGATAACATGGCCAACCGTTATGTCGGCTTCTTGTCTGGGAACACATTATCAAAGGCACATTATGAACACCAGAGGAGGCATGTTCAGCTCTTCAGAATTAAATCAGAGGTTATTAGGAACAATGCCTGGCATTCATCTGCAGCCCCTAATGCCAAGTACAGCTTTAATTACAAAGGTAGGGCAGTGAATCACTAGGCCATCTCTATTAAATATTCATGTGCGGCACAAGCTTGTTGAGTGTCACCTGACTGCTCCTGCTTCTACCTTGTATTTTAAATATTCTGTAATTGCCCTACTTAAGTAGCCTTGCAGGCCATGGAAGCCTCCATTCAGACGTTATCTCCCTGACTGCCTCCTGCTAAGTGTTTCCTCCATTGGCTGTGCTTTACTGTTATTTTTACATTTAAATGATAATATGTAGTATGTGTTTAAGTAAGTAAATACATATATACTGTATATTATATTATATATATATATATATATATATATATATATATATATATACTGTATAATATTTTATTGATCATTTTCTCCTGTTAGTTCTATCTGTTAAGCTAAGTGTATTTATAGGGCTCACGTGACATGAAATAATAGGTAATACCGAGACGCATCGCCCAGAGCCGAGCTGCGATTTTCATTCAACTCAAGTCTCATTACTATTTCAAGCTTCCTTGCTTAATGAATTCCTCCAATATTACTTGAGATCAGAAGCACAAATATATTCCTAATATTCATAATAGATTTAAAAGCATACTTATGATTAGCTGTTTGGTGAATTGTTAAATCATACAGTAGTTTGGATCCCTACCGCAGTTTGTTTGCTTCTCATTTGTGTTTCTGAACTTCCTCTAGAAACATCAAGAAATAAAACACACTGAGTTGTGAAGTATTTGGGTTGTGTCAAGCAAAGTCAATAGAAAATATGAAAAATAGAAAGAAAAATGTTTAAATTATGCAATGCTTTCAGTTTGTTTATTTTTAAGGAATTGTTTCACATGGCAGGAAGGCTCTGATGCCATTACCATTCTGTCTTCCATCTGGGTTGAGGACAGGGAGGGTGGCTTTTATGGTGGTGTGGTGGGTGGGTAGTTTTGAAAACCACAATGATGCCAGCTTTTATCCCACTGCTGACTTAGTGTTGGTACTGCAGTATATTTCAGTAGGCAGACTGCCAGGTTAAACCTTTACCCACTCTGTTCACGTAAACCTATCCATCCTTATTCTGACAAAGTTCTCCATGTAAGACTCAGGAGCAGTCTCTAACCCAGCAGCATGGACTGGTGACCTTCTATGTGGTGCCAGTCTATTGGAGGGCACACTCATAAAACACAAATGTGAACTCTCCAATTAACCTAACGTGCATGTCTTTAGGATGTTGGAGGAGCAACAGAGCACATCATGTGGAGCGCATGCAAACCCCACACAGGCAGTGACTTACTCCATGTGTCTGTTGTTCTCTGTGTGATGAGCTTTCTACTGTTTATTAAAATGGCAGCAGCCCTAGCACTGACCCCTGTGGGACACCACTCTTAATATCACAAAATTGTCATAAGGTTCCTCACACCATAACCCTCTGCTTCTCTTAGCCAATTTTGCACCCATCAACACACCACACACTGAACTCCCACTTCTTAACTTCGATGCCCAGTCTCTCACATGAGCCCTAATCAAATGCTTTCTGAAAATGAAGGCAAATAATGGCATATATACCGCTCTGATTGTATTCTTTTGTCACTTCATCATAGAATTTTAACATGTTAGTAAAACCTGACCTTGCTGGTTGTTCAATAAACCTCCTGTTTTTGCCATGTGCTGCCCAACCTTTTCCATAATAAATCCTTCCATTTATTTTTCCGTGATGCATGTTAAGCTTACTGGCCTAGCATGCATCATGGGTAAATAATGGAAGGAATTATTTAGGAAAAGATTGAACACCACATACAGTAGATCATCTTGGATGAAGGCTTCATCCAGGTTTACAGTAATAATGGCAGTACTCCACCATGATAGATTCCTCTTGTAGTATTTAACAAAGTCAGTGAATGAGTATGAGAAACAAGGAAGTAGCTTTGACCAGGTGCAGCCATGCAGCTTAATGAAATGTCAAGAATATATTTATACAAGAGAAATGTTAATACTCTCAGTAATTTACGAGATAAATTTAGCTGCTGTACACAAGAAGACATTTTGGACCGTAGTTCTCTCTTTTTCAGTTTTAGGAATTCAACTGACATTTTCCATGAAACACATTCAGCAATAAAAGCAGTATATTGTTTTCATGTTACTCTCTATAGCCTATTATTTTTATTTAATAATAGGAGCTAAAGTATAATTTTCCTTTTTCAGTGAGGTATTAATTTGTAGTTAGATATTATAGATCATAGTTCTTTGCACACTGCCTGTCACACTGCTATTATAAGGCTACCCGATACCAAATTGCCAACACTGCAAAAAGCAACGCACATCACATAGCTGGATGTGACCAGCCATCGGTGCTCTCTTTTGTATTTTTCTTTTGTCATCCTCTGTTTATGATAAGAAACATGACAGGGTAGTCTGGGGAATGTCCTTACCCTTCATGGCTTAGGGGCACATTTTGAGTTATTGAGTTTATGTCAGTGTTTTGAATCAAGATCTGTCTGCATATATGTATCTGTATCTGTAATATTACACTGTATGTGTGCATGAACAGTATGTGTGTATATAAGAATGTATAATAGACAGATGTAGTAGATAGAAAAGGATATGAACAGGTCATCATAGACTGATAGATTGGTTTGAAATGCACCATATACTGAATAGATCTATCTATTTATATAGTGCCTTTCACTTCTTTTTTTTTATCTATCTATCTATCTATCTATCTATCTATCTATCTATCTATCTATCTATCTATCGTGACAGATAGGGGGCACTATCACTCCCTTGAACCCTTGTCCAAATCTCCAGACACCAGATAAAAGTCCAAATGTTGACTTTATTAATACAGCATAGTACACAAAACACCCTCTCCTCCACAATACTCATTAAATACTCCAATACAATAAACAATAATACTCCACCACTCCCAGACGCGTTGCCCTCCTACCACCCAGCTCAGCTCGCCGTCTGGGAGCTCCCACAATCCTTTTATTGCCCCTGACCCAGAAGTGTTCCAATCCCCAGTCCATGTGATCTCCTATCACTTCCGGGTCAGATAAAAAGTCCTTTTCTTCACCCCGGAATCACGTCGTTCCCCTTGTCCATGTGACTCGGACGTACTTCCGGGGCGTAGGGTAAATAACCGTTGTTTCTCCCTGCAGCGTCACCTAGTGGCCCCCATGGCATCCAGCAGGACTGTGTATAAAAACTGCAATGTCCATGATGCCCTGCTGGTTTTCGGGGAACCTCCATACTGCAGGGAAGGCTCCACTTGGCGGCTTGGGGGTATTGGCCGGGATAAACGGCCGGCCATACACCATACTATCTATCTATCTATCTATCTATCTATCTATCTATCTAT